>OX459209.1:20191460-20791460 GCA_949775195.1 Diarsia dahlii
CGGCCGGAGGACACGGTAGAGCATACGGTGGAGGTATGCCCGTTCGTGTTCCACGTGCGCCTCATAGAGTTGTGCAACATTGCAGGGGGGCCCCTGCAAGGGCCGACGCCCGCCGGGTCTACGGGTTGTTCGAGAGAGATACCCCGGCCTCGGACACGAAGGGCTAAGAAGGAACATGGGTGGTTTTTAGGCAGTAGATGGTAGAAGTATGACACACCCTTTCGCTTCGCCCAGAGCAGGAGGAGCCATTTGATGATTTCGCACTCTAAAAAAAGGTAGGTGGTAGATATTGAGACTTTTTTTACATTTCAGTATTTTATTTTATTATTTTGTAGGTAGAAGCTCATAGTTTTCGAAGTTTACCTCTCATGTTGATAGAATTCCTGTACAATGACTAGTTAGTGGCCAGCCAGCAGGAAAATTACACTATCACACTAATATTATAAAGGCGAAATTTTGTGAGTGTGTATGTTTGTTACTTCTTCACACAAAAACTACTGAACGGATTTGGATAAAATTTGATATATAGTTTATAACCTGGATTAACACATAGGATAGTTTTTATCTTGATATTATCTTCCTGTGGGATAATTTTCGAGTTGTAGCGGGTGAAACCGCTGGCAACAGTTAGTACAAAGATAAAGAAACAACAAACACAGACTGTCTAATCCAACAACTTTATTTTACACTTATAAATAATATACCATGACGAGGTGATCACTTGGTTGTTTACTTGGAAAGAGGCTGCTCATTGATGGGGTCCAGCTTGGGCTCATCGAACTTGAACGAGGGGAACGAGGTCATGTCCACTCCGGAACCGCCGCCGTACTGCTTCTCAAGCTTCTCTAGCTCTTGCTTCATCTCCTTGACGATAGCAGGGCTGACTTCCAGCTTGCCACCACTGGAATGTTAGGAATTAGGTTTTAAATAAACAGTAATAATAATGATAGTTTAGGAAACATTGGTGGAGTCAATTTGCAGTTATGGATATACCTTGGAACATTTATTTTAAGTCTAACCTCTTCTAATAAGAATGATGAATCATCTGTTTGGGATCCAAGTTGAATCTATTTAATTTATAAAGGTATGCAGAGACTTAATTTAGGTTCACATACATTGTATTATGAAGTGTTCATTCATTATGTTCATAGCAAGTCATCCATCATCATTCCCCTGCCCTTATTCCAATTTATTTGTAATTGGTGCTGTGTTCTTCTACGAAACATCCCTATCAGTCCACTGTCCAGTCATGTCAATATTGTAAATATACCTAGCCCACTTCCTCTGTAAGACTCTTAAAGCCATCAGAGGTTCTACTTATAAGAATATATGACATAACTAAACGAATTGTCCACCAGAGTCAGAATTATTTGAACTTACGAGCTCTTCTTCTTGTATTCGCGAATTTTGTCGAGGAACAGCTGCTGGATGGGGTCAGTGGCGGTTTGCGCGGCCGCCAAGTTCCTGGTGACCATCACAGAGGTCTGCGCCACCCTCATACCACCCAAAAGTCTGGAAGTCAGCATCTGAAATCGACATAACCTCTTACACCAGTTACATAACTTTGGTAATAAAATTTACCAGATATCATTACTGTTGCGGTTTATAGAATATTTATCAAAAGATTAATAGTGGATTGCATGTAAAATTAGTAATAAAAATAGAATAAAGTACCTTTCTGTGTTTCACTTGTCTAGGTCCTTTTGACAATTTTGACAGATCGATAACTTTTATTGATCACGTCGTAAAAGGCACTGGTAACTACTCTGGGTCCACCAAAGATTTGAAAATAATTTTATTTAGTTTCTATTTTGTGGACCAAAAATAAAACACTAATTGAATTTTTCAGTATATCCATTTCTACATTTTTTTCTTTCTGCATTAGCTAAATTCGGGAAAGTATTCTGAATTCACAATCATTCGATTTTGAACGGTATTGTGGCTGTCAGTCAGGACTGTATGACAGTCTGACAGACAATGTCAATGTTTATTTGTGTTGTCAATTCGATGTTGGTTTCTTAGCCGCAGTATTTTGCAAATAAAACTGTGATTATAACATTGGATTATAACAGAAATCAGCTCACACATGCGACGGTTTTCAAGGGCTACAGAGACCAGAACTAAAACTTATGATCAATTGAAGAATGGAACGAGGGAAAATGCCGTCGGCGGGTCGAGGTGGTAAAAGCAAAGCGCCTCAACATCCCCAAGATATCTTCGCGTTGGGCAGCAAGTCCACCGTAGTGGTCTCCCGAGAAAGGGACCCCGAGAAGAGGAACATCCATAAACCATCTACAAGTAGTACGTAATTGTATCGCCTTTCTATATTTTACTAACCTAGTTTGAGGATGTCAAAGCTTTGAATATCGTGTAGCTATCATGGACCTGTAGATTGTAAAGTGAAGAGATACCAACTATATAATGAAGTTCAGATAGGCAGTCGCTTGATGTAAGCAGCTGGTTTTCAGCTGCATCGGGTTAGAATAAAAGTGAGACTGTAAACTGTTCCCAACATATTAAGGAAAGGCTAGACAAAAATGATTGGATTTTAGAGTGTTAATTAATACTTGATTAGAACAAGTACTATGACATTCACCAACATGATTTAAGGTTCCTTTTTGCTATGAAAACTTGTAATTTCCTTTCATATTTACTAATATATACATATTTTTTTCCTTGTATGGTTCCCTCTTGAAATAATCGTCCACTGGTATTACAATAATTAAGTATATTAACAATATTTTTTAGATGTGGAACGTAAAAGAGAAACCTCAGGGTTTGGCAGCCAGCCGCCCAGCAAGAGGGCTAGGATTGGATCTCCGGCAGAGGCAGTCGGTGGAACATCGTTGGAAGTAGATCCAGTGGATCTTGTGACAAATGTCCTGCAGGCTTTGGATACACACAATTCTGATAAACTGGTTAGTAAATTGATATTAATATGAATTTTGAATTGAGATACGGGTAAGAGAATGATGATGATGTATTTTGAAGGCATGGTTGGCTCAGTAGCTGAGCGATTGAACTGCTGCGCTGCATGTTGCGGGTTCGATCCCCGCACGGAACAAATATTTGTATGGCCTACAGATATTTGTTTCGGGTCTGGGTGTGTTTGTGTATAATGAGTTTAAATGTTTGTAAACGCACCAACAATACAGGAGAAATTCCTAATGTGGGGTAACTTTAAAAATTATAAAGGTGTTAGAATCAAGCTGGTAAGTTGTTAATCCACCATAGCTTATTGCGGCTGTAAGGATGCCGACACAATATGCACTTGTGTTATTGTAACTCAAGGTTTCGAAAGAGCGTTAGAAAACAAAGAATTTGCATTGGGCTGCTTTTTCGACGTGGAGGGAGCTTTTGACAAAGCCAACTCCACAGCGATCAAGGCCGCTTTACAAAGGGAAGGCATAGCAAGCTACATGTCAAGATGGATAGAAAACGTACTAAGACACAGAGCAATTCAGGCCGAATTAGGTAACAATACCATCATAGTGAGAGCGGTGAGGGGCTTTCCCCAGGGAGGCTGCATGTCGCCGCTTCTATGGTGTTTGCTACTTGACGATTTGCTTAAGAAGCTAAACAAGATGCACATATATTTACAAGCATACTCGGACGATGGAGTGCTATTAATTACTGGAAAAGTACTTAGCACCACGTGACGTAATGAAGAAAGGAATTAGGGCTACCCTCGAATGGTGTAGGGAAAGGGGACTGAACCTCAACCCCACTAAAACGAAGCTAGTCCTTTTTACAAAAAGAAAGAAATACAAGGAGTTATCACCAATATACATAGACGGTGAACGGATAGAAGTAACTAAGGAAATAAAATACTTAGGAGTGATCTTAGACAAAACCATGTCATACAAGACACATATAAAAGAAACATGTGAGAAAGCAAAAATTGCATTACTACAATGCAGAAGAGCTATAGGTAGAACCTGGGGAATGAAACCGGCCATAGTAGCCTGGATATATAATGCCATCATCATACCCAGAGTTATACACGGAGCAATAGTATGGTGGCACAGAACACAAATCAAGACTAACAGCACAGAGCTAGCAAAAGTTCAAAGAATGGCCGGGTTAATGATCTCTGGGGCAATGAGGACGACTCCCTCAGCGGCCCTGGATGTCATACTAGGAATGATACCGCTTAGTCTACAAGTCAAGAAAAGAGCCTTGGAGCAGTGGTTCAAACTGAAAAGCTTGAACCTCTGGAAAGGCAATTTTATGGACAAAGGTCACTCGGAGATAGCAAATCTGTACGAAGACAATCTATCAATGATTATGGCCAACAATGACTTAATCAAAAAAGAGAAGATCTTCGACAAAAAGTATAGAATACATATAGGCACAAGAGAAGAATGGACAATCGAGAGTGATCCATCTATGGCGGTCTGCTATACAGACGGATCAAGGAAAGAGTCAACTAAGCTATCCGGCTCTGGGATACACATACCAAGACTGGAGATAAATAGATCATTCTCACTAGGAACAGGCACTAGTGTGTTCCAGACAGAAATACATGCCATTATGGAATGTACCAGAATAATTGGAAACACCCTTACAGGTGATCTTTCCAAAATAGTTATATACAGTGATAGTCAAGCAGCACTCAAAGCACTGAACAAAGTGGAAGTCACATCTGCACTGGTTAAAGAGTGTAAGGAAGCACTCAACCAGCTAGCGGAAAAAGCAGAAGTGGCAGTCGCATGGGTCCCTGGTCATCGGGGACACGAGGGGAATGAGATAGCAGATGAATTGGCCAGAAAAGGAGCAGATGAAACCTTTGTGGGACCAGAGCCCAGGTTACCGATCCCACATAATATAACAAAAGGAATCATCCATAGAATAACCACAGGAGAGTCAAATAAAAGATGGAATGCAACAGAAGGTTGTCGACAATCGAAAATCTTCTTAAAGTCATATGATGAAAAGAAATCCCACAAGCTACTCAAAATGAGCAGGGGAAACATAAGACTAGTAGTAGGCATCGCAACAGGACACTGTGGACTCAATAGACACCTGACGATTATGAAAGTAAAGGAAGATCCCATATGCCCAGCATGTGGAGAAGCAGAAGAAACAAGTTTCCACCTTGTGGCGGAATGCACAATGTATGAGCCACTCAGATGGGAAATCCTAGGAACAGACGAGATTAATGAAGAGAAGCTCGCAGAAATCTCTACCGAACAACTGGTGAGCTTCTGCAAGGCAACAGGAAGATTCGCGATGCCGACCACCAGTAACCCATGAAGGGGATCCACCAAAAATGGGGAACTGGGCGAAATAATCCACAACGAAAGGACTGATCGCCCCTCTGGTGTCTGCCGGCGTCCCCGAAGATAAATAGAAATAGAACTCAAGGTTTTAGTCTAAGTATCTTATCTACTATGATGAACTAGAATTTTATGTCAACTTTATGTGAACCGATAAATTAAGTTCATATTAGAATAACTGAACACTGACATAGTAATAAACGTTTTAGTTTGTAATGCAAATTGACTTTTACGTGTGAGCAATAAAAAAAATTTTTCAAAAACATAGTTGGAAACTAAATTTTCTTTGCTAGTTAACACTCTGAAGTCAAGCTGTATTTTGTTTTCTTACAGCTAGGCCTCCTGACAGGCTCAATCCGGCTTCTCAAGTCCCAGCGGTCAAAACCAGACCCAATACTATGCATGAGTCTGCTCTACTTGACAAAGATACGTCCCAACATGTTCGCTCACGAGACGGTCACGCAGAGCCTCTGTACGTTACTGAAGAGGGAACAAGGGGCTGCATTCAAAAATAAAGGAAACCCGCTGGTTTATATATTGGCTTGTAACATGCTGTACGCTGGACATAGGGACAGTAACAATTGGCCGGATATTTTTATTAAGGTACGTAGTGATTTATGTATATTGACAATTATTTCATCATCATCAGCCTATTGCAATCCACTGCTGGATATATAGGCCTCTTTAATCTTACGCCACTCAACTCGATTTTCGGCAACTCTCAGTCTCTCATCCAGTTGTTACCAGCCACTCTGCGAAGATCATCGCTCCACCGAGCCTGCGGGCGTCCCACCTTACGCTTGCCGATTCGCAATTTTTCATTACAGGTGAATTGTATGGTTTACTTGTGGTCATTTTCCTGCAAGATAGTGCTGAAGTCAACATTTTAGTTTATTTTGTTTTTCTTGTAATTGGAACTTTAGTAAACTGCACATCATTAAACTTGATCATGAAACAAATTACTTTAAAGTAATGCGCTTGCCTGGGTTCGAACCTACAACTTACTACGCATACTTACTGCTGTACTTGAGCCACCACTGCTCTCTCTCTGTTAGTAGTAAACAAATTTTTATTGCCTAATGGGCCTGCTCTTGTCCTCTATCTCGCGTGTTTTAAACCGGTTGCTTGTTTTAAACCTGGAAGCCTTTTTGGCTCTTTTTTTGGGGGGTAGGAAATCATCAAATGACTCCTCCCACTCTCCTGGGCAGAGCGGTAGGGAGTGTCAGACTTCTACTGACTAAAAACCACCCATGTTCCTTCTTAGCCCTTGTGCCGAGGCCGCTGTATCTTTCGAACAACCCGCAGCCCCGGCGACGGGTACCTGGAAGCCAGCCTGTTATAGGAGCACTAAATTCCAATCCTCTGTCATCAGGTGTATATAGAGGATGCTTTGAACGAACGATGCTGGGTGGAATGTTCATGGTGCAAGTGCTTCGTGGAGAACGTGGTGACGGCCTTCAGTACTAAGCAGCCGCCCTCGCATCTTATACCCACTGACAGTACTTTGGGTAAGTTTCCATATTGTAGATTGTCTAGGTTGAATGTTTAACTGACAACTTTAAAAAACCGCTTATTAGATTTTGATAAAAAAACGGGACCATTTGGGAAGTATAACCTTTCCAAAAAAAAAAAGAATTTCTCAAATCGGTTAGCAAGTGACTGAGTTATGCCCGAACAAACATAAAAAAAAAAATATATATATACATCCGAATTGAGAACCACCTTTTTTCTAAAAAAAGAAGGTGGTTCTCAATTCGGATGTATATATATTTTTTTTAGTCAGTTAAAAAGATAACTGTTTTCATAGTGATGTGATATTTAAACACCCATAATATCCGAAGGGTTAAGCGCAGGTGTACCTCATAGTATACCCACATTTCGCCAGTTAATGTGTAAGTAAAAAAAAGGGTAAAAAATAAATAATAATAATAAGTTCAATGGCAGCGAGCCATGCTCATAAGTAGCGACCACTAGGCCAACGAGGCAGTCAGTGTTGTTAGTATAATATTTATTTCTGTAAATATTTTATGTTTTCAAACTAGATGGTGCTTTCAATCCAACGACTCAGAGAAGAAACACTAAAATAGACATGTAAAAATGCTACCAGTGTATGTAGAAGTAAAACCCATTATCTTTCCCACAGGTACAATGTCTCCATCAGGATCTGGTTCCCCACTGATGGGCAGCACGGAAGAAGATCCTGACAATATGGAGCTGGAATACTCAGTGTACCCAAGGTAAGATGAAGCAATTACCATTGTTCATTTTTAATGGAGCACTTCATCGTCAATTCTGGAGTGGTGACCTCAAATTGGAACATGTTGCGTTAGAAGGCCTTCCACTAGGTCGACCGATGACCTGTAGGCCTACCATGACGTCTTAAAACAGTCCTATCTTATTCTTAATCCAATGTGGAAAAGAGATGGCACTAGACAGTAGACATCCTGTATAGGTCTGTCACGTTTCCACACTGGTGGAATAAGATTAAGTTAGGATTGTTTTTTAAGACGTTATAGTACACCTTTTGTCGTCTTTTTACAAGTGCCCATTTAGGCCTATGTGAAATAAAATATTTTGATTTTGGCACCTGGTGAAGGTTGCGGGAATCAGCTGAATTTAAGACAACGAGAGATTCATCATTTGCCTACCTTTTCTCAACGATGTTGTAGTCGACTTCCAGCCTAACCGAATGCAGCTGAATACCAGTGTTTTACATGGAGCGACTGCCTGACTGACCTCCATAATCCAGTTGCTAAAACCACTTGGTAGGACTGGTCTGGACTGGACTGGACACCAGACTTTCGAGCGTCTAACCACCTCTCAATCTCAATCTTTCGTGAGTCTTTGGTCTACTGGACCCGCTTGCAACTGGACCCACAATAAAACTATGAAAAAAAAAACAATTTAAAATGTGATTTGTCGGACTGATCTGGTGGGTCCACTTCGAATGGGTCCAGTTGACCAAAGACTCCTGTCTTCTTCTTCTTTGTCGATCTCCTAAAGCTGATGATCGCGTATGAAAACTGACTACTTGAAACGACCTGGATATGATTCATAACTGTTCTTTGGAACTTCTTTCCCAGGTATTCCAGTAGCTATGAAGCGGTGGAGGCTCTAGTGCTGGAAGCCATCAAGGAACAGATTCAGAGGAGGTCGGCAGCTCCTGATGCTATCGGCAAGGGGTTCCTCAAGCTGCTGTCTGCTACATGTGGATTCCCTGAGGTTAGTTTTGACTGGCCTGTTGGTCTAGTGGTTAGTGACCCTAACTGCTATGCCGGAGGTCGTGGGTTCGATTCCCACCCAGGACAAATGTTTGTGTGATGAGCACGATCATTTGTTCTGTGTCTGGGTGTAATTTATCTATAATATGTATGTATTTAGAAATATATAAGTACTAGCAGTTGCCCGCGACTTCGTTCGCGTAGAAATTTTGACTCTCTTGTCTGGACTGCCTGTGGATGGTACTATGTCAAATCGAATGCCAAATGCCAATCGAAGCGATTATATTCCCTTAAACCAGCCCTGTCGTAAAATCTATTCCTACCTGATGTCTCATGTCTTAACTATATTCTATCTCTCTGCCAATTTTCAGGTACAAAAAGCCAAGGATTTCATATGGACTTACGGGAGCCCTTAGTCCAGGTCTTCCTTACAAACTTAGCTTAGATCTCCTACTCCTAAACTCTAGACTTGTTAAATTTCAGGTTGTTAGTACAAAAACAAAACAGAACATTTTTACAAACATGTGAAAGCCCTCAGACCTCCTTATTCTGGCCATGTTGCTAAACTCGCTAAATCCGTTCTTAGTCAACGTCTACTAACTATAAAGTACCTTCCTGCCAAAATTGTAGCACAAAAAAGGAAGGACTGTCATACAAACTCGCGTGAGCCCTTAGACCTCCCTAGTCCGGCCCTGTCGCAAAATCGGTTCTTAGCAAACTTCTACTCACCTACTACGTCCCTGCCAAACTTCAAGTTAGTAGCACATAAAATGATGGACTTTTAAACAAACTTGCGAGCGCCCTTAAACCTCTCTAATCCGGCCCTGCCACAAAACCTGTACTTAGCAGATTTCTTCTAACTATAAACTACGTGCCTGCCAAAAATCAAGTTTGTAGCACAAAAAATTAAGGATTTTCTTACGAACTTGCAAGAACCCTTAGACCTCCCTAATCCGGCCCTGTCACAAAATCTGTTCTTACCAGACGTCTACTAACTATAAACTACGTCCGTCTCAAAAATCAACTTTGTAGCTCAAAAAATGAAGGACTTTCATACAAACTGGCGAGAGCCCTTAGACCTCCCTAATCTGGCCCTGTCACAAAATCGGTTCTAAGCAGACGTCTACTGCCTATTAACTACGTGTCTGCCAAAAATCAAGATTGTAGCACAAAAAATTAAGGACTTTCAAACAAACTTGCGAGGGCCCTTAGACCACCCTAATCCGGCCCTGTCGCAAAACTAATTTATAGCGGATGCCTACTGACTATAAACTACGTCTCTGCCAAAAATCTAGATTGTAGCACAAAAAATGAAGGAGTTTCATATAAACTTGCGAGGGCCCTTAGACCACCCTAATCCGGCCCTGTCGCAAAATCCGTTCTTAGCGGACGTCTACTAACCATAAACTACCTCCCTGCCAAAAATCATCTTTGTACGTCCAGCGGTTTTCGAGATTTCGTGATGAATCAGTGAGTGACCTTTCGCTTTTATAGAAATAGATGTTTATCAATTGTCTAGTACCCATAACACAAGCTCTGCTTAGCTTGGGACTAGATGGCGTTGTGTGATAGTTGTGGAATATTATTATTATTAATATTATAGTTCACTTGACCCAATTTCAAGCAAAAGCGTAGATTTAAAAAAAAGTGATTTAAAAAATATTTTTAATAACTAGGACTGTTGTGGTCGTGGTCTAGTGGTCGCAGGCTTGACTGTTGAGCATGAGGTCCTGTGTTCGATTCCCAGGTTGTGCAGTGTGTTATTGGGTTTCTCCACGGGAATTTCTCAGTAGCAGCTACGGAGTCTGGATTTGTGCCCGTTTGATGGCAATATGCTCGCCCCTTATTACATGGGATTTAATCACTTAAAATCATCATCATCTGTCTAGCCTTTTCCCAACTATATTGGGGTCGGCTTCCAGTCTAACCGGATGCAGCTGAATACTAGTATTTTACATGGAGCGACTGCCTATCTGACCTACACAACCCAGGTAATACTAGGTAATACGATACCCTTTTGTAAGACTGAATGTCAGAATTTCAGGTCACTGACTACCTGTAACGACTGCCAAAGATCCATATATATGGCAGCCGGGACCAACAGCTTAACGTGCTTTCAGAGGCACGGAGGAAACTCGGTATGTCGGGCGGTCATCCGTCCACAGACCGACCTAGGCAAGCACAGCTTTACCTAAAGATCAACCCGAGTGGCAGTTAGTTATTTAATCACTTAAAATATTACTGGCAAAATGTGGGCGTATATTAGGTACGCCACTGCTTCTTCTGATGTTATTAAATAACCTTTTCATTTCTCTCGCTCTAAAATTCGTCTTTATGTCGTGCGTAGGCGACATAAAGTCGCGTTTTATGCTCTAGAGCATAAAGTAAAATCTTCGTCGAAGACCAAGGTAATCGGCACAGGTAATCGGCCCAACAGCCACAGGAACAACTTCAACTTCATAGAATAACCTCTTTAATTCGTTTCGTTAGTATTCTAAGAACAAGGGATTACTGCTTTTCATTACGAATACAAGGAAAGTTTATGGGAATAGGCTTCCCCCAATTACCTAAATCGCTTGATGGCAATAGGCTTGCTCCTAATTACATCATTTGATGGGAATAGGCTTACTCTTAATTACATTGATTGATGGCAATAGGCTTGCTCTTAATTACCTAAATCAGTGGATGGCAATAGGCTTGCTCCGAATTACATCGGTTGATGGCAATAGGCTTGCTCCTAATAAGATTGGTTGATGGCAATAAGCTTTTCCTAATTACATCGGTTGATGGCAATAGGCTTGCTCCTAATTACATCGGTTGATGGCAATAGGCTTGCTCCTAATACGATTCGTTGATGGCAATAGGCTTTTCCTAATTACATCGGTTGATGGCAATAGGCTTGCCCCTAATTACATCAGTTGATGGCAATAGGCTTGCTCCTAATTACATTGGTTGATGGCAATAGGCTTGGTCCCAATTACATCAGTTGATGGCAATAGGCTTGCTCCTAATTACATTTGTTGACTGCAATAGGCTTGCACCTAATCACATCGGTTAAAAAATAAAAGGAAGTTAATTGGCGGGAACCATAATTATTTTTACAATATTTACAAGTTGCTGTTTCATTTCCTCGCAATTGAAGTGAAAAGTAGAGTGTACAACTCGTCCATAAAACCCATTTTGCTCTCTACTTTATATCCATCCTCGCTCGCAAGCTCGCATCGGATGGATAAACGTCTCGCGCAAAATGGTGCGTTTTATGCACTTGGTGTACAATCTACTAATGGAACATAGTGTAACCTATGGAAATGAATGACAAATAATATCGCGGGCCCGATATTTGGAATGCCAACGGTAAAATAATATTTAGGCATCTATTTAGGTTAATAAAAAGCAACATAAATCACTTTAAAATATCAGAACAGACCCAAAAAAACATCTTCTTCCCCCCAGATTCGCATGATATCGGCCTCCCGCCTAGAAGCATGGCTGCACTCAGGCAAGCTGTGGCGCTGTGCGCAGGAGTTGCTAGCGTACGTGTGCTGCAACTGCGACGCGTGCGGGCCCACCGCGGCCAGGGACCACGAGGTGCTGGCTCAGCTCGCTCGCATGCGGCTCAAGACTAAGCCGCTGCAGGCTGCCTACCAGACTTGTCTGAGGTGAGCTGTTGGAGGCCGCTATTGCCATGTAATAACGTAACATCTGTAGTATTGTAAGCTGAAATATTCCATCCTGGTTATTGGAACGGTAAAGTTAAATGTGATTTACCTACCCGCACTAGACCATAAACTACAATACTACCAATAAGTATTAATTGTATTTCAGTATAAATTAAAAAGTTTTTTTTTTAACTTTAGGTTAAACGCACAAACCCCATTGTAACTTGTGTATCCTCTTCCAGAGAAATGGTCTCCGACAGTCCGCCACTCTTACGCAGCGTAGTCACGCACACCATCTACAACGAGCTGTCCAACGTGCGCTCACCCAACAACATGGCCGTGCTCGCTGCGCTCATCCAAGCTCAGCCGCAGCAAGTGCCCGCTGCCATGGCGGACACATACCAGGTATAGTATAGTGTACTGTAGAGACAACAACACGGCCGTGCTCGCTGCGCTCATCCAAGCTCAGCCGCAGCAAGTGCCCGCTGCCATGGCGGACACATACCAGGTATAGTATAGTGTACTGTAGAGACAACAACACGGCCGTGCTCGCTGCGCTCATCCAAGCTCAGCCGCAGCAAGTGCCCGCTGCCATGGCGGACACATACCAGGTATAGTATAGTGTACTGTAGAGACAACAACACGGCCGTGCTCGCTGCGCTCATCCAAGCTCAGCCGCAGCAAGTGCCCGCTGCCATGGCGGACACATACCAGGTATAGTATAGTGTACTGTAGAGACAACAACACGGCCGTGCTCGCTGCGCTCATCCAAGCTCAGCCGCAGCAAGTGCCCGCTGCCATGGCGGACACATACCAGGTATAGTATAGTGTACTGTAGAGACAACAACACGGCCGTGCTCGCTGCGCTCATCCAAGCTCAGC
Organism: Diarsia dahlii; assembly: GCA_949775195.1. NCBI lineage: Eukaryota > Metazoa > Arthropoda > Insecta > Lepidoptera > Noctuidae > Diarsia > Diarsia dahlii. The sequence goes on from OX459209.1 coordinate 20,204,502, forward strand.
CGCAGCAAGTGCCCGCTGCCATGGCGGACACATACCAGGTATAGTATAGTGTACTGTAGAGACAACAACATGGCCGTGCTCGCTGCGCTCATCCAAGCTCAGCCGCAGCAAGTGCCCGCTGCCATGGCGGACACATACCAGGTATAGTATAGTGTAAGTTATCCACGAGGTCACGACAACTGGAATGCAACCACTAACCAATGGTTTGCCAATACCCGCGTAGTCCGAGGATTCTCAGTTTTCAAATGACGTTTATCGTTGAATTTTACACTTTTTTCTTTCTACCTGTACATTCTCGTATCCCATTCTTCCTTTTGCATGTATCATATCATCAGCTAACATCCCCCCCGCAGGAGCTGGTGCTCCGGGCCGAGGACTACCTGCGGCCGCTGCGTGCGCTGACGCGCGAGGTGGTGCGTGCGGCGCGCGCGGACGCGGCCGCGCTGGCGCCGCTCGCACGCGCGCTCGCCATGCCGCCGCCGCATGAGCCGCCGCAGGACGTGAGGATAATATTGTCTTCTATGTTATTTAGATGTTATGTTTGTGTTAGTGTTTATTAATTCGTTTTCAGGATTACTGATAAAAAATATACTGGTAAATTGTGCTACAATTTCCTTAAATTTTAAACGCGTAGAATATGTTTGTGTGTTGAAAAAGACACAAAAATGAATAGCTAGGTACAGGCTTTTTTTTTTTTAAACGTTGCCCCACACTAGAAATTTCTCCTATATCGTGGGTGCGTTCACAAACATTAAACTCACATACACAAACACACCCAGACCCGAAACAACTATCTGTAGGCCATACAAATATTTGTTCCGTGCGGGGATCGAACCCGCGACACGCAGCGCAGCAGTCCAATCGCTCAGCCACAGCGCCAACCGTGCCGTCACCTTTTGATTTTAAACACTTATAGTTGTAATGCAGACTAGTCTGAAAATATCTTTTTTTAGTTTTTGTTCACAGACACATATTTGGATACTAAATTGCGATTTACACACTGGTAGTCTTAAGTGAATCAGAAAAAAATCAAACGTCTCTGAGGCCTATAAAAAGGCCTTCAACTCCTGTGAATCCTATCATGAGGATGCAATTTTGGGGAGTTTTTTCCCTCACTTAGTGCCCCTAGCGAAAACACTAGGAATTGAGGTAGGGTGGGGTTTCAAGAGACGTTTTAAGAGAGTTTCAAAATGTCCTAATTCTCAGCCTTATTTGAATAAATAACTCATGATTATGTTTACATACCCAGGTCCGAGAACGTGCCTTCTCATCACTAGCTGACCTATTCTGCTGCTGCTGCCTCGTCACAGCTTCACACAGCAAGCACTTGCCGGAGTACAAGCAGCAGATCTGCGTCATCCAGGCGGCCGCGCTGGGCTGGCTGTTAGACACCGCCATGCCCATCTACCGGCCCAGCCGACACGACTACCTGCTGGCGCTCAACAAGGTACACACACACTTCACTACTGCAGCAGGAGTGCCTCATCATCGTCATCCAGCCAAAAGGCATTCATTGCTGGACAAGGGGCTTCTCTAAAAGTCGCCATAACATTCAAACATGTGCTTTACCTATCAAACATGTGCGTGCTTCAATTGTTCTAAAAATCTGTCTACTCGACAGCGTATATATGACCCTAATCACAACATTTAATAATAATGAATTCCCACTTCATACTGTATTCAACATAAACACACAGATTACATTTCAGTACCCAAAAAAATTATAATATGGAAGCATGCCACTATATAAGTAGCAACTTTTATAATTTCCCCTTTTCATACTCCAACATTCTTTCCAGGTGATGTTCGTGGAACCAGCAGAGAGCTACAGCAAGGCTGACAACTGGCCCCCCGAGTCCGAACGCGCCGTCACCTACCGCTTGTGCTGCGAGGCTCCCTTGCCGCAGAACACGCTGCTGCGAGTCATCTTCATCGGCCTCTCCAAGGTAAGCCAAGTGAGTGAGAACAACGATATATGTCTGTCTCTGTCACTCTGCTTGTAAGGCACCTCTGTTTCTTCTTTAGGGTTTCTGGGTTTGGAAGGTTTCTTTTCTGGTATAAACTTTTTAATGTTATTGGTACTAAATGGTGGTGGAACTTGATGATTGTAAAATATGACATACATATATTTATTTATTTATTTAATTTGGCTCCTCAACAATGAGTACACTGTTACATTTACATAAAAACATTTCAAACTTAAGTCTAAGTGCCCCATTACTTAAAGAAGAGCACTACATGCAACATAATATGCGCCTTAACAGCCAAAACACGAGATCAAAAAGAGATATAAATACAACATAATGAAAATTACGAAAGAATAATCAATTCACTGAAATAATCAATTATCAATAAAACAATCAATAAAATAATCAATAAAATAGTCAATAAAACAATCAATAAAATAATCATTAAAATAATCAATAGAATAGTCAATAAAATAATCAATAAAATACTCAATAAAATAATCAATAAAATAATCAAAAAAGAAACAATAAAATACTCAATAAAATAATCTATAAAATGATCAACATTAGGTTAATTTAGGCCGAACAGAATAAGACTAAGACTTAGTATTAGATAAGTTACAGTTTAACATTTTCTTTATAGAAGGCACAGATGTCTGACATAAATCGATGTGTTCATCGTGTTCTTTGTACACAGCATACATTCTGTACAGAGCGCAATGCTGCCTCAAATTTGTATAGCTTTTGGGCATGCAAAACAGTTTTCTATTGGATTTTCTTGGTAGATTTCGTGGCACATGGAAGGATACTTTACTGAGCAACTCAGGACAGTTCAAAGAGCCTGTTACTAGTTTTTTAAGGAAAATCAAATCAAACATATCTCTTCGCTTCTCCAAAGAGACGATCCTGAAATATTTTAATTTTTCCTGGTAAGATTTCAGGTTTTACCCATATTACAACGGTAAGTCAGATGCCATAGAAATCTTTTCTGCAATTTTTCGATACGCTTGATATGCACATTATACTTAGGGGACCAGACAACACTACAATACTCTAGGTGACTTCTGACTAGCGAGTTGTACATAATTTTTTTGGTTTTAACATTTTTAAAGCTTTTGCACTCTCTCATCACGAAACCAAGTAGCTTTGTTGCCTTTAGTGTAACTTGGTCGATATGCTCAACAAAGCTTAATTTTTTATCAAAATGAACGCCCAAGTCTCGAATGGATTCCACTTCTTCAAGCTGTTGATTATTAAAGCTATATGTAGTGGGTGCGACATTTTTTTTTCTAGTAAATTTGATGTGCTTACATTTCTTGATATTTAGAGACATTTTATTGAGCTCACACCACTCACTCAATCTATCTAAGTCACTTTGGAACTGTACCGAATCAGAAGGCTTTCTAATTTCTTTTATAGCTTTGAGGTCGTCAGCGAATAGGTAAATGTGCGAATTATGAAAACACTTGTAAATGTCATTGATAAAAAGGATGAATAATGGTGGTCCTACATGAGATCCCTGGGGAATACCTGAAGTGGCTATGTATGGGTCTGAATTGCAACCATTCACCACAACCCTAAGCGTTCGCTCCGACAGATATGACTTGAACCAACTCAGCAAGGGATCCGACAATCCATATATTTTCATCTTTTCAACAAGCAAATTATGATCGACTGTGTCGAATGCCTTGCTGAAGTCGGTGTAGACTGCATCAACCTGAATACGCGCATCAACTGCTTCAGTAATATATTCAGCATAAGTAACCAAATTAGTAGCAGTTGATTTACCCTTCATAAACCAATGCTGGTTGTCTATTATTAGTTGGGACATATGTCTGGACAATATAGGGCATATAAGTGCCTCAAAAACTTTTGCCAGTACAGAGAGGATAGATATGGGTCTATAGTTGGCAACATCAGACTGGTCACCGCTCTTGAAAACGGGGACAATTCTAGTCTCCTTCCATATGCTCGGAAAAGAACCCTGAAGTAACGAACTATTGAATATTATACTTAGTGGCAACGAGATACTATCTGATAATTTATATAAAAGCAAGGAAGGTATATTATCCGGGCCAGCGCCCTTATTAACGTCTAATCTCTTTAATTCTCTGAGGATCTGGTCTTGGGATATTGTTATTTCGCTTAAAACAGTATTACTCAGGCAACTAGCCAGGATTGAAGGAACATCACTCTGATCAGTACGATACACTTTAGAAAATTGAGCTGCAAAAAAGTTACAAATGTCATGAATGTTTTCAGAACTGTTCACACCATCAGTCATGGAACTAGGGTAGCTACTGGCTCCACCTCTTTTCATCTTTAAATAACTCCAAAAATACTTTGGGTTCGATGTAATTTTAGCCTCTATATCTGCGATGTATGTATTATAGCAGGAAGTAGCCATACGGTCGCATCTTTTTTTTAGTGTCTCCAAAGTTACAATGTCTAAGGGATTTTTGTATTTTTTAATTCTAAGTCGTAGGCGGTTTTTTTCGTTAAGTCTTTTTAGTTAAGTTAAGTATATAAGTACAGTCATGACTCTCATGACAATGACATAAAACAGCAATGAAGGCTTTGACGTCCAAGTGTCTTATCTTTTTGTATATAATGTACATAGTTAATATTAACAGAACATAATTTATTATTGTGAATATGAGGACCATGTGGGTCTTTCCACAAAGTTTTAGTTTTAACGATTGTCTGGCAGTTTGAGTACTATAAGCGACTCACCCAAATGGCCTTTCTTTGGTATTGTACGTCGTGACGTTGAGCTCCTTGAGTTATAAGTCGAGCTCCACGATAACTGACAAATGCTTGCACTGACTGGACGAATCCACTCAAATCCGTGTGGTGCTTTCTTCAAAAGACCATCTCAGACACTAACGCCCGAATACTCGAACGTCACTCAATTATAAGTAGCCCTCAAAACTCGTGCTATCTCTGTCACTCTGCGTTAAAGTAACAAAACAGCACGAGATTTAAGTGCAACTTAAAATTGAGTGACGTTTGAGTATTTGGGCGTAATCTGCATAGTCAGTGTATACCAAGATTATGTCTGGACCTTAAAAGAGACTTAAGACCTATGAGTTTGTATCGGATATTTCTTCTCAGAGTAGTCAGCGACGAAACAACAGGTAGCCTATCTTCCGACATCTCTTCCACACTTAACCCACTTCCCCCCCCCCGCAGGACATCCCGGTGTCTCCAGCGGAGGTGTTCGAGCTGGTGGAGCAGCTGGTGCGGCGCGCGTGCGCACTGCCCGCCGAGGACAACCCGCTGCAGGTAGATAAACTGGAGATAGCTGACTACATCTTCCAGCTGTGCCAGTTCAATCCGCCTGATAATATTACTCTGCCTGCTGGGTAAGTTACAGAACTTTGTTGTTCCTTATTTTTATATTTTTATTTAATTAGCCTTTTCCGTCCCACTGCTGGGCAAAGGCCTCCCCAATTCCTTTCCAACTCTACCTTTGTTTTATTATTATTATTAACCATTTATTTCGGACCGAATCCATACAAGCGTTTTGTAACAATTTATTACGATCTAAAGGGTGTAAAAGTACCCTTAACGCAAACGAAGGGCTTTATTGTTCTCCCCACCACTGCAATCACTTTTTTGTTCTAGACCATACCTGGGAACCCCCTAGTTTCGGAGATATTGGGGGTCAAAGTTCCAAATTTCTAACAGCTGTTTTTGTAAATATGTACTAGTTTTTCAGGTTATAACTTTACTTAAATTACCTCCATGACCCGTTAACTATTCAAAGCATTCACTAGCACAATGTTTTAAGAGTGCTATATTGAGTTTAACTGTAAAATGTGATTTTTGACCAAAAAAAAAAGTCATTTCCCAGCAAAAATGTTTGCGTAGGGGTACTTAGTTTGATGTACAGAATGCTTGGTTGACGGCTGTGTGATGGGTTACTTTACCTGTATGTTAGTACTTAGGTAGGTACATAATAATTATAAGTGTTAGTAACAATTTTCTTACGATTGATGTTAGTAGGATAGATTAGATAGATATATTCCCACCCAGTGAGCCTGTATGGGGCAGTCGTAGCGGGAAGCAATCATTTGCAAAATGCTGTTGGTGCTACCGCCGACCGCGTAGTCTTTGCAATAAAGACGCCACTTTCTTCCGCGTTATAGCGTGTAAACCGTCAACGCGCGCGTCTGCGTTTGCCTTCTCTAGCTATAATCAGACAGGAACGAAGCCAAATCGTCAATCAATCGTCTCTTGGGCCTGCCTCGGTGACGATGAGCGTCTTCAAGCATCCACTGACGATTCTGGCCTATCTATCCTGACCCATCCTGGAAATGTGATCTGCCCAGCGTCATTTAAACTATTTCTATCATTATTGTACCTTTCGTGGAAGAACTTGAAGGAGATCTTCGTAGACGAATTTTAATGACACCGTTTAGTTTTGTTGTATATTAATCGCACAGTGTTAGTGAGCCAAATACATAAAGAAAATATCGCGATGATAGGATTTGTCAATTTAGTTCATATACGCCTGTTTAGAGGGCGTCGCATTTTTGATTATTATTTGTCATTTGTTTAGCTACACTCCACCAGCCCTGGCCATCACGTCGTTGTACTGGCGCGGCTGGATCCTGCTGACGATGCTGGCGGCTCACAACCCGCAGCAGTTCGCCGAGCGCGCCGCCGCCATGTATCCCACGCTCAGGGCGCTCTGCGAGTGCTGTATCACCAAGTAAGTCAACAGTTCTACTTACTGCTGACGATGCTGGCAACATAAGTAAGCCAATCTTTTGGAATTTAGTGAAAGTCTACCACCGCTTGCAGTACAGTCCACCACCACGGTGCGACAAGACTCTTATCCTAAAGTGCAACCGATCAGCCCTCTAAAAAATGCGAAAGGACTTTACCTAAACCCTCTTTGCCTTCACTTGGGACTGAAATTGTGAATCCATCCGAAATAAAAATAATATAAGTTTATGTTTTTTTGAGATTCATAACCTCTGTATTTATTCTCACAGCAAGCCAAGCATAGAATGGACGAACAGCTCATCAGCTGTGGAGGTCGAACGTGCGGAGGCCGAGCGAGCCACCATCCTACAATTGGAGACACACCTGGCAGCCGCCAGCAACGCCAAGCTGCCCATCAGCGAACACTCCTCCAGGCTGCTCAGTCAGGTATGTAGCTGTTCCAGGTTATAGAAATAAATTGGTTAAATGAAAGCCAATCATAGTTCGTAGCTATATTCAACGATGGGGACTGAATCCTGCCTGATCCTAACCGCATTATTCAGACTTCTAATAAATCATCTTCTTAGTCGTTATCTTCATTGCTGAAGGTCGTGTCTAGCTTGAATTGTTAGTCACTCGATGCACTATGCCTCTCCACGTCTTCCTGTCCTCGGCAGTCTTTATAGCCTTAGTTATTGATAGGCCAGTGAGCGACTTTACAAGGTCTGACCAGCGGTTAGGTGAGCGACCGCGTGATCTTCTTCCGTCAACCTGGCCAACCACCATCAGCTTCTCTAGGCTATCAGGGTTCCTGCGAGCGATGTGTCCGAAATACTTGAGTATGTGCTGGTAGCAGATAGTGGACAACCTTCTGGTGATGCCTAGTTCCTCAAGTATGGACACGTTGGTCCGGCGTGCAGTCCATGGAATTCTTAACATCCGCCTCCAATACCACATCTCAAAAGCGTCGATCCTTGCCCTTTCACTCTCTCTTATTGTCCAGGATTCAGCGCCATAAAGGAAAATCGAGAAGACCAACGTACGCACCAGCCTCACTTTGGTTTTGCGGGATATATTGCGGTCTTTCCATATCCTAGTGAGTTTATAATAGTCATCGCTGCTTTGGACATTTGAATTCTTCTGGATATCTCTTTCTCACTGCCACCCACGCTGCTGAGAAGAGAGCCAAGGTATACAAACTGGTCGACAAATTCTAGGTCTCGGAGTTCATTAGAGCGAATTAGTGCCCCAGGTCTGTCCACCACCAATACCTTGGTCTTCGCCTTATTTATGGTGAGGCCAACTAATTCACTCTCTTTTTCCACTTTAGAAATGAGTTCGGCCATTTCTTGCTCGGACGCTGCAAACAGTGTGGTGTCATCTGCATATCGCAGGTTGCTAATTTTCCTGCCACCAATGGACACTCCACCTTCCCAACCATCCAAAGCTCGTCTCATAATTTATTCTCCATAGATGTTGAAGAGGATTGGAGACAGTATACATCCTTGTCTAACACCTTTCTGTGGCCTAAAGGGCTTTGACAAAACATTGTTCACCTTAACTATTGTGCTGCCATCCTGATACAGGTTTGCTATGAGGATGACGAGGTGCTTTGGTACTCCCATTTCTGTCAGAATGTTCCATAGACATTCCCATCTGACACAGTCAAACGCTTTTGAGTAGTCAACGAAACACATCAGCATCGGAATATTGAACTCACGGCATTTCTCTATAATTTGCCTAACATTCACGATCTAATAAATCATGGTGATGTATTTTACTCGACTGCGGCGAAACCCAAAAGGAGGGTTATTTTATGACAAAACTAATCCATTCTAAGGTCGTGGCTTTATAGGGACCTGATGCATCACCCATGTCTAACATCCCATTAAGTTTCTGACATGTTAGTATCATACAAAATCGGCTCCATATAATGAGAAATCTGATTCAGTTAAGTATTCTAGTTGCCTTTCGCAAAACGAGTAATAAGGTATGATTGTGAACTATTCAAGTAAACGTGCAAAATTCTCATTCCCAATGTCTCCCACAGCTCACAACCCTAGAACCCCTGGGTCCTGCAAGGAAACCTCCTCAAGCAATCATCGAGACCCTCCAAGCGCTGAGCTCGCAGATGCGGCTGGGCAAGCTGCTGTGTCGGCAGCCTGCCTTGCTACTGGACCTGGTGGAGAGGCACGGCACCAGGAGAGCCATGCCCTGGTTGCATCAGCTGCTGAGACACGACCAGCTGGAGCTCAAGTGAGTGTATTGTACTGACCTGCCTTGCTACTGGACCTGATGGAGAGGCACGGCACCAGGAGAGCCATGCCCTGGCTGCATCAGCTGCTGAGACACGACCAGCTGGAGCTCAAGTGAGTGTATTGTACTGACCTGCCTTGCTACTGGACCTGGTGGAGAGGCACGGCACCAGGAGAGCCATGCCCTGGCTGCATCAGCTGCTGAGACACGACCAGCTGGAGCTCAAGTGAGTGTATTGTACTGACCTGCCTTGCTACTGGACCTGGTGGAGAGGCACGGCACCAGGAGAGCCATGCCCTGGTTGCATCAGCTGCTGAGACACGACCAGCTGGAGCTCAAGTGAGTGTATTGTACTGACCTGCCTTGCTACTGGACCTGGTGGAGAGGCACGGCACCAGGAGAGCCATGCCCTGGTTGCATCAGCTGCTGAGACACGACCAGCTGGAGCTCAAGTGAGTGTATTGTACTGACCTGCCTTGCTACTGGACCTGGTGGAGAGGCACGGCACCAGGAGAGCCATGCCCTGGCTGCATTAGCTGCTGAGACACGACCAGCTGGAGCTCAAGTGAGTGTATTGTACTGACCTGCCTTGCTACTGGACCTGGTGGAGAGGCACGGCACCAGGAGAGCCATGCCCTGGTTGCATCAGCTGCTGAGACACGACCAGCTGGAGCTCAAGTGAGTGTATTGTACTGACCTGCCTTGCTACTGGACCTGGTGGAGAGGCACGGCACCAGGAGAGCCATGCCCTGGTTGCATCAGCTGCTGAGACACGACCAGCTGGAGCTCAAGTGAGTGTATTGTACTGACCTGCCTTGCTACTGGACCTGGTGGAGAGGCATGGCACCAGGAGAGCCATGCCCTGGTTGCATCAGCTGCTGAGACACGGCCAGCTGGAGCTCAAGTGAGTGTATTGTACTGACCTGCCTTGCTCCTGGACCTGGTGGAGAGGCACGGCACCAGGGCTGCAGCAGCTGCTGAGACACGGCCAGCTGGAGCTCAAGTGAGTGTATTGTACTGACCTGCCTTGCTACTGGACCTGGTGGAGAGGCACGGCACCAGGAGAGCCATGCCCTGGTTGCATCAGCTGCTGAGACACGGCCAGCTGGAGCTCAAGTGAGTGTATTGTACTGACCTGCCTTGCTACTGGACCTGGTGGAGAGGCACGGCACCAGGAGAGCCATGCCCTGGTTGCATCAGCTGCTGAGACACGGCCAGCTGGAGCTCAAGTGAGTGTATTGTACTGACCTGCCTTGCTACTGGACCTGGTGGAGAGGCACGGCACCAGGAGAGCCATGCCCTGGTTGCATCAGCTGCTGAGACACGGCCAGCTGGAACTCAAGTGAGTGTATTGTACTGACCTGCCTTGCTACTGGACCTGGTGGAGAGGCACGGCACCAGGAGAGCCATGCCCTGGTTGCATCAGCTGCTGAGACACGGCCAGCTGGAGCTCAAGTGAGTGTATTGTACTGACCTGCCTTGCTACTGGACCTGGTGGAGAGGCACGGCACCAGGAGAGCCATGCCCTGGTTGCATCAGCTGCTGAGACACGGCCAGCTGGAGCTCAAGTGAGTGTATTGTACTGACCTGCCTTGCTACTGGACCTGGTGGAGAGGCACGGCACCAGGAGAGCCATGCCCTGGTTGCATCAGCTGCTGAGACACGGCCAGCTGGAACTCAAGTGAGTGTATTGTACTGACCTGCCTTGCTACTGGACCTGGTGGAGAGGCACGGCACCAGGAGAGCCATGCCCTGGCTGCATTAGCTGCTGAGACACGGCCAGCTGGAGCTCAAGTGAGTGTACTGTGCCGGCAGCTAGTCTACCTAACTCCAGGCTAACTGTACGCGTACACTAAAACCGATTTTGTCGGCCGATGGCGGACAGAACTACTCGGACGAGTAACTCGGACGTTCAACTGAATACACTGCAGACGATAACGGCCGTTGTCGGTGGAACTTATGAAGTCTGAACTGTGCAACTACAGAGTACAGACGTGTCTTTAAAAATGGAGGATTTCGAAGAAATGTATTTTTTAGAAAATGTATACCGCAATTTTGTTCGTCGAAATCGACGTCGGCGAAGTCGGCGTGAGTGGGTTAGTAAGTAACTAAAATATATTATTAAAAGGAGACCCTTTAGGCAAGGTTCCGAAGATACTGGCAGCGTTCCCCCTTTGAATAGCTAGACTAAAAAGAAAAAAAGAAGAAAAAATTATTAAAAAAAAAATCTGACAAAAAATCCAAACACGTTCGGACTCGTCAGTTGATCGTCCGTTTTCGGGCGTCATGGGACGACGTCGGTAGTAGCAGTGTATGCGCTCTCTTCCATTTACTTACGGATTTGGTGTACGCGTACCGTAACGGTACGCGTACACCAAATCCGTCATCGGACGAAGTATGCTCGGGCGTCATCGGCCGAACTCGGCCGATCAAATCAAACGTAAGTAAATGGAAGAGAGCGCATACGCTACTACAACCGCCATCGTCCGAAGACGCCGATGATTTAGGTTAAGGGCAAACAAGCCAACGGCACGAACTAGTTGGTGGGCGGGGCTAAAATGCATGCTATTTCATCCGACATCACGAGCGAAATGCATAGAGCGAAAGAGACACAACTAAAACGGGCGCGCAATAGGGGATCGGACAAAAAAAAACTAATTAGTCCGTCAGATAGATTTCCAAAAATTATTGGACACGTATTTTTTCTTTTTTCACGTAAACTTAAAATGAAGACGATACAGTGCTTCGAAAACTCGTGTGACGTCATATGATAGTACATTTTGACGACACAAGTGACGTTTCAAGCCCCACTCCAAGATCTTTGACGCGTTTTATCTTCGTAATTTTTTATTGATTTGATAAAACAAAAAACACGTATTCAATATTTTTCGAAAATATAACTTACGGACTAAACAGAATCATATTATTTTGACCCAGTCCGATCCCCTATTGTTTCTATGCAGACCTTTGGTAGTATGGATACCATGAAAAATCCATTGAATGTATCTCTTCAAAATAAAGTTATTTGAATTCTTCCCTTCCCTTCCCTTCGATCAATAATGTACTAGATTCCCGATAAGCGCTTCAAAAACGGCCCGAAATATAAGACCACAAACGTATTTGTGGTCTTATTTCAAATTAGTATAGTCCAATCATAGCCAACATTAAGACGTCAAAATACCGCAGTATGCGTTCAAAAACTGCGTAAATAACCACCGTAACACCAAGGTTTTGGAAGGAATATCTATTTTTCGGTAATTTGGTATCATTATGTGCTTTTTCATAATATTTAAACATAATTAAACTGTAAATATAATTAAATCAGCGAATATTATAATTGTTTGGCCAATGTTTGCTACAACGCACCAACTATTGTATCATGTTCTTGAACAGGGAACGCTAGTTCCGCAATAGAATAAGCACGACATTGTACACAAAATGCTTTTAACCGTATTACTTAGAGTTTAAGTTTCATTTTAGAATGAATATTTTTGTACTGATGACTTTTTACTTTGGAGCGACATTTAAAATGTTTTGCTTCTAATCTTTCTGTGACGAAAGGGCTTAAATAAATATACTTTACAATGATAATTAAACGTTATGTTTAAGTGTTAAGGTTTATAATCATCTGAAGTTGTAAATAATATTGAACATTTTTCTAAGATGTTATGTAGATGTTTACGTGTGTGCAAACGTGGCCACTTGAGCGACTTAGTTTTGTTCCTGATGCTGAATCTAGTACTATTATTGATCGAAGAATTTACCGGTCAGTGTCAGGTTGTATGTTAAATGAAAGAAGATTCGCGATAGTAACAAATGTGACTTTACTGATTAGTTATGATTAAATTCACCAAAACAACTCTCTCAGTTTATCTAACGTCCATGAATGCCTTTTTCATCAAATTATAGTCATTCATGGAAGTAAGTATTTAACATACAACCTGACAAGAAAATTCGAATTCGTCCGAGTAGTTGTATCCGCCATCGGCTGACAAAATCGGTTTTTGTGTAACCATACCTTAACTGTTGGACCTGCTAGAGAATGGTGGACACATAAGTAAGCGTCCCTTCGTCGTTTTTCTATTTTACTTGTCTTTATTTGAAGTGGAAAACTCCTTCATAATATCGTACATAAACCGGATCCGTCCATACAAACCCGGATGTATGGTAATCCATCCTTAATTTTTTGTGCTTCAAACTTGATTTTTGGCAGGCACATAGTTTATAGTTAGTAGAACTCTGCTAAGCACAGGTTTTGTGGCAGGGCCGGATTAGAGAGGTTTAAGGGCGCTCGCAAGTTTGTTTAAAAGTCCATCATTTTGTGTGCTACTAACTTGAATTTTGGCAGGGACGTAGTAGGTGAGTAGAAGTTTGCTAAGAACCGATTTTGCGACAGGGCCGGACTAGGGAGGTCTAAGGGCTCACGCGAGTTTGTATGACAGTCCTTCCTTTTTTGAGGTACAATTTTGGCAGGAAGGTACTTTATAGTTAGTAGACGTTGACTAAGAACAGATTTAGCGGGTTTAGCAACATGGCCAGATTAAGGAGGTCTGAGGGCTTTCACATGTTTGTAAAAATTTACTGTTTTTTAGGGTTCCGTAGTCAACTAGGAACCCTTATAGTTTCGCCATGTCTGTCTGTCCGTCCGTCCGTCCGTCCTCGCTTAATCTCTGTAACCGTTAGCACTAGAAAGCTGAAATTTGGTACCAATATGTGTATCAATCACGCCGACAAAGTGGTAAAATAAAAATTGGAAAAAAAATGTTTTATTAGGGTAGCCCCCCTATATGTAAAGTAGGAAGTGATTTTTTTTTTAATTTCAACCCTGACGTGTGATATATTGTTGGAAAGGTATTTAAAAATGAATACGGGTTTCCTAAAATCATTTTTTGATAATGTCAATAATTTCGGAAATAATCGCTCCAAAAGTAAAAAACAATGCGTCTAACTTTTGAACCATAAGTTTAGAAAATATGAAAAAAATCTGAAAAGTAGAACTTTATAAGGACTTTATAGGAAAATCATTTTGAACTTGGATGGAAACAACAGATGGAAACAGCAGTTAACCAATATAATCTGGTCCCTGAATCGTATGAGCGCCTATACAATCCAGAGGTCAAGTTTCATTGGCCCGTAGAAGAAATTGTGTAAATTATAGCATACCGTTTTGGTACGGAACCCTTCATGTGCGAGTCCGACTCGCACTTGGCCAGTTTTTTTTGTACTAACAACCTGAAATTTAACAGGTCTAGAGTTTAGGAGTAGGAGATCTAAGCTAAGAAATTTGTAAGGAAGACCTGGACTAAGGGCTCCCGTAAGTCCATATGGAATCCTTGGCTTTATGTACCTGAAAAATTGGCAGAGAGATAGAATATAGTTAAGACATTTCAGGTAGGAATAGATTTTACGACAGGGCTGGTTTAAGGGAATATAATCGCTTCGATTGGCATTTGGCATTCGATTTGACATAGTACCATCCACAGGCAGTCCAGACAAGAGAGTCAAAATTTCTACGCGAACGAAGTCGCGGGCAACTGCTAGTCTATATATATAAAAGGAGAACTGACTGACTGACATATCAACGTACAGCCGAAACTACTGGGGCTAGGAATGTGAAATTTTGCACACGGCTTCCTATTATAATGTAGGGGAGCACTAAGAAGGGGTTTTTGGAAATTCAACCCCTAAGGGAGTTAAATAGGGGATGAAAGTTTGTATGGAAAATCGTCATTTTTGTAGTTAAACCGACATCCACGCGGGCGAAGCCGTGGGCAAAAGCTAGTACTCCATATAACACAAGGTTGTTTGGTTCCCTCCCAGCGTGCTCCCCGTACAATGTCTGTGCGAGTTCCTGTCGGCGGGCGGCGCGGGGGGTGCGGGTGGTGGCGCGGGGGGCGAGGTGGGCAAGGCGGGCGAGCTGTGCGCGCACCTGCGCCGCACGGTGGCGGAGTCCGAGGGCGGAGCGCGAGCTGTGCTGCATTATTATATGCAGAGGCTGGCGCATACGCATGCGCCTACCAGGGCTAGTGCCAGCAGGGTCAGTACCTTATCCCAATTTATTTAGGTTCGCCGCAGCATGTCTTCTTCTGCCATACTTCTCCATTATTTGTCATGCCAGTAGTCACCTCCTTTCTAGCCATGTCATACTTCACAGGGCAAGGATGTGATAGGTTACAAAGAAAAGGAATTTATTCCTAGGTGCCAGTGTCGAGAACTCCTTGTTGGAGACCATCAAAAATGTTAACTTTGGCTCGGCTTACTTCTATTACTTTGAGTCTAATAGGCAAGAGGGAGACGGAAACATGTAGAAGCTAAAGCTGGTTTACTTTGCAGTCTTTGCTTCAAGGTCCTAGAAGTCTTCAACTCTTAACCGCTGCAAAGCTAAATATGACTTTCCCTCTTCATTTGTCTCTTTTCGGTGTGAGATGAATGAATATGTGACGATGATTACGAAAACTTTCGTTTTACAGGGTCTGAAACTGGTGCTACAATCAGATGATACATCAGAAAATGATTACAACGCTGAAGTTAGCCCCGAGTGAGTGTTAATCCTTCATAATTTCTTTCTCATCTCATATGTCTGTTTTTTTCTCTTGTATCTATCTTCATGGATGTTGTAGGGAGTGGCTCCCTCTGCTATGGGAGCTGCCACACTGGGATGCAGTTCGTGAGGAGGTGGTGTGTCGCATACGAGCTGCCTGCATGGTGGAGTGCGTGCCCAAGCACATGGCGGCCTACATCGCCTTCCTGCACAAGTACTCTAGTCAGACGCCGCACATCGACCACACTGAGCTGGCACTGGTGAGTGGGGGAGATGGAAACTACGAAAAACAAAAATTCCCAACGTCCACCACCTACATTTCCCCAATAGAGTAGTCACTATTTTTTTAAATAATTCTCACTGTCCCCCAAATGGTAGACTGTCGCTTCTTTTAAACACAACTGGTAGATAATGATACAACTTATTCCCATTGTCCACTACTAGCGGACAATGCCACATCTTCAAAATATCACCTCTACTTAATTTATTTCCTCTGTATCCAGGATTTGTCCCAAGTGCTAATGGAGCGTTCCCAAGTGATGGGCAACGTGCTGGGCACAGGAGACCGTGCAGATGAGATCCACGAGCTGCAGCGCGCACAGCATCGCGCACTGTTCTCCGTCACACAGATGCTGTATAATCATCTGCAGAAGGTGAGGTGGATTGAGATAATTAGTTAATCTGATGTGAATTTTGATTTACTCTAGCATTAAGTTGGTATTTATATAATCAGTATGAAGCAAGAATTTTCATATAAAAAGGTGTAGCTTTAAGTTCAACTACTGCGTAGCGCTGACTACTCTATGGCTTGGCTGGGATTGTCCGACCGAAGTCAATTTCCAGGCGAAGACGAAACTGATAATTCGGTTATCACTATAACTTTAGGCTGTAGCCGTAAGTTTATTAAAATTACCTTACAACTTGTAAAAATAGTGACACTTTCTAAATATTGACAATTATCATATTATTAATTTACTTAATTAGAATTCACAAATTGATCGAAACTGGCCAAAGCCACAGCGGTTCGATCAGACACAACTTGTCAGTAACATCAGCTATGTCGTAGCACTCAGCTACGACGTAGCACCAACATCAGCTACGCCGTAGCAAACAAGTCTCAAAGCCCCCATAACTCGTAGGTCCGCTCTCGTACGCCAGAGGAGGCCGAGGCAGCCGCCAACGCGTGGGCCTTCGGCGAGCGGGTGCTGCTGCAGTGGCCCAGCGGGCGCTCCGCGAGGATGCACGTCGTGCTGGCACACGCCTATATCAAGCTGCTGTGTATTGGACCTTGCATTTGTGAGTAGACCTAGTAGTTGCAAAGTAATAAAATCGATCAAAAATCGACTGGCCTGTTGGTCTAGTGGTTAGTGACCCTAACTGCTATGCCGGAGGTCGTGGGTTCGATTCCCACCCAGGACAAATGTTTGTGTGATGAGCACGATCATTTGTTCTGTGTCTGGGTGTAATTTATCTATTATAAGCAAACTAGCATTAAACAGATAAAAATAAAAACAACTATCAACCAACGGTTTTATATTTTAAACAATTAAATTAACAGGAAATAAAAATAACACTAAATAGGCAGAATCAAATTGAAGGTAGGCAGAATTGGCTGTTCTAACGGGCAGAGTTTCCTCGTAGCTTGTTGACTCGATGGAAAAAAGGGACGAAATGCGTCGTGCAGCGGTTTATATAGCCGCGTGGTGGCTGGAGTGTGCGTTCCTCTTCACGCATCGTCTTGACGGTGTCTTTTCTGCTAACACTATAATATGTATGTATTTAGAAATATATAAGTATGTTTATCAGTTGTCTAGTACCCATAACACAAGCTCTGCTTAGCTTGGGACTAGATGGCGTTGTGTGATAGTTGTGGAATATTATTATTATTATTATTTATTAAAAAATGCAGTAGCTACACGCTTGAGAAGTTTTTGGTGGGGGCACTTTCTATCCTTGTCGCACGAAACGGCCATTTGTACTACGTAACTACGGCGGTATAAAATGTGACGTCACTTTTCAGTAGCGCTGTCTTTGTCTAGCAAGTCATTTACAATCAGTTAAAACTAACCCATTTTTTGATCGATTTTATTACCTTTTTCACAGATCGTGTTATTTTTGTTACTTCTTTCAATTAACATAACATTTTCGTGAATTTTCAACAGTAGTAAAATAGCCAATTATAACTGTTCTTTACTAATTCGGGGAACTAATGACTTAACAATAAAAGCAGCATAGGCGTATTTTCGAGGTTAAGCAGCCCTTGCATAGTCCCTAAATGGCTATCCGTTAGCCGTTGTTCACGGCTGTGATTTTTAGATTTTGACGTTAGTTATAGGTAGTCTGGAAAGTCTGACAACAAGTCTTACCAAGGGGTAGCGTAATATCTAGAACTAGGTTATAGAGGTTGTAGAGGTGAGAGAGGCATTCGCTGAGTGTTAAGTAAAATACTGATAATCAGCTGCACCCGGGTAAACTGGAAGTCAATCTGAGAATGGAAGAAGAAAACCTGTTGCGCTGAACACAAGTATGAAGAAGATTAAGGAAGATTGGACTGCTGCGCTGCGTGATGTCGCGGGTTCGATCCCCGCACGGAACAAATATTTGTATGGCCTGCAGATAGTTGTTTCGGGTCTGGGTATTTGTGTATGTGACTTAATATGTCTGTGAACGCACCCACGATACAGGAGAATTTCCTAGAGTGGGGCAACGTTTAAAAAAATAAAAAAATATGATGATTTTTGTGTTAAATTATTTTCAGTAGTCACTTATGTTTCAATTAAAAACATACATACAGTGCGATCAAATTATCTTGGCAGCTCTGAACATAGGCTTTGCGAACTTTTACGCATGTAAACTTGTGAAGAAAACTGTTATTGCCAGATAAACCAATACTTAAACGATCAGAAAATATCTAATTTAAACAGTGAGAAATACAAATAAAATAAATATCATAACACTTTTATACATTCGTTGTAACAAAATGACCTGCACGAAGTTCGGAGCTGCCAAGATAATTTGATCGTACAGTACATAGACTGCCAAACTCTTTACCCTTCCTTTTGGCTTCGCCTTAGTCAGGTAAAAAATTGAATAAGAGGAAACCATAATGAACAAGCCAAATACCATCAACCGGACCCTACTTAAACTTATCTCTACCAAAACGCTTCCTTACCCCCACAGACGACACAAACCAAGAGATGTTCTCGTGGCTGATGTCAGTGTGGGTGGGCAGCGAGTCCCCGCAGGCCTACAAGCTCGACACGGAGGAGGAGGCCGACATCCTGCCCGACTGGCTGCGGCTCAGCATGGTGCGCTCGGCCAGGACTCCGCTGCTGGAGGCCGGCATGAGGGGCCTGCCTGCGCACAAGCTGGCTATCTTTATACAGACCTTTGGGATGCCTGTCAATGCTATGAGGTGAGTGGAATGTTGCCCTGTTCTCTAAGTGTAATGTTGAGGTACAATCTTGCGTAACTCCGTGGCAATGGAGTCGAACAGAAGCAATTTCGCACTAATTACAACGTTCTTAATATTTACAAAATTCGCGAAATCGATTAGCGCGACCGTCCCGAATCTAACAATAGTATATCTTGATATAAGTCAGGAAATTTTCTTATTGCATTCGAGATGGAATTTACACCCGAACCTCAGACGAGGTTGTTATGGAGCCGAGAACTGCAGTAAATGCCATGTGTTGACTTTCCTATGCTACAAGTAATTGTATGATGTCCCCAGCGCGCTCCTGCAGGCGCTAGACTCGTGTCCGGCGGGCGCAGTGACGCGCCTGGGCGTGGAGCGTGCGTACATGTGCTCGCTGCTGGGCGTGGCGCGCGCGCGCGGGGCGGCGGGCGGACACGCCTTCGCCGCCACGCTGCGGCTCGCGCCCGTCACCTACCCGCCAGGTAGTTTTTAGGGTTCCGTACCTCAAAAGGAAAAAACGGAACCCTTATAGGATCACTTTGTTGTCCGTCTGTCCGTCCGTCCGTCTGTCAAGACCCTTTTTCTCAGGAACGCGTGGAGGTATGAAGCTGAAATTTATATCAATTACTCAGGTCTACTGTCCCTTGAAGCTGTGAAAAAATCAAACTTCTAAGCCAACGCAATCAAAAGATACAGCCGTTTATGCCGCAAATTTTCGACACTTGCAAGGGAATCAAAACCTACAGGGTGCTTCCCGTGAACTCAGAATCTTGAAATTTGGTACGAAGCAACGTCTTATAGCATAGATAAAGGAAAAATTACGAAAACCATAAATTTTTAGTTACATCACATAATAAAAATATTCTAAGTAATTTTAAACTTTGTTTGTACGGAACCCTCGGTGCGCGAGTCCGACTCGCACTTGGCCGGTTTTTTTATTAATAACTAGCTTTTGCCAGCGGCTTCGCCCGCGTGAAAATGACGATTTTTCATACAAACTTTCATCCCCTATCTAACTCCCTTAGGGGTTGAATTTCGAAAAATCCTTCCTTATTCCGTGTCTACATTATAAAGGGAACCTCTGTGCAAAATTTCAGCTTTCTAGGTCCAAGGGTTTGGGCTGGGCGTTGATGAGTCAGTCAGTCAGTCTGGACTTATCTTTTTATTTATTAATAGACTAGCTGTTCCCGGCATGCGTTGCAATGCTCTTTTTCCTGCCCTACGTTCCTACTACCCTACCTACCTACTACTCTACCTACTACCCTACCTACTACCCTACCTACCTACTACCCTACCTACCTACTACCCTACCTACCTACTACCCTACCTACCTACTACCTTACCCACCTACTACCCTACCTACCTACTACCCTACCTACCTACTACTCTACCTACTACCCTACCTACTACCCTACCTACCTACTACCCTACCTACCTACTACCTTACCCACCTACTACCCTACCTACCTACTACCCTACCTACCTACTACCCTACCTACCTACTACCTTACCCACCTACTACCCTACCTACCTACTACCTTACCTACCTACTACCCTACCTACCTACTACCCTACCTACCTACTACCTTACCCACCTACTACCCTACCTACCTACTACCCTACCTACCTACTACCCTACCTACCTACTACCTTACCTACCTACTACCCTACCTACCTACTACCCTACCTACCTACTACCCTACCTACCTACTACCTTACCCACCTACTACCCTACCTACCTACTACCCTACCTACCTACTACCTTACCTACCTACTACCCTACCTACCTACTACCCTACCTAACTACTACCCTACCTACCTACTACCCTGCCTACCTACTACCCTAGCTACCTACTACCTTACCCACCTACTACCCTACCTACCTACTACCCTACCTACCTACTACCCTACCTACCTACTACCCTACCTACCTACTACCTTACCTACCTACTACCCTACCTACCTACTACCTTACCCACCTACTACCCTACCTACCTACTACCCTACCTACCTACTACCCTACCTACCTACTACCTTACCCACCTACTACCCTACCTACCTACTACCCTACCTACCTACTACCCTACCTACCTACTACCTTACCCACCTACTACCCTACCTACCTACTACCTTACCTACCTACTACCCTACCTACCTACTACCCTACCTACCTACTACCTTACCCACCTACTACCCTACCTACCTACTACCCTACCTACCTACTACCCTACCTACCTACTACCTTACCTACCTACTACCCTACCTACCTACTACCCTACCTACCTACTACCCTACCTACCTACTACCTTACCCACCTACTACCCTACCTACCTACTACCCTACCTACCTACTACCTTACCTACCTACTACCCTACCTACCTACTACCCTACCTAACTACTACCCTACCTACCTACTACCCTGCCTACCTACTACCCTACCTACCTACTACCTTACCCACCTACTACCCTACCTACCTACTACCCTACCTACCTACTACCCTACCTACCTACTACCTTACCTACCTACTACCCTACCTACCTACTACCCTACCTACCTACTACCTTACCCACCTACTACCCTACCTACCTACTACCCTACCTACCTACTACCTTACCCACCTACTACCCTACCTACCTACTACCCTACCTACCTACTACCCTACCTACCAGTAGGTAGGTAGGGTAGTAGGTGGGTGGGTGGGTAGGTGGGTAGGGTACCCTACCTACCTACTACCTTACCTACCTACTACCCTACCTACCTACTACCCTACCTAACTACTACCCTACCTACCTACTACCCTGCCTACCTACCTACCACTTTCTCAACGTTTAAACCTTCCCTGGACTTCCACGAATATTTCAAGACTAAAATTAGCCACATCGGTCCAGCCGTTGTCGAGTTTTAGCGAGACTAACGAACGGAAATTCATTTTTATTTATATAGATAGATAATAATAATCGTTTATTGGTCTCAATTAAAATATAGTCTAATACAATTTCATCATCGGGGATTCTATACACAAAAAAAGGCTGCAGAAAACTATATGGACGCCTGACTTCCAAACTAGGCAATGAGCCTGTATCTTGGAAATCAGGTCACTACCATGGACAAAATTAAATGGAGAAAGAAAAATATTACTATTAACGCTGGCAGAATTAGACTATAGATTTTAGACTTAACAAAACAAATAATAAAACAGGCTAACGCCCAAATACTCAAACGTCACTCAATTATAAGTAACCCTCAAAACTCCTGCTATCTCTGTCACTCTACGTTAAAGTAACAAAGACAGCACGAGATTTAAGTGCAACTTAAAATTGAGTGACGTTTGAGTATTTGGGCGTTAGAGCAACAAAAGCATGCGAATAAATTAACTATGAATGTACGTATGGGAGTATAGGATATTGGGACAAGCCCGCCACACTATTCCCTGCCCACTGTAACTCCTGTTAGCCAGAATCAACAGTGGCGACCACAAGAAAAGCGCCGAGACAATGAAGCTCGACGAAGTCCCAGATAAACGATTTTAACTGTCTTGGATCCTGTAACGAAATTAATCAGAAAAGAATAGCGGAGGAGTAGGAAAAGACATAATTTACTGCCAGGTACAGTGCGATCAAATTATCTTGGCAGCTCCGAACTTCGTGCAGGTCATTTTGTTACAACGAATGTTTAAAAGTGTTATGATATTTATTTTATTTGTATTTCTCACTGTTTAAATTAGATATTTTCTGATCGTTTAAGTATTGGTTTATCTGGCAATAACAGTTTTATTCCCAAGTTTACATGCGTAAAATTTCGCAAAGCCTATGTTCAGAGCTGCCAAGATAATTTGATCGCACTGTATGTGTGTATACCAGGTCCAAGTACTGTTTTTTCGATCTAGCCCGCCAGCCCGCAAACAAATCAGACCGATAATATGCGATAAGTAACTCCGTTCCAAAATTAACAAGAATATGACATGTTTTAAATCTTCTTCCCCTCCTACCAGATGACGGACTATTCGCCAAGCCAGAACTGCCCACTGAGCCTGAAGATGACTGGAACAGCTTCGCGGTGCCCTCGCCGCTGCAGCCAGAGCTGGTGTCCTCTCTGCTGAACACCGTGTTCCTCTCCGCCAATAGCTTCCCTGGAGACGTGGATACGGCATTCACGCAGCTTGTATCGGTAAGTTCGGAATTTCTTCTGCTAAGACATTATTTAGGAACGTCAACGCGCATTGGTTACGAAGAACTCGGCAGATGGTACTAAATTTTTACCACAATATGCCTTCGCCAAACGAATGACTTTTCACTAACACTCCATCGGAAAACTATAGTGACGCTTTTCAATTACAAGATTATCAAGAAGATGTCAGATCTTTGAGTTCCAGGTGACCTACGATTCTACAATAGGGCAATACTTTTCCAGCTAATAACCCTTGAGATATCGCTGAGCAGCCGCGGGCCGTACATGGCGGGCACGCTGGGCTGGCTGCGCGCGCTGGCGGGCAGTGCGCGCGGGGCGGCCGGGCTCGTGATGTTACTGTGACTGTAGGCTCGCCATGTTTGTGTCTCCAGCTGATAACCCTTGAGATATCGCTGAGCAGCCGCGGGCCGTACATGGCGGGCACGCTGGGCTGGCTGCGCGCGCTGGCGGGCAGTGCGCGCGGGGCGGCCGGGCTCGTGATGTTACTGTGACTGTAGGCTCGCCATGTTTGTGTCTCCAGCTGATAACCCTTGAGATATCGCTGAGCAGCCGCGGGCCGTACATGGCGGGCACGCTGGGATGGCTGCGCGCGCTGGCGGGCAGTGCGCGCGGGGCGGCCGGGCTCGTGCGCGCGCCCGCACACGCCGCGCCGCTGCTGCGGGCGCTCAACACGGCACAGAATCATAATGTGGAGCAGGTAACTACTAGCTAACTATTACGAACTTTCTTCATGCTACCCTGAATTTTTACCCGACTACGGCAAAGCCAAAGGAGGGTTATGATTTTGACTGGCTATGTATGTATGTATTTTTTTTTTTTTTTTATAAAACGTTGCCCCACACTAGGAATTTCTCCTGTATCGTGAATGCGTTCACAAACATTTAAACTCACATACACAAACACACCCAGACCCGAAACAACTATCTGTAGGTCATACAAATATTTGTTCCGTGCGGGGATCGAACCCGCGACACCCAGCGCAGCAGTTCTATCAATGTATGTATGTATGTATGTTTGTATGTATGTATGTGTGTATCTTCATCTGTTCCCTCATAGCTTCTAATCTACTTAACGGAACTCGACATATGAGGTATCGTTAGAACCGTCTTAATTTTCCGCTGAACATAGGCTACGTGACGTGTCACAAAATGCGATTTGGCGCCCTCTAGCGGACAAAAAGTAAGGCTTAAAAAATAAAAATGGAGATAAATACGCCGTGTTTGGTATCATTTGAAAGGGCCTCACTTGTACATTTCCAAAATATTTTTCAAATTTAAAATCACGCCCTCTAGCGGACAAAAAGTCAAAAGTAATAAAAAAAAATTAACACCAAAATTTTTAAATAAAAAATAGTAAAAAACTAAAACCCGACTACGACAAAAAAACGACGCTGAAAAAGTATGAAACAAGATTTTCAGGATAGAACAAAAAGAAAAGCCGTAGTCACACGGTATTAAAGTGTTTAGGTTGGTACCTATAACGTGTGACTACGGCTTTTCTTTTTGTTCTATCCTGAAAATCTTGTTTCATACTTTTTCAGCGTCGTTTTTTTGTCGTAGTCGGGTTTTAGTTTTTTACTATTTTTTTGTTAGACGATTATTGCTGTTGGTCGGCCTACTTTGTCCTACTGCTGGGCGAAGGCCTCCTCCAGAACCTTCTAACTTCAACAACTATATTGTTTATCTATGGGCCAAAGCTGCCTGCAAATCAATAAATGTTATGTTTCACTGTCTAGATCGCAGACACCCTTCTAATGCAATGCAAGCTGCTAACAGGCCCCGTGGTAGACATACTGCGCGCTATGATGCAGAGGAACAGCTCCAGCACCATCAAACGTGAGGTGGCGCTCCACGTGCCGCCTGCAGCTACCAAGCAGCAGCTTATTGCAGGTTACGTATATATGGACAAGCAGTCTTACCAAAGGATATAGTGTTATCCAGTGGCTACTGAATACTTAACCCTCCTCACCTGGAGATAACATCTGCCTTCGCTCGTGGCGCATCTCCCAACGTGGCACCACGCTACGGATTTCGCCACATCATCTGAGCCAGGACAGTATGGTGCATCCCACAAGGGAACTTTGAGGAAAACCAGTGCACCATAACTTATCCACACCCATTTATTCATTTACTATATTTTTATGTTGACGAGGTTTCGTGGTCTTATTTTATAACCTGCGCCACGCATACCGTTTTCGTCACATTGGCGCGTAGACTCCTAGGCAAATAACTTGAAACAAAATGGCGTCGTTCTGCGCAGGTTCCCTGCTTGATTTGTATGGGACGTCTAAAAAACGACTACTGCGCATGTTCAACTTATATGCCGCGTGGTATATCTTTTTGACTTACCGAATATTTCTACGTTTTTGTTTTTTTTTTGGATTTGATTTATTTCTTTCCCAGCTTAACTCTTTTCTCTACCGCTCTTTGCTCAAAAACAATAACGATGTTCTCTCCATCCTTAGCCCTGGAATCTGCGTCACCCAGCACACTGGAAGCCGTGGGCAACCGCATCATAACGAACCAGGACACGCGCGTCATCGTCGACGTCATCACACACATACTGGAGAAGAACCAGGAGGGGCACTACGAGTCCAAGGTAAGTTGTTCACATAAGATATACCCCCTCCTACTGCTCCGCTATTCTTTTCTGATTAATTTCACAAGACAGTTAAGGCGCTAACAGCACCGAAACTAGCGCCACCCACATCTTATATCTTTTACTCTATAATCACATCAAATTTGAAAAATCCAAAACACTATCATGCTAGTAAATAACCTGTAGTATTTTTAAAATCACTTTTCATGATTCTAGACTTGATAAATTAAGAGAAATACTTATCACCACCAAATCAATTTGTTTATTTGAGAACGAAAATATTTCGTAGCGATAGATCTATTTATTAGGTGATACATCTTGGTGACAAATATAAATTATGGTGACAAGAAATATAGTCCCCTAATTAATTTATCCCTGTACGAGTGCCAAACCTAAGTTAATAATTTCTTTGTATCCTCAGATAAAGCACGAGGACGGCACGTCAGGCCCAGTCCACGTGTTCTCTCGCAGAGGACTGGGCGTAGGCCTCCTGCTGGACTGGATGTCAGAGCTGCAGCGAGAGGCGCTGGGGCCCAGCGACCAGAGACAACGACAGGTACGACTTTACCTGATCATAGATAACCGTTGTATATTTTATATGAAATCTGATACTAGTTTTCTTCTTCTCATCGTATTTTCCTTGCTATATAATAATAATCCCACGTTATATACCCAGATGCAGCTGATGTTCCGGTCGGGCTGCGCCCCCTGGCGGCCGCTGCTGGTGACTCTGCTGGCTCACCGCGCCTCCTGGAGGACCTTGCACTACTGCCTCACTACACTACTGCAGCCCGAAGGGTATGTCTGTCACACAATCCAACACGGCTCCTATTAAAATCACAGCAAAAGAAAACTTTATGCAACTTAATTGTAATAAATTAAATTGTCAATTGCCCAAAAACTAGTTGATAGTTCGCTGGAAAACGGCTGGTGCGTTGGCTAAACCGAACCGAAGGGCATTCTATTAAATTCAAACTGACCATCGGGCGTTACAAACGAGCTTTTACTTCTACTATCTTCAGTTAGTAGAATTTGGTAATAACCTGATGTCAAGTCTAAGGCACAAAAATACTTATACCCAGCCAAACGATGAATCTGGTCCTCAATACAAGGCAGCGGATAATGTAGCTTAATAGTTTTCTTATTCATGGCACGATAGTCCACACAAATCCGTTTATCTCCAGTTTTCTTTTTCACTAACAGAATTGGACTCGCGTGTGGAGACTGAGACTCTCATATTTTAGGAGTTTGTCAACCATAATTCTAAGTTCCTCCCGTTCCGAATGACTCAGTTTGTATGGTCGATAAACGACTGGCTCCGTATCTACTAGCTGAATATTAATTTCTGCCCTGCAACCATTGTCTGCCCTAATTCAGACATATACCCTAACACATATACACACACCCCTCCTACCCATACACACACTCATTACTGTATAAATAGTTATAAGTCTGAAACAATAATTGTTTTCTTGTTTAGATGAGCGTTGATAGCTGTGACACAGTTATAAACTTGTGTAGCTATCATCTTTTCCTTTATAATTGTGCCAACGGTCTATGTTCCAAATTACTTAGAAAATAAGCAGTACCTTTGTGCGCTCCTATGTTAATGTTATGGCCTGTATTGTATTTTGTGTGTACATAAATAAATTAGAAATTGTTTGTTACCAGTGGTTGGTCTCCTAGCGCAGTGCTAGACTTCGCAGAGACTCTGATAGAGAGTCCGCGCGTGTGGCAGGGACGGGACAAGACCACGCCCAAGCATTACGTGCCCGACGATACGCTGCGACTGGACCATCAGCAGGTTACACTCGATTTCATTGTCTAAAATCATACAACAATTTAAAAAGAAACGCAGGATCTTCCCTCTATTAACGTCATTGTCTCATAACTTCCCTCCAGTGTTTTAGTCGAAAAAAAAGGGTTGAAACCACACAGATTTCAGTGAACACATCCAGTGAGCAAACGCATGTGTCAGCGAGCGTCCAACTCAACATAGAACTTAGAGAGCTCAACGACCCCACATGTACGTCCACGTTATCACAACGAACATCCTTGACGTACGAAAAAATATATGACTAGAATAAAAATAAACATTGTTTTAATCACATTTCTTCTGTTAATGATCAAATCGCTTTACGCTTTTACAAAAAAACGGGCCTAAGGCTTATCATAAAAACTGAAAATGGGTTATTTATCATGTTTACTTTTGTCTTTG
This sequence comes from Diarsia dahlii, assembly GCA_949775195.1. Taxonomy (NCBI): domain Eukaryota; kingdom Metazoa; phylum Arthropoda; class Insecta; order Lepidoptera; family Noctuidae; genus Diarsia; species Diarsia dahlii. The sequence continues at coordinate 20,232,402 of OX459209.1, forward strand.
TTGTTTCCCGCCATCTCTTTTTGGGCTTATTTATTTGGCTGAATTTATTTGATTATGTCAGTTTAAAAACTTAGTCCTAAAGTTTATTAAACACTCAACAGCTAGGAGTGCTAGTCCGCTACGTATCAGAAGAAGCGCGCATCATAGAGGCGGCGGAGGGCGCGGAGGCGGGGCGGCGGCGGGCGGACGCGCGGCTGGCGCTGCTGCTGCGCTGCGCTCCCAGCGCGCGCGCGCTGCTGGCCGTGGCGGCCGCGGCTGACGAACATGACCCGCTGTTGTTGCTGTTGCTGTATATGAAGGTATGCCACTTACAAGCAGACAATTTTAGATTTTTTCTTCATGGGTGTCATTTTCATAGTTTTCGAAGTCGCTGGAAACGAAAATAGTATATCATCATCCACAGCCCGAATTATACAGAGAGGAGCTCGTAGCTTAATAAGAACTGCCACTCAGGTCGATCTTTAGGTAAAGCTGTGCTTGTCTAGGTCGGTCTGTGGATGGGTTCCTCCGTGCCTCGGAAAGCACGTTAAGCTGTTGGTCCCGGCTGCCATATATATAGATCTTTGGCAGTCGTTACAGGTAGTAGTGACCTGAAATTCTGACATCCAGTCTTACCAAAGGGTATCGTATTACCTAGTATTAACTGGGTTGTGTAGGTCAGATAGGCAGTCGCGGTATGTAAAATACTGGTATTCAGCTGCATCCGGTTAGACTGGAAACCGACCCCAATATAGTTGGGAAAAGGCTAGGCGGGGGGATCCACAGCCCGAATTCACCCACTGCTGAGTATATAAGCCTCTCTTTTCTTGTACCATACTCCACGGTCCTGTGCCAGCCTCATCTGGGTTTTTCCCCCGATGAAAACTATATCGTCTGCCCATCTCGCCGCCGGACGACCCACATGTTTTATTTTGTCAATTCTTAGACGCCCTTCAGTGATAGCAAATAGTATATGGGGGTGGCGATAGAATATTATAATTCTCATGTTTTTCTCCAACTTTGCCGTAATAAAACGCGTATAAAAAGACCCATATCAAAGTCAAAAGGCCGTGTGAACGACAACAATAATTTGAATAGCTCTCATTCCGGCCGCTGCCTTAGAATAGAAGGCGCGTAGTTGGTCATCTAAACAATGAATTCGCAGGCGACGGTGTATGCGCATCGCATTATCGCGCTCACGCCTCGCTCAGCTGGCGCTTGCCAACATCACGTCATATGACGTGGAGTAGCGCGATTTTCATGCTGCGTTCTAGTGGCGAGTTTACTTGTCCAATCGCTATACAGATCATTCAAAAAACGTGTTTTTTCCCCAGGTACCAAAGATCCTGCCGCTCCTGAACCAATCCGGCGCTCGCAGCAAGCCGCACAGCATGCTGTCACCTCCGCCAGCACTGCGCATAGCGGCCGCCCACGCCACCAGCGCCACAGACCGCGTGTCGCATGCCTTGCTCACTGCCATCGCGGCGCCGCATCCGCACAGCAAAGAGCTGGAGCACAAGTAAGCTAAAGCCACACGGCATGCCCTAGGCAGTGTACGGAATACTCACAACTATTAATACTATGAACGGGATATTTACCATGTTTTCTTATTGTTTCGAGTTCCCGATATTTACAAGCAAACAAACTCGAAACAATAAGAAAACATGGTAAATATCCCGTTCAAAGTATTAATAGTAGTGTCATTGACCACGTCAGTTTAAAAACTTATATTGGAATACCCGCATTTTGAGACACAAACCCAAATTCTGAACTGCTAATGAATTGTAAAAAAATTGATTGTGTGACGTGTATTCTGAGATGTAATGAAATCGCAATCTATTTGGTAACTCGTTTTGAATTTAAAACCATAACTTTACTCAAAGGCTTTACTTTTGAAGAGCTTAGGGTACACCCTGCTCATTTCAGTGAGCGAAAATCCTCTCGGTTGAAATTATGATCAGAGAAAAACAAGACGGGTAGAACTGGAGTTACTCAGAAATCAATGATGTAATTCTTAGTCTATCAAACAGTAAACTGTACGTAGCTATATTTCATTTGAAAAATGTCGTATTCGTGACTTTCAACAAGATCTTCATAATGATGTACAAGTTTGTCTAACACACCTTTCCTCCCCCAGACTATGGCGCATGGAAGCAGACGTGCGCGGCGTGTGGGCGCGCGTGGGCGGCGCGGGCTCCCGTGCGCTGACCCTGGCCGCAGCCCTACTGCGCGGGGCTACGCCACCCGCCACCAGGCACCACACGCACGTACTGGCCGCCTTGGAGGTGCTGCCTGATAATGAACTGTTTGCGCCTACCAATACGTATGTATCATTGTTTCATACTAGCTTTTGCCAGCGGCTTCGCCCGCGTGAAAATGACGATTTTCCATACAAACTTTCATCCCCTGTTTAACTCCCTTAGGGGTTGAATTTCGAAAGATCCTTCTTTATTCCTTGTCTACATTATAAAGGGAACCTCTGTGCAAAATTTCAGCTTTCTAGGTCCAAGGGTTTGGGCTGGGCGTTGATGAGTCAGTCAGTCTGGACTTCTCTTTTTATTTATATAGATTTGATTGTTTTCCGTACAAGAAGAATGGAAGAAGAAGACATGCTGATGCCCAAAGAAATTGGGATAAGGGCAGGGTTCCATATATATTAAATACATTTGATATTCCTAAGAAACAAAAATAAAAGGAAATAAATAACGGCGGCCAGGGCTCCAGAGAGAGGAACCTCTAAACATTACGAGCCGTGTCCAGGAATATCGCTTTATTTCTATCTATTGTATTATGTTCGGTCCCACGTTGGGCGCCAGTGCGTTTACACTCGATGACAAACAATGTCAGCTGATTTCTATGCGTGGTATAAGATGATAAGCGGTAGCGATTTTCTTGTTGTTGTTAGTGGTATATTTGTAATGTTTCACCAGACTTCAATTAGACTTCAAATTATTAGTCCTACTTCAAGTTTTTTTTTTTTTTAATTTATGTCGATTGAGTATATTTCACTCAAATAACGTTCGACCAGAAGTGTGCTACCCGGATAAATCAATAGAAACTGTATCGCCTGACTTCCTAAAAGAGAATGACTAAAAGTCGTACCAAAAAATCTCATGTTTCAAAATCTAAATTTTATAGTAATTATTTTCATAATTTTTTACATTATAATAATATAATAATAATAATAATAATAATTTATTTACTTCAGACACAGTCCATACATGATATTAAAATAAGAATGCCATAAAACACAAATGTAGTATTAAAATAATCAATATAAATTAAGTAACACATACACATTAGAAACTCATAATCATTGTCGAGCACAATTAAATCAAATTAAAATCATAACATCAGTACATTAAAATAGACAATAAACATAAAATTACACAAACACATTAAAATTACAAAAACAATGTCACATAAATACAATCAAATTCAATAGTTAATAAATTAAAATAATACTTAAAATTAAATAAACACAAATGTCAAAATAAGCGTGGAGAAGCGCTAACATGAAGCAGCATCCACCTTTTTATTAGTGACAGGTCCCACCGCTCGGACAAAACCCTCAGGAGACTGTTCGAGCTGCTTCGTAGGCGACCCAATAGCGAAGCGCTTCGCTTCCTTACTATCGCGAAAAAATCATCGGTCCGCGCCTCCGCAAACATAGTCGAAGCGCTACAAAACCGTGGAAGCCCTAACAGTATCCTGAAAGCATTGTTGTACTGAACGCGCAGTGCGCTGTACGCCCGCTGCGTATAGTCGGTCCACAGGCTGCACGTGTAAAACGACTGGCAATATGCCTTAAATAACGTCACTTTCACCTGAGTGGTACACCGTGCAAACCTGCGAGCCAACATATTACACCGGACAGACAGCGCCCTGCGCTCCCTCTCTATGTCCATATTGTCACACAAGTCGTCGGAGACCCAGTGGCCCAGGTACTTAAAATGCTGCACCCTTTTTAAAGGAATGCCGCAAAGAGTGACAGGTGGTACAGATGAGTATGATTTGTTACCGGCTTTAAAGATCATGAATTCACTCTTTTTAGCATTGTAACTGAGCCCATGGGCCCCCGAGTAGGACTCACAAATATGGAGAAGTTTGCGCAACGCACCAATCGATGGGCTCAGCAACACCATATCATCCGCGTAACTAATGTTGTTAATACACACACCGTCAATGGAACATCCAATATTAGTGCTGCTGAGCTCACCGATCAGCCTGTTCATGTACAGGTTAAAGAGGCGAGGGGAGGACAACCCCCCTTGCCTCACCCCGCATTCCAACCCATACACGTCCGACTGCGCACCCGCCCATCTAACGGTATTCTGCTGCCTACTGTACCAATACCGGAACAGAGATACAATCTCACGTGGCACATCCGTTTCACATTGTAGCTTCTGCCATAGCTTGTCATAACACACCAGATCAAAAGCTCTGGAAAGATCTAAAAAACATGCATATACTGGTGTGTCTCTGTCCGTATAGTACTGGACAGTCTGCTTGAGACAGAGGATGGCACTCTCAGTTGACAAACCGGGCCTGAACCCAAACTGTGCGTCATGCAAGTGGAGGTGATTTTCCAACTGTCTGTCAAGCAAACTATCCAGCACCTTAGCTATGACAGTAGCAAGCGAAATCGGTCTGTAGTTAGACAGATCCGATGAGTCACCCGTCCTATCCTTAACAATTGGCACTACGACTGTTTGCATTAACTCATCGGGTAAATAACTATAACTAACACACAAGTTAAACAATAGCGCAAGGACTCTTGGCAGGTGTACGCCCGCGTACTTCAAATGCTCGATACTAAGACTATCGTAACCTGGGGACTTCCCTCGCACCATCTTCTTTATAATTTGGGCCACATCCTTGGCGGAGAACCTGATGTCAACATGGTCAGAGTGATCCTCAGCATCGAGCACCTGAGACGCGGACCCGAGCGGTGATGCCATACTAAAATGCCGCTGAAAGGCGCAGGCTATGTCCCGCGGCTCATGCGCACCCCCGACACTCGCCGGAGCGCCCGACCTATGCGAACCGAATTATGCGTCACCAATTTGATTTTTGACTAGGGAAGTATAAAAGTATGAATATTGAATTACTCCCTGTATATGGTGTTCATAAAAACCGGTTCAAAAGCCGTTCTGCTCAATCTGTCAGTTGATTTTGACAGTTCAGCTGACTTCACATCGTGGAGGTTTCATTACAATTCCTACTTACCTGGTTTTGAGGTTATTGTCGATTTTATGAAATTACTCTGAAACTCTGTTTTTGTTTACAAAAAGAGCTTTTGTAGCAGTTAATATGATAAGTGTAGGCAATAAAAAACCAAGTTTGATTTTGAGACAGCTTGGTACGGGATTCCATATATCCATGAACATTGTCTTTTGTAATTTGAGCAGTTTTGTATTTTTGAAAAAAAATATACTTTTCTTATTTTTGAGATTATCTGAACATCTTCTTTTGTCATTCCTACAGCACAGAAATACACGCTATCCTGGAATGTTTCCTGCTGATGGCTCGCACGCAGCAAGGCAGCGGCGTGTGTTCGTTACTGCACCGCGTGGGCGCGCTACTGCGGCGCTACCTCGCCTGCAGGCCGCAGCTCGCTAATGCGTTGTTACATGCACACAAGGAGACTATCGCGTGAGTATATACCTTTACCTACGTACTCTAGTCCCTGCGTTGATATCTGCTCCTCCGCTATTGCCGACCCGCCCTTACAGACTTTATTTCAGTACAAGTGTGACACTCCCTTCCGCTCCGCCCAGAACGGGAGACCCACCAAAAGAAATGCGCCGTTTATCTATGCGGGCTGTATTACTGTAGGAAATAAGAGAGAACCGATTTAAATGTCAATGAATGGCATTAAAAACCCATGTGTTTATACAGGAACACGCCAGCGCTTTCATCGCTACAGGCAGCGGAGGTGCAAGCGCCTGCATCTGCCGCACCGCCGCCGTTAGCGCTGCAAGCGCTGCAGAGACGATACGACTCGCCTGAGAACTTGCACTGGATACTACAGGTACGCTGTAGTCGCATGCCTTCTTGAGTTTTGAATAGCTCTTATCATTGGTGTAAAAAGTTATAATTTAGCGAAGCTGAAAAACATTTGTTTGTTGTGTCAACAACTTGATATTAGTTTAAGTGGCAACAGGTGGTAACAGGTGTTTGAGTATGTTACAGCAGCTAGCTGGGTGGCGTGAACCTACAGAACTCAATCCAACATAATAATATTCAGCAATTTCATTAATTTCTAGTAATAGGCCATTTCGGCAATGCCCCACCTGCTGGAGTGTCCCGGATGTCCGTATACATGCACCCTCCACCGCTGCAATAAACATGGCTACCTACTGGGCCCAAACCGTATAATATGGAAGTACAATCGACAAGAAAAGAAGCTTAAAATTTAAAAGAAGTCGAATTATTTGTCCTGCCTAACTTTATGTGGCTCTGGTCCGCTGGACAAAACTTCAAAACTGCTCGCATTTACAATAGGGCACTTTATGTGACGGCTAAACACCCTTATTTCAGAATAGGTGACGCTACAGAATCTTAGATAATCGATCGAAAGCGTGTCCAGCCAGCTTGAAAAACCACTTTTCGCTGGTCTCTCAATCTCGGTAACGGAAGTGATTTTGACGACTTTTTGCATATCAACGGGCGTCACATAAATATGTGACAGGCATCAGGCTAAAAGTTTTGTGATACGTACAGTAGTTTAGTAGAAAAATGCAAAAAACTGTGTCCAGCCATCTTGAATTTACGTAAAAAACTTTTGGCTGGCACTTCCGAATCCCACATAACGGGAGCGTTTTCGAATATGGTTCCTTTACTAATACTTGGTGACGCAATGTGTGACAGTAATAACGTTTGATTTATGGCGTCACATGTAAGGGTTTACGAGATATCAATGAAAACTTAATGTATACTTGTGTCCAGCCATCTTGAACTCAGGCTGGCTGGACACATGTATCTCCGCTGCCTGATAATCTACGACCTTCAAAATGTTATCAAAATGTTGTGACGGGGACGATAATGATAACCTGAATTAGTGACGGAGAAACTTTGGGTAGTTTCAAAGATATTGATCATTTAAATTTTCCCATACAAACACTGTAGTAGGGTTACCAATATTGTAGGTTTTATGTAGGACAAAGTATATTTTAAGGTGTTTTCTTTAATGGACGAAAATCCGCGTATCGGTGATACTAATACGAACAACTGTAGATATTTAAATCAATAGATGACAAAAGTGTAGAAGGGGGGGGGGGCTATAATTATTGGTGTTTTTTATGATAAGTAGGTACGTATGTAGATATTGTGCCAGGATAACAGACTAATGCTCTAAGGTATTTAAATGAAAAAATAATGTAATTCACGTTACTTACCAAGGACCTCGTTAAATGACAACGCGCTTAGCAAATATTGCACGTATTCCTTACAAATCGACGGAAGGCTCTAAATACCATTATGTATACTTTACTCTAAACGATTAAACGAAAACGGTTTACGCTGTCACAGCACTCACAGCCTCTGTGTACAAAACAAACTCAGTATCAGTGCATCAGTGTTGCCAACAAGACCGATATAGAATCTGCTAAAATTATGCCAATTGCTTTATAGAAATGCTAAAAAATCTGCTAACATTTTTCAGTGTCAAATGAAACGTAACATAGTTTTAACTTTTTTTATTATTTAACAAAATATACATACTGTTTTAATCGACTAAGTTCTCAAATACTCTTTCCATTATCATCAGCATTAGCATCAGGAGCGCCAACAATATTATACTTAGTAAAGGGTTTTTTTTTCTAAATGGAAATAATTGCTTACGCATTAATGTATTTTATTTTAAAATAATTGTATATGCTATATGCTAAACAACTAATAAGTTTGCTAAACAACATGAAAAAATGTTATTCTTATTATTCTTATTCTTTATTGCACACATAAAATAACAAATATAAACACAAATTACAATAATAAAGTTTATGCTAAATTGGCATCACTGAGTGCAATGCACTTTGTTTTTTTTTGTTAGTGTTTTTAATTATTATTTAGAATTAACACATACTTCCCCTTTTTCTGCAGGAAAACCTTTTATTCCCACGGAGAAATCAAATACAAAGCTGGCGTGGCTTGGCTGCTACCGGCCGATTAGTCGATTCAAAAGAAATCCTATAATTATGTAAAAAATATGGTCACCTCACAATATTAATGGATGTTTGTATGGGAAAATTTAAATGATCAATATCTTTGAAACTACCCAAAGTTTCTCCGTCACTAATTCAGGTTATCATTATCGTCCCCGTCACAACATTTTGATAACATTTTGAAGGTCGTAGATCATCAGGCAGCGGAGATACACGTGTCCAGCCAGCCTGAGTTCAAGATGGCTGGACACAAGTATACATTAAGTTTTCATTGATATCTCGTAAACCCTTACATGTGACGCCATAAATCAAACGTTATTACTGTCACACATTGCGTCACCAAGTATTAGTAAAGGAACCATAATCGAAAACGCTCCCGTTATGTGGGATTCGGAAGTGCCAGCCAAAAGTTTTTTACGTAAATTCAAGATGGCTGGACACAGTTTTTTGCATTTTTCTACTAAACCACTGTACGTATCACAAAACTTTTAGCTTTATGCCTGTCACATATTTATGTGACGCCCGTTGATATGCAAAAAGTCGTCAAAATCACTTCCGTTACCGAGATTGAGAGACCAGCGAAAAGTGGTTTTTCAAGCTGGCTGGACACGCTTTCGATCGATTATCTATGATTCTGTAGCGTCACCTATTCTGAAATAAGGGTGTTTAGCCGTCACATAAAGTGCCCTATTGCCCTATTGTAAATGCGAGCAGTTTTGAAGTTTTGTCCAGCGGACCAGAACCACATCTAACTTTCGCCATTTTGTTTATTTTCAACAAAAATAGTAGCCATGCTGCCCACTATTGATCGAAATAAGTTTTATGCGTGGCTGATAAAATTGAACTGATTGTGCCATCAGAGAAAAGATTCAGCTTACCTCTTTGTTCTGACTTTTGCATGGAACATAAGCCAGATTCTGTGGACTTTCCTAAGCTTTCTACGAACATAAATAAACATAGTGTGAAGTTTGTTCTTTTGAATTCAATATGCTGTATAATGCAGGAGATCGAGTCGTGGGGCTCCCGTCGCGGCGGCGCGTGGGGCGGCGCGGGCTGGCCTGCCGCAGTGCTGCGCGGTGCGGCGCCGCATGCCGCTGCGTCACACGCGCCGCTGCGGCACACCGCACTGTCGCTGCTCGCTAAGCTGCTGCCCGCCGTCACTGACACCACGCCCGGTTTGTTACTAATAACATGCTTGTTTAGGAACAGACATCACTCTAATTAATAAAAGTATAGCTCAAATCACCACCAGTAAACGAATAACCTAACAACCCAGTTTCTCAAAGGAAGATCAACTCAAATATTATTATCTTTAAAAAAATTATAAGCACCAATTTACGCGTGTAAACTGCAGTGATTGAGTGAATCCAATCTTTAGATATTTTCCACCAAACATCCAAAATCATAAAATCGTTTATTTATTTTCCATTTTAGAAATTGTAAAAACATTTCCTATTAAATTACTAATTTCTCATTAACTTTCAGGTCTGCAAGCCGTCCTAGAATGCCTGGACTCTCACCAGCCAGAAGTAACCCAGTCCCTACTGGACAAGCTGCCGGAGCTGGTGGTAGGCATGCAGGAGCACGCAGCCAAGGTGCTGGTGCGAGTGTTCGAGCTGGGGCTCAAGTCGCGGCACCCCGTGGAGCCCTGCATCGCCAAGTGCGTTACCACCATCAACATGCATCGGGGATGCTAACTTGACGAGAGAACTAGTCGGATAAGTAAAAACTGATACTTGTGACTCCGCAAAAATGACGTATGAAGCACATAGCACGCTTCTTTTTGGCGTATCGGCTATTTGACTACTGTTAAAAATTTACGAAAATGTTATGTTATTTCAAGAACTAACTGATTTTAAATTAAATGACGTGTTAGACAAAGACAGCGCTATAGAAACGTGACGTCATAGTTACGTCACGGTTACGTAGTACAAATGGCCGTTTCGCGTGACGGATAGAAAGTGCCCCCACCAAAAACTTCTAAAGCATGTGTAACTACACCATTTTTTTATCGATATTATTACTTTTTTCACAGATCGAGTTATTTCTGTTAGTTCTTTGAAATAACATAACATTTTCGTGATTTTTTCGCTCTTTCAGTAGTGTGCTCCTGTTATGTGCAAAATAACACGATACACGATATCAAGTGTCCTATCGTTTGTGGGGAATACCACTACAGGACTAGAATCGTCATAGCACACTTATAAGCACTGGACCTGCCCCCGTAGCATGGCGATTCTATCTCTGTTCTACCAAGAATAGACAAAGATTTTTCCATACAATTTGACATGAAACCTTGCTACAATCTGTCATTTTGTCGATTCTTCCGTCGACAAAACTCTTTCTTCGGTGGTCATACTAAGCCGGCTGATAGGCATCACCTCTCCTCATTTTTATAAGCTTTTATTACTAGCTGATACCTTCCCGAGGGTATGCTTATCCCATGCAGAGCTTATAAATGTGACGCCCAGTTGTCTACTTGTCTTGATTGGCAAATAATAGATTTATTAAGGCGAAGAAAGAGCCAATGATTCTTCAGTATTGAAGGATCTTTGTTACATTATGAATGTATGAAGTGTACCTACATGAGACGTATATGTCCAGTTATCAGCACCAATATGTAGACACTTGGCAAAATTCAAACGAGATTTTTTATGAGATAATTATGACCGTCTCTGTGATAATATTGGTTCCAAAATATTAGTTTTGTTACATGACAATGAAATCAATTCAGTAGGAGAAAGTTGTTTCTAAATGTTGCTTAGTGTATACATATTGGTGCTGCTGACTCTACTGCACTTGATTATACTGTCTGCAAACCTGTTTATCTGTTTTACTCTTCGATCAATAATAGTACTAGATTAAGCATCAGGAACAAAACTAAGTCGCTCAAGTGGCCACGTTTGCACACACGTAAACATCTACATAACATCTTAGAAAAAAGTTCAATATTATTAACAACTTCAGATGATTATAAACCTTAACACTTAAAGCATTTTAATTATCATTGTAAAGTATATTTATTTAAGCCCTTTCATCGGAGAAAGATTAGAAGCAAAACATCATCATCGTCGCTCCAAAGTAAATGTCATCAGTACAAAAATATTCATTCTAAAATGAAACTTAAACTCTAAGCAATACGGTTAAAAGCATTTTGTGTACAATGTCGTGCTTATTCTATTGCGGAACTAGCGTTCCCTGTCCAAGAACATGATACAATAGTTGGTGCGTTGTAGCAAACATTGGCCAAACAATTATAATATTCGCTGATTTAATTATATTTACAGTTTAATATGTTTAAATATTATGAAAAAGGACATAATGATATTAAATTACCGAAAAAAAGATATTCCTTCCAAAACCTTGGTGTTACGGTGGTTATTTACGCAGTTTTTGAACGCATACTGCGGCATTTTGACGTCTTAATGTTGGCTATGATTGGACCATACTAATTTGAAATAAGACCACAAATACGTTTGTAGTCTTATTTCGGGCCATTTTTGAAGCGCTTATCGGGAATCTAGTACATTATTGATCGAAGGTTTTACTTCAAGAAATCCTTTTGTATAAATCGAATTCTATAGTATTAGTAATTAGATCTACTTTTAAGTACTTCCTGTAACTAATAGAAATAAAGACAAATATTTTTGAAAACGTATTGTATACTTTTTATTAGATGTACAACATACAAAAATGCCGTCCTAAACATTTAGGACTTGTGACATTTGCACAACTTTTACACTCAATAACTTGCAAAAAAATGCATTTCTATCATACAATTAAGTAATGACAACGACAAAAAATAATTAGAACAGTATTTTTTTTACAAACTTCAATTCCTGATAAAATTTTCTATTCTAGCTTCATTTTGGTACAATAAAAGAAGTAAGTACTCTAAATTATTACATAAAATAATTTCATTAAATAATCCTTAACAGAATTAATAAATAATTTGCAAGTAAAGCACATAAACCCGCACCAAAGCAGATAGTTCACACTGGTGACATCACCATCACTTCATCACCACATAACTGTTCATCACCAGTCATTGGAGCCGAGGTCGGTGAACATTTTGTCCTTAATCTTTGGTCGCGGGTCTTCTGTTATTTTCGAGTCTACTGCTCCCACTTTGCCGAGAATGTATTCAAATTCTGGAAAAGAGAAGATGGTTTTTATTTTTGGAGTATTCTTTTTAGATCTATCATGAATTGATGATGGCAAACTCTTAGGGCTCATTTACGAAGGTGGCGCTTGCAGTGGCCCGCGTTACCACACGCGCAAATACAAACATCAATGTACGATATCGTTTACGGAGACGCGGCGCGTGTTCCATCGCGGGGATCGCTACATTTCACACGCCACATGTCGCACCGCCATGTTGACTACCTTCTGGCACACCTCGGACACTCCATATAACGCCCGCAAAATAATTACCTATTACTACTACATAAACAAATAACGTTTGTGCACGACGTGCACGTGCAAATGTGTGCGTAAACTCTAGTAGGGTTATCGTAGCCTAAAAAATGGCGCGGAAAGTGCAACGGTCTGCGTCGCGAAAACCGAACGACGACTAATACGAGCGCGAGCCATTGCTCAAGTGTCGACGACGAATACCTCGAAGTGCGGGGTGAGGTGCGGTATTTAATATGAGCGCGGGGAAGGGAGTGTCCCTTCTGTACGTAGTACTATTATGTATTCTGTGCTTCTGGTCTAATACTTAACTGAATGAAATGGTGTTTGAAGTAGCAGACAAATGGTGTTGGGATAGACTAAACCACCAGCAAACTAGGGACCGATCTCTTGCGATTCAGGAACCGTCTACTTATGAGTCATTTTGACACTAGAAGCACTTGATTCAATTGCATTGTTGAATAATCTGACTATGGTTAAACTTTTGGTTTTATGATAGGAAATCTACGAGGGTACATTAATAACGACGCTCCGAATTACGAATAATCGTAAATTCTTTAATAGATTTTCAATCTTATGCTGTTGAAATAAAGCTGAAAATCTATTAAAGAAATTTTACGACTTAACGACCGATTTTTATCGTTATTTAGTGTAGAGACTGCAGGCCTTGACCATTATGTCAAGCAGGAAAAATGAATTCTTCATCTACAGATAGTAACAGTTAACAAAATTCAATACCAAAATGCTAATACTGATAGACCAGTGGAACATACCATCAAGAGTCAAAGACGTTCCTCTCAGCTCCGTTCCCCCAATGAACTGCTTCTTCATGTCTCCCTCGAAGTACACAAACACGCTGGGCAGGTTCCTCTCCGGGAAGTTGGGGATGCATGTCTGAGCGATGGCCTTTATGAACTTGGTGTATGGGAACTTCTCTGAGAGCTGGCGCATGTATTGATTGATAAGAGCACACTGCTGGATGCTAGAGGATAAATAAGTAAAATTATTAATAGGGTAATAACACTGTATACCATAACAAATGCAAGACCACTCTCAGTATGGTGTCTCAGACCATGAAACTGAACAAATTCATTCAATTACACTTTTACAGAAAGTTCAACTTTCTTTGCGAATTTCAAGAGGTCTTTGAACAAGTTTTTTAGTTTTATGGTCCAAGAGACCACACAGGAGGTGTTCCATTTATTATATTATACATTGTATTCTTGTATAGCTAGTATGAGTGCTGCAAGTTGTTTAATACATAAAAGAACAGAAGGAGGAAGCCTATGTCTCGGTAGTGAAAAAATAAAAATTGGCTGATACTACTTTTACATGGCAGAGATGCTACAAGTACAAACCAATTAAAGGACAAATTACTTGGTACTGTTTTTGATAAATTTATAAGTCTTATATAGGCCTTTGAATAGGATTTAATTAAGTTCCTATATCCTGTTGAAAACCCTACATAATGAGAACACCTAAGTTTACTTTTCCTCATAAAATACCCAATTTCTATCTGTCAGTCCCAACTTACCCTTGCTTATATAGATGGATAACCACCCAAATCCCCTCGCCAGCCTTGTTAACCTCCTGCACATAGTCCTGTCCCGACACCTCCCGGACGTCCCCAAACCTGGGCTTTTCCGATAATCTCTTCAGCTCAGCGATGCGCCTCTGTCTGTACTGCTCTATTACTGCCTCATCTTCTGAATCTTCAAGTTCATCAAGACCATCTAAATCTAATTCTGATAGTTGTTTTTCCTCTGTAAAAATATTTGTAACTTAATTAAATTGAAGAAACTACAGAATTATGGATATCACTACTAATCAGTGACGAGACCAGCGTTGTCACCATCATCAGCCTATAATGTTCCCACTGCAGGGACTCAGGCCTCCTCTCTTACGGCCCGTTCACGACTTTGGTCTTAGCGGCGAGCGGCGCGGCAAGCGGGGCGGCGTCGGCAAGCGGTGCGTTTTGCACGCCACGTACCCTCAGTAGCGGTTAGTTGCAGCGGCCTGAGTTCGTCACTCGTACACCGCTGTCCGCGCCGCTCTGTTTCGTGGCGTCGCACTCATTCGATAGTACATTTGTTCCTGCCGCTCCCCACACCGCGCGCCGCTGTAGCGACTCGCTCGGAAAAACCGCGCGCGATAATTTGACCGCACTGTACAAAGATATAAATATCAATACAGAAGACCAAAATCTGTAGTTAAGTTTTAAAAAGTGTTTTGTGTAGAGTGGTGACTATGAAATTAAGTTTGAATAACATCTGAAAACTTTAAAGTAATTTACTGTTAATGTATAGTATGTGGTGTCGCTCAAGTGGAACACCAACAAAATAATGAGAACAGTTACTTTTATAGTATATGCAGTTATGATATCTGACTAGTTATAAGTTATACTTTAAGTATTGGGGGAATTTGTGGTGAAAGCACTTATCCTTAAAGGTTTTTTTACAGCTACAACAACAGGTGTCGACCTAACCTAGAAGATTTGTTTATACTTACTTTCATCCTGCTTCTGCTGGATGGTCTGCTCTATCATATTAACTATTTGGTCCTCTGATATCTCCGCCTCCTTCTGAGGTATGATACCTTTGGCGCGAAGGACATCGTTCCATTCTGTATCCTCGTTTGGATTCTAAAAATAAACACCATTTTTAACACCAATATGAATCACACACGCATGTTTGAAACGTCTAGAATTACGCCAGTAGCAGTAATTTACCTGCATTTTGTATTGGAATTATTTGTTTCTGTTATTTTTCTATGAAAATAGAGGCTGTGCACTACGGAAATTTGACACCATCTGATAAAAAAAATGACAGATCACAGATGATTCACTTTTTGTTTTTTT
This sequence comes from Diarsia dahlii, assembly GCA_949775195.1. NCBI lineage: Eukaryota > Metazoa > Arthropoda > Insecta > Lepidoptera > Noctuidae > Diarsia > Diarsia dahlii. Next base: position 20,247,816 of record OX459209.1, read on the forward strand.
CTGTTTAATGTTACCCTTGCCGTAAATTAAATATGAAAAAATCATGTGATTATATCAAACACATGAACTGACATTTAATATGCTTCCAAAAAATAATGAGGAGATCGAATCATCATTATTTGATAGTGAATTATTGTATTTATAATTTTAGTTAAGGTGCAGGCCAGGAGCAAAGTATTTTAGCTAGAGCTAGCAACCCTTTTTTCTAGAAACGTCAACATTGGCAATCAGTGACATGTTTACATTTTCATGCATTTCTTCTGGAATTTCATAATTTTCATTATCCTTTAACGTAAACAGAATACAATCGAAATAAGTTTAATTTAACACGTAAATATCGTTAAGTTACACCATGAATCGAGAGAAAAGGGAACCGGACTACCCAACCGAGTTGGAGTCCCAGTTCGTGATGCGTCTGCCTGAGGAACCTTCTAAAGTGTTGAGAGAAGTTATCAAGTCTGGCGAGAACCTGAAGAACAGACTGACGATACAGATTGAGAACGACATGCGTACGGGTGAAGTGAGGTTCGACCACTGGCTGATGCACGCCAAGATCGTCGACCTGCCAACAGTCATAGAATCCCTGAAAACAATTGACAACAAGAGCTTTTACAAAACAGCTGATATCTGCCAGATGATGATATGTAAAGAGGAACCTGACATACCATCGCAGGAAGAAGAATCCCCTGCTAAGAATAAGAAGAAAGATCCCTACAAAGTTGATAAAAAGTTTCTTTTCCCGCACGGCATCACACCGCCAACTAAAAACGTGCGCAAACGACGATTCAGAAAAACCCTGAAGAAGAAGTATGTGGAAGCACCAGAGATTGAAAAGGAAGTGAAGAGGTTGCTTAGAGCTGACAATGAAGCTGTCAGTGTCACCTGGGAGGTCCAGAAAGAGGAGGATGACCATCCCAAACAGGATCAGGCATCTCACAGCAAACCAGATAAGAAGACAAAGGCTGAACGTAATCCCAAACGAGAGCGAGAGCCTGTATCTGTTGATGTATCTAATCATGAATCCTCCAATGTTGTAGACATATTTGGTGGAGCTGTCAGTGATTCTGACTTGGAAGATGACAACATCAATGTGGAGATGGAAGATAGCCGTCTGTCAGCTTACGACAGCCGCTTGTCGGACACCAACTCAATGCATGGTGAAGGCCCGTCAAAGAGGGATGCTCTACCAACTCAGTTCAAGTCACACATGTTCCAATCTCCTCAAGATCATGCTCCAAAATCATTTGCTGGACACAGTCGGGCAACTACCCCTGCAGCTTCTGGAATGTCTAAGAGCGGAGGTCTATCTTCTGAAGATGATGGTGACTATCAACCAAGAGACATGTCTAAGGACAATATGTCACTCAGAATTGAGCAACTGAGGGCTGAACTTGAGGAGTTGAAGCAAAGGAGACAGCGCACTCAGCATGAGATTGCTGGTATGGAGAACTTGGCCTTGAGGAATAGGTTCCAGGACATTCTACATACCCTGAACCAGGATATAATGTTCAAGGAGATGGAATACCAGGGTTTATTGACTCTGCAGAACTCTGAGGATATCTAGCAGTAACTTGGTTAGATATGTGTATATCTAACAATAAATTCAGCCTAAATATAGGCGTTAGCTCTGTAAGACGATAAGTACTATAATCTAGCCCTTCTAAGTAAGATGAATTGATTTAGCTAGCGTAAGTTATATTAATGTCGATGTTCCAGGGTAGCCCGCGAAATTCAAATTTTCTTACGTTTTTAGCTATTTGCAGGCCAGTGCTAGATTGTATGTTAGTGAAAATATGATTTGCGGCTGTCAACAATGAGTATTTCATCAAAAGGTCATTCTTGACAGTTACATGAACTTGGAGGGTTGTAATGATGATTTTGATGATTATAATTCTGTAACTGCATACGTCTTACAGCCGCGAATCATATTTTCACTAACATACAACCTAGCACTGGCCTGCAAATCGCTAAAAACGTAAGAAAATTTGAATTTCGCGGGCTACCCTGGAACATCCACCCTATAGGAAAAAATGGCATTGATCTATGTTTAATGATAAGCACTTCTGCATTTAATCAAATATGAAATGATTTTCAGAACATTGTAATTGCAAATAAATAAATATTAAGAACTTCTTGTACCTATTGTACATTTACCCTGTAGTTTCATTTCTGGAGAGCACATTGGGTTTTTCAATCCGTCTGTAGCAGTCACCGAGTTTGGATTTATCTCCCTGTTACCTAAGACTAACATAACTGGCGAAATGAGGGTGTGGAACTGTGGGTGTACATCTGTCATACCCTTCGGGGATTATAAACAGGCGTGATGTTATGTGGTCTACCTACCCTCACTGGTTGGGTGTAGATTGCTTCATAAAATATGAATATTCTGTGGTTGATTGATAGCATCCTAATTCGAGTAGCTTAGCTTTACAGATAGTCTTCAAATGGTTCACAGAGTACAATAGTTGCAGATTATTTGAATTACTCACTTTATAATCTGTACTCGATTATTTTATGACGGATCAATCGAGTTTGGAATCGAATCAATCAATCGATTTAGTTTGACAACGACAAGTGAGTTTGCCAGCATAATAAAAAAGTATTCGATTCAAATCTAACAAAAAAGAAACTGTTAAAAACTGGTATTAAAAACTGGTACTGGATATTTTTAGTAGTGTATTATTATTTTGTAAAGCATAATTAAATAATTAAAAAACAAAAATCAGAATATCAATCTAATCGTATGAATGAACTTAGTGTAAGAAAACCATAGATGGTGTATTTAACATTTTGAACATGAAAACTAACAGCATCATTTACATTCAGTGTACACAAAAATTAAGCTTGTAAATTGTTCACAATTTAGCAGATTTATCACGCGAATAATGTTTTTATCAACCTGACCAAGTCTGTTTTTTACTTTGTAAAAAATAAGAAAATTTATTTGAAAATATCTGCCCTCTGACTTTGACAGTATGACACGTCTTTTTTTCTCCGCAAGGTTGTCAACTTGCGTCGTGTTGGAAAAATTTTGCGTCGCTATGTTCAGTCCAGTCAGATCTCGAAATAAATAAATTGAATATGGCTGAAGTCGAAGGACATAAACATCGAGAAACTAATTACCATGAGGGAGAAGGTAAATCATGTTATGATATTTATGGTTAGAGCGCGTGGTTAGTGAGAAACGCGGACGTCAGTGCCGATCGGCTGCGTCGCCGAGCCCCGTTACCCTCGTGTTACCTTTGTGACATTGAAATTGGGTTCTTTTTATAATTGCTGCGTGGATTTGTGGTGCTGGGCCGCCAGGAGCGGAGTGCGCCGCCCGCCTGACGCGTTGAGTGGTTCCGTCGCACCGTCGTACGGACTTAGTGAACATGACCGGGGGCGCAGACAGGAGCCTCCACTCAGGTATTACATTGTTTTGTTGTAATATTCGATACTAGCTGAGGTTAAGTGCGCTGGAACGTAATTAATGTTGTTTATTTGCGCGGGGTTAACCTTAGGCGAAGTGTTGAACTTTGCTCGTTCGTCGAGTGTTATTAATGCATTGTTAGCACAACATGAACATTAAATAAAATATTCCAACTGCTTCCTTTCTTGTCCAATTAGAATGTTTCACAGTGTGTGAACAATCTTAAATCTGGTATTTTGCCAGTCATTAAGAGTTGACAAGTCATACACATTTGATTTTAATTGATTTAATGAGCAATATGTTATTAAAACAAAGAGTTTGATTTCAAGGTTGATACTAATGAAGTTTGAAATCTTTTGTTAATGATAATTGCATTATCATGACAGTTATTTTATAAATTCTTAATTACTGTAGCTCCACAAGTGTTTTGAAGCACCTGTAACTGTTACGGTAGTTTCACTTGAAGATTATAATTTCCATTCTTTATACTTTCTTGATAACTAAAATTAAAAGTTATTCATTACTTATATTGAGAACTTGTTGATAATACTGTATGGCAGCTGAATTTTACTTTCTATTTATTTTATCTGTAGAGTTTACACATACTCGCATTATTGAATCAATTTTACAGTTGTTTTTTTTTTGTATTGATAGCAATGATTGGGTAGAGCTTCATTAATATCATATTTTTCCAGCTGATAACTTTATTATTTTATTTATTTAATAACTATTGATATATTTGATGATAAACATAAACCATTAAATTAATCATTGTTCTTAGCTCAGTCCAAGTTTCAAGAACATAGAATGTTTTTCAACAATATCCTCTTAGCATACTACGAAGAAATATTTTGTTTCAAAAACATTATTAGTAACATTAACCTTCTCACTTACAATTAGCAAATAGTTGGGTGATATTTCCGTTCCGATGTGTATTTTTTTTAGTATAGTTTATCAGGATAGGGCTGGCAACTCCTCATACTAAGCAAGATCTTATAGATTATGATGCTCTTTATAACATACCCAAAAACTAATCCAGAATCGCATAACATAAAAAAAAACCAGTTAAAACTTATCATCAACAAATATGACCAAGGTTTATTTACTACATGTGATTTATATTGTGTTATATACTACTCTATTTGTACATAAGTCCATTGTGCCATGATTATCAGCATTTATGTGCTCAATGTTCCTTGAACCTCGGAAAGGTCATTCTCTTACGTTTTGAAATAGATCATGTCCTAAATATGCATTGACATAGGAAATATGAAAATATTTCACGATTATATGCTCGCAAAAATGTTGTTGTCTTAACTGAATCAATATTATTGTGAGCCAAGAAGTTTATCTATTATGAAGGCTAACATGAAACCAACTACTACCATATTTATTTATTAGCTTTTGTTTGGGTACAATCATTTTGAATAGGTTTATGGCAATAATATATTAGACATCTGTTTATATTATTTGTTTTCCAGCTGGCAAAGGCATCCTTAAACCTCCTTTCTAGTCTCTCTTTGGTCTATGCTTATTACTGTGACATTTCTCAGGTACCACTGGATAACAACTTTGCCCACTATTTTTCTGTGAAAGTGCTACCTACCATAAGCCATAACAATTATTTTCAGCCTCTATTATCTCGCACCATAGTAGGCTGTGTGTTTAATGCCTTATCTGCAACTGACAGAGTAATACAATCAGGAGATATGATATCCTAAATGGACATGTCCATTTCTTTTTGTTTACATTTCTAAGCTTTGCCTGTTATTTCTTATCTTAGTGCTGGTTTCATGTAGCCAAATATAATGTAATAATTGGTTTGATTGCACCAATGTGATTTGTGAAAATTGATGCAAGAATTGTGCAACTCATGTTTATAGACTTTGTCTGATCGTATTATGTACTTTAGTTGCCTCAATACAGAGCTACGAAACAGTCGTGTCATTTTATTTAAAAACAGCAAAAATACACCAAAACCTCACAATCAACCTTACGTCGTCACCATATGGTCCTTCGAGCCGGATAATCAGTACCCGGCACACCTGTGGGTCATTAGTGAACCGGTCAAGCGAGCCTGCGAACAAAAGGCCGCATTCCAGAGATAAGAAGACGACTTGTTTACGCAAAATTGTGAAGTTTTTATATGAACTTAGATTATTTTATACAAGTGTGGTTGACTATTCATAACACAAGTTTAGTGATATAATACGTGCATAATAGAACGTTATAATGGCTACGTTAACTTCGGAACAACAAAAATGTTTGAATACACTAGAAGACGGGGCAAATTTAATACAAAAATCACAAGTGAACTTAAAGAAGTGCTCTAAAGCGAGACTTACAGACGGTTACATAAAGGCTAGATTGAAGTGCATTGAAGAGTATTGGTGTTCATTTAAGCAAGCTCATGAGAAGTTAACACAATGTACTCCGAGAGATAAGCGTGGAGAAATCCCGTACTTCCTCAATGAAGACTTTTTCGTCATTGAAGACCTGTACCTTTGCTTACAAGCAGACATGACAGACATGTTGAGCAAAATGCAGCAAACATCAATGGAAACATCAAACACATCGTTACTTGGTGGTCAAGGACAATGTTCGATCGTAAAACTGCCTCGGATTCAATTACCAACCTTTTCGGGAAAATACGAGGAGTGGCCTACATACCAGGACATGTTCATATCACTTGTGCATAATAATAATTCAATCAGTGACGTTCAAAAAATACATTACCTTAAGTCTAGTGTTACCGGTGAGGCAGAAATAATATTACGGCACATTCAAGTTACGGACAGTAATTACAATCAAGCATGGCAATTGTTAAAAGACCGATACGGAAATAAACGTGTTATTGTGTTTTCTGTTTTGCAAAGACTTTTTTATCAAAAGAAAATCACAACGCAAACAGCTAACAGTGTGAAGAGTTTATTAGATACTACAACAGAGTGCATAAATAACCTAAAAAACTTGAAAATTAACACCGACTCCTGGGATCCATTAATTATATTTCTGGTGATTCAGAAATTGGACCAGGAATCACATAAAGAGTGGGAAACTTATGCTTATAAGGATGGGTCAGAGGAGGTACCACCTTGGGCAGATTTAAAAAGATTTTTAGAATCCAAATTTAGAACTCTGGAAATGATACAACCAGTAACAAATAAAGACCGTACAGTCAAAGAGCGATCCTTTCATGCCGTGAGTGCTGATAAAGAAAAAAGCTGTGTACTTTGTAGTGAAAAGCATACCTTATGTCATTGCAAACAATTTATTAAAATGGATCTTACTCAACGTAACAACTACTTATGTAAAAGAGAAACAGCTTTGTTTCAACTGCTTGCTTCCGGGTCACTCAGTTTACAAATGCAAGGTACCAGTTACTTGCCGCGTATGTAGAAGACGTCACCATTCCTTGCTCCACAGACCAGAGGCTTCGAAGGGTACCACGGAAACCACACCTAACCAACCTATACAACCATCGACGTCTCAACAAGAAGACAGCAAGGAGGCCGTAACAAGTCTTCATGTTGGTGTTGGAGTATCTGGAAGAGCATTATTAGCAACTGCACTAGTCAAAGTAAAAGGAGAAAATGGACATGCGACACTGTTAAGAGTTCTTGTAGATCAAGGCTCACAAGCGAGCTTCATAAGTGAAAAGGCAACTCAATTATTGAAGCTTCAAAGAAAATCAATTGAAGGCACTGTGACAGGTGTGGGTTCTATGAAGGCACCTATTAAACACGTGGTTCAGCTAAACATATTATCGAGAGGGAAACCAGAATTCAACATGCACGTCGAAGCTTACGTCATGACCAAGCAACTGACCACTAGAATACCACATCATACAATGACTGTTCACAACTGGCAGCACCTGGAGGGTCTTGATCTTGCTGATCCAGAATACAACATACCAGGCCCGATAGATATGCTGCTTGGTGTGAAGGAATATGCACGAATAGTCGAACACAAATTAGTTAAGGGTCCGCCAGGGTCTCCGTGTGCACAGAAAACAACCCTAGGATGGATATTGTTTGGAGAAATAAATACAACACAACAGGAACATTCATTTCTTGTCATGCATCACCAAGTAGACGTTGAGAACATGTTAAAGGCTCTTTGGGAGATAGACACAACTACTAGGCGAAAAAATACCAAGGAGGAACAATTATGTGAAGACATTTATCACAAAACATACACAAGAAATGAACAAGGAAGATTTATAGTAAAACTACCGTTTAAAACAAATTGTATTCAATCAACCGAAGGAAATTCAAGAGACATAGCTAAAACAAGATTGATACATTTAGAGAGAAGGTTTAAAAATCAGCCTAAGTTAAAAGAAGAATACGAAAAGGTTATAGAAGACTACAAAAACTTGGGTCACATAGAAGAAGTACCTGAAAAGGAAATATATACAAGAAAATCAGTATACTTACCCCATCATCCAGTCCTGCGTGAAGATAAAGAAACCACGAAAACCCGCATAGTTTTCGACGCATCCTGTAAGGGAACAAATGGTATATCATTAAATGATGAACTCTTACCTGGTCCAGTGCTCCAAGAAGACCTACGAAGCATAATCATGCGCTGGAGAATGCACGCCGTTTGTTTCGCTGCAGACATACAAAAAATGTACAGAATGGTCATATTATACAAAGAAGATGCTGATTTTCAGAGAATACTGTGGAGAAACAATAGCAATGAAGAAATAAAAGATTATAGATTACTTACCGTTACCTTTGGGACTACTTCCGCTCCATATCTAGCAGTGAAGACCTTGATCCAACTTGCACACGAAGAACGAGTTAATTATCCAGTAGCTGCTGACATTACAGTGTCAGATTTCTATGTCGATGACGTCATGTCGGGTTGTGACACTGTAAGGGAAGCCATAGAAGCAAGCAATCAACTCAGGGCTATGTTAAAAAAGGGAGGTTTTGAGTTGAAGAAGTGGTCATCAAACAACATCGAACTGATGAAGTCGATGGATCCAAGCAACATTTCTTCAAGCATCCAACTTGATATAAACCTAGATGGTACTGTGAAGGCGTTAGGTATCACCTGGAATCTTGGTACTGATCAATTTCTCTACAAAATCAGTCTCTCTTCACCCCCATCTACCATAACAAAGAGAAATGTTTTGTCTGATGTACAGAAACTCTACGATCCATTAGGATGGATATCGCCAAGCATTGTGCTCGCGAAGATGCTCATTCAGAAGCTATGGTTAGTTGGCATACAATGGGATCAACCATTATCAGATGAATTAACCGCAGATTGGTTGAAGATAAGAAATGATTTTGAGAATGTCAACAAAATTTCTCTAAACCGATGGTTACACTCGTATAGCAGCAATATAAAAGCAATACAGTTGCATGGTTTTAGCGATGCTTCAACTCGAGCCTATGCAGCAGTTGTATACTGCAGAGTAAAACAACAGGATGGTACTGTGTACACAAGTTTAATTGCATCAAGAACCAAAGTTGCTCCATTGAAAACAGTATCACTGCCTCGGCTTGAGCTGTGTGGAGCTCTTTTGTTGTCAAGGCTTCTAAAACAAGTCACATTAGCCATGAAAATTCCATATAATCAAACCTACTGCTGGACAGACTCAACTATAGTACTGGCGTGGCTTCATGGTGAACCTCAAAAATGGAAGACCTTTGTGGCAAATCGTGTGGTGGAAATCAAAGACAATACAAACAACATACAGTGGCATCATGTCGTGTCACAAGAAAATCCTGCTGACATAGCATCCAGAGGAATGTTCTTAACCGATCTGAAAAAGGAGAAGATGTGGTGGAAGGGGCCAGAATGGCTATCAGAAAAGGAACTTCATTTGAGAAGATCAGAAAATACAGAGACAGATTTAGAGTTAAAAATTACCTGTTGCACTATTACAAATAAAACCCAAGAAAATGAAGAAAAACCAATTTGGGAAAGATTTTCAAATCTGACTAGACTGAAGAGAGTACTTGCTTACTGCAGGAGATTAAACAATAAAAACATAAAGAAGTATTTAACCACACATGAAATGAACATAATTCTGCAAAGGTGCATAATTTACTATCAGCAATTAATTTACGAAAGAGATATAGACACTATCAAGAAAAATGGTAGGGTGAGAAAATCAAGTTCACTAATTAGCTTGACACCATTTTTAGATAAAAACAACTTGCTGAGAGTTGGAGGTCGTTTACAAAACGCCAATTTGCCAGTCACAACCAAACATCCAGTTATAATACCGAGTAATCAACATATTACTACATTGTTGATTAACGAAGCACACAAACAAACTTTACATGGTGGTATACAAGTTATGATGACATACATAAGAAGTAATTATTGGATAATTCACTTAAAATCAGCTGTAAGAAAATGCATAAGAAGTTGCAAGGTTTGCCTTGTGAACAAAGGCAAGATAAACAACCAGTTAATGGGTGAATTGCCAGCTGTAAGGGTGAGTCCGCAGCGGGCATTTCTAAACAGTGGAGTTGACTATGCAGGTCCAGTATTAATGAGAACATCGAAAGGGCGAGGCCATCATGCTACTAAAGGGTACATCTGTTTATTTGTGTGTATGGCTACACGTGCCATACACTTGGAAGCCGTAACAGACTTAACTTCTCAAGCATTCCTGGCTGCATTTCGGAGATTCGTCGCACGTCGAGGTCGATGTCTTCATCTGTTCAGCGACAACGGCACTAATTTCGTTGGTGCTGCAAGGGAGCTCAAAGAACTTTTCAAAGCAGGTGAAAACAGCATTTCCAAGGAAATTTCCGAACACTTAGCTACCGATGGAACTACGTGGCATTTTATCCCGCCGCGAATGCCAAATTGTGGAGGCCTCTGGGAAGCTGGAGTGCAAGCTGCAAAGAGACATCTAGCAAGAGTTAGCAAAGACACAAAACTTACCTATGAAGAGATGGCAACATTGCTAACACAAATAGAAGCTTGTCTCAACTCCCGCCCATTGTGCCAGCTGGACAATACTGTTGAGACGATGTCACCACTCACTCCTGGGCACTTTTTAATAGGTGAGCCCTTACTCAGTGTTCCTGATTATGAATATGAAAACTCAAAAATCAGTTTATTAACCAGATGGCAGTTAGTACAGCGAATGACACAAGACTTCTGGCGAAGGTGGCATTCAGAATACTTAAACACTCTGCAACAACGGACGAAGTGGCAATCGGCTATCCAGTCACCTACCGTGGGAGACATTGTGGTCATCAAGGAGGAGGGTCTGCCTCCTACGAAATGGCTCCTGGGAAAAATTATAACTCTGCATCCTGGAAAAGACAATTTAGTGAGAGTGGTTACAGTGCAGTGTAAAGGACAAAGTGAATTAAAAAGACCTTTATCTAAGTTGATATTCCTACCTAAAGAAGCTTAAGTAATTGTTAGATAACTGAAACAAGTTTTGTTTATATACTTGCTTATCTTTTGTATACTACTTACCTTATGAACTTAAGTCTGCATGATATTATATATCATTGTTATTAGATTACTAAATATATGTACCTAAGTCTAAATAGTACTAACTATGTATCTACATAAACTATTTAATAACTACGTACCTAAGTCTAAATAAAACTAACTACGTATCTACATAAACGATGTAATAACTATACTGAGATGATCATGTACCTAGGTACACATACACATACTTACCATTCGATGATTGAAGATTGAACCTGCATGCTATTACTTAAAACTATATGTATACTTACAACTAATAACTAATTCTATTGTGAAACAAATAGGTTCCTACTTACCTTATTGAGTCATACATAATGCTTGGTACTGTACTTTTAAAATGTGTAGTAAACAGACATGTAGGCACTTATTTACTATTTGAAAACCTGTTATTCATTTTTACATTACAGTCCGCTTTAAGAATTTGTTTAATAATACTTTGAAAAATTGTTAGGTTTAGAAACAATAAGTTAGTTATTAAGCCCAATTAATTGTATTTGTAAAAGGACATAGGGTCCTTTTGGTGGGCGGTATGTCTGATCGTATTATGTACTTTAGTTGCCTCAATACAGAGCTACGAAACAGTCGTGTCATTTTATTTAAAAACAGCAAAAATACACCAAAACCTCACAATCAACCTTACGTCGTCACCAGACTTAATATTTTGCTGACTCACAATCACTGGCTGATTTCGAACATTCAATCATAATATTATGAATGTACAGTGGAATCTATATCTAACCAAAACAGCTCTGCAGAGGGCTATTTAACTACTGGTTTGCTAATATTTGATAACTATTTAAATAAAAGTTCAAAGATTTTCAGACAATTTCTTTCCAAATAGTTTAAATTCCAAAGTTAGCATACGAAATATATAATCCATTAGGGGCCGTTCTGTAATCACAGTCAGCATATTTCGAGCAACAGATACTTTGGAAAATAACCAGAATAAAAATTCCAGTCAGAAAAAAGAACTCGGTCCAGAGCAAAATTTAATAGGACTAAAGTCTCTATCTATAACTTGTTTGCTAATGCAAAAAAACACGTAAGCAGTAATACCCGTTCTGAATCAGTTTTTTTGTATCACCCAGTATATTATTATTATTTTTTATCCATATCTTGTTGCCAACATTAAATAATTAAACTCTGGTTAGGTATAAACTTGTTTGTATTATGTTGAGTAGGTAGATAAAGTAAAAAATATAGGTATATTACTTACGCGTATCTTTGTTATTTGTTTGGGTTAATTTTAGATGTAGTTTGCATAATACATTATCATCATTTCAAGTATTTAATCATGCTCTATTTATTCAGTAAGAGCATTAAACATTTTAAATCCGTAATATAAACTAACATAGACTAAACAATCCAGAATTGGCGCGGTATTCTATACTTACTGAGTGCATTCAATTCAAATGACAAATTGCTACACAGCACATACCATAGACAAAGACGTTATTATCATTCATGCCCATGCCCATATCGTGGTTGCCGACTTCAAACTCAGAACGCGCCTTAGTCCAATCCCATAATTCATCATGGGAGGCTGATATCTGTCTCATTATCTCACGACAATAATTGTGTTAATCTGTCGTAGGTACTGAAATAACTCAAGGTTTGTCACACCTACTACAAGCCCACATTAGTACTCACAATACGATAATGTTTTAGATAAATACGAGTACAGTTGTTTAGTTCAATGCCCTTTTAATTTGTAAAGAAACAGACGTCTAGCGTCTGTTTCTTTAAAGCTAGTTTTTTCAAAATAACGTTATTTAAAGCTAATTATGAAGTTTTCGATTGAGCATTAAGTTAATGACTACATGACTAGGCTAGCATGAATTATAATTTATTAAGCTTCGTACCCAATGCCCCGGTATGCGCTATAACGCGCTCTGCATCTAAAATTGAGAATGAGTTTTAAACAGTCTGTCCGAAATAAATGGTTAAATAAACGTGCACCACAATAATCATCGTTCGTTAATTCTAATGAGGCTGAAAACAACTGTTTGAACGTCAAAAATTATGGTACACAGAAACGTCTGCCCTTTGCCTCTTCCGAGTGTTTCAGTTGGAGAGAAATTGCGCAACAAACTCTCCAGCAACATTAATCTCAACATCTGTCCATTTCTTTTAGTAGTTCATCTAAATACTCAAAGAATAACACAACAAACATCTATTCAAATCTTTTGCAAACTAACAAGTGATGGTTTACTTCCTGTTCTTTGTGCAACTCCAACTGCACTTGAGGCACTTGAGGGTATTTTAGTACGAGATGACGTGGCCTCGGCACAAGGGCAAAGAAGAAACATGGGTTCGGTTTTTAGTCAGTAGAAGTCTGACACTCCCCTTCGCTCTGCCCAAGAGCGGCGGGGGTCATTTGATGATTTTCCACCCACCACAAAAAAAAAAACCGGCCAAGAGCGTGTCGGGCCACGCTCAGTGTAGGGTTCCGTAGTAATAATTCTTTTTTTGTTTGAAAAAAGATACGTTCAAGATAATAAAATATGTAAACGAAGTTAAAAAAAAATGCTTGCATAAACGATTATACACAAACTGAGTCCAGAAATTATTTTGTACAACTTTTTGTCTTTTTTGTACAAAAACTGTTTCCATCCAAGTTCAAAATGATTTTCCTAGAAAGTCCTTATAAAGTTCTACTTTCCAGATTTTTTTCATATTTTCTAAACTTATGGTTCAAAAGTTAGAGGGGGGGGGGGACACATTGTTTTATTTATTTATTTATTTAAACTTCATGTACAAGAGTGGTACATAGGCGGACTTAATGCCACAAGGCATTCTCTACCAGTCAACCTTAGGGTTAAATAGGACAGTACTGTGGTAGAGTACAAAAAAATAATAATAATAATAAGGATAATACCATTTTGCAAACATATTATATATATCGGTGCATACTAATACACATATATTATATAGAAATAATTAAATAAACTAATAGATATTTAAATACATACAAACAGACTAAAAATACGAAAACCTCATAATAATTACCAACGAATACTTACTAGTGACTTGATTGAGAACAATTCAGATCGATTTCAAAAAGTATTTCCGGACTTTTCTTTTGAAAGCCATCTTGCTCTCTGCTTTTTTAATGCAAGGGGGTAGCGCATTCCAGAGCTTTATGGTTGAGACAGCGTAGGAAGAGGACATAAAACCAGTACGGTGTGAGGGAATTTCGAGCAGAAGGTTCTTGGAAGCTCGAAGGTTACGATTGTGTGAACTGCCCTTTTAAATAATCGGGAGTACATGGATCCTTTAAAATAGTGAAGAGCGTGCAAAGAGATCTGAGGGATCTTCTGAGTCGGATAGGCAGCCATTTAAGCTGAGAACGGTATGCAGAGATGTGATCGTATTTACGAAGGCCAAAAATAAACCGAATGCAATTATTAAAAAGACGATCCAATTTGTTTAAAAGTTCTTGGGAAAGATCAGAGTAACAAACATCAGCATAGTCGATAATGGATAATGGATAATGTTTTTTACTTTTGGAGCGATTATTTCCGAAATTATTGACATTATCAAAAAATGATTTCAGTAAACCCCTATTCATTTTTAAATACCTTTCCAACAATATATCACACGTTAGGGTAGAAATAAAAAAAAAAAATACTTCCCACTTTACATATATGGGGGCTACCCTAATAAAACATTTTTTTCCAAATTTTATTTTACCACTTTGTCGGCGTGATTGATACACATATTGGTACCAAATTTCAGCTTTCTAGTGCTAACGGTCACAGATTAAGCGAGGACGGACGGACGGACAGACAGACATGGCGAAACTATAAGGGTTCCTAGTTGACTACGGATCCCTAAAAAGGCACTTGAGGGTCCTATTCGAAGCCACTGCTTTCGCTGACGATGTGGCACAGTGGCAGTGTTGTAGTCGCAGCTCTATAAACTGACAAGTATATACCATCGAAACAATCGAGAATACTTGATGAAAATCCCTTCGTATCTGCCATTAGACCATCTCCCTTATCCTACGTATGCGGCAGTGATCTGCAAACCCAGTTTCTTGTGGTTCCCGGCCGGCTGCCAAGGTCCACTTGCGTAAAGGTCGGGTCATGCACTTGTTAGAATGCAGACAATCGGCTTTTGCTACTTAGATAATGATGGGTTGTGTCTACTGTTAAGCGGAGTCAAACGTGGAAAGGAGAGTTAAAAGCTAAGTAAGCTAAAACTCTGTAATGGATACTGTTAAGATCAGATAACAAATCTTATCTTATCTAAGATACTGTTGAATCTGTATCAGGACTATCAGGATATAAGCAGACAGGATATTTTTTGCATTTAGCACGTTTCTTCTTCCTGTAAATCGCTCTATAAAATATGCTTGTATTGGTTCTTGGGGTTGTTTTTTGTTAGAGCAACGATAGATTGAACTTAGGGCTTCTTACAAGGCCATGCGGACTTAACCGCGGGGCTATTGACGCTTTATTTAAGACGCAATGCACCCTATATCTAAAACGAGTTAACCAAGCATCGAGACTTCTTCCATTTAACTATTTGAGAGGTTCAGGCACAAATATCTCTATGAATTCTGAGATAACTGTTCAATTCTTGCTTGCTTGCTTCTCCTCTATCCCTTGTTTGCCTTGTAAAAGGTATGTCTGTTTTGTTCTGCCATTTTTTCAGTCCAAAATGCACGTTTGCGTACTTCAACACCCACTCGAACAGATATCCTATTCTTACCGCGAGACCACACAAGCAGGTACAGTCTAATACCGCTAAATATAACTGTATCTAGGTCTGGCGCAGTTATCGTTTGTTTTGCCAAAATTCTAGCTAGAATCGTCAAGTCTGTATTTATATCTGGATACTATTTTGAAGTATCCCTTTAGGTCTAAAGCTGCATACAGATTTGCTCGTTTGGAAGCGATCGTTTCAACTTAGCCGTCATCTCAGCAGTCACCCCCTTTCTATAAATATTACCTTTCACAGTCCATCCCTATTGATCTTTTCTTTGTTTCCTTTTAATCCACAACCAGATTTCAGTTTCATTATCACCTCAAATGTCCAATCAGCAGTGATATATAAGGAACAAACATTTCCGTTTCTTTTTAGGTCATTGTCCTTATGATTCACACTTCATTATCCAGCTCTCTCATTATTATTATACAATAACTCGGTCACACAAGTTATACAACGTTGAATTATATCGGCCACACATTGTTTTCATACCATTGCAGTGATTACGTCGAAACAAACAACTTTGTCTTGTTACAAAGCTATTATGTATAACATATGAGATAACATAATATTGCGTATAATCGTTAATATGTTATATTTGAACAAGGGGTACTGGGTTGTGGAGGTCAGAATCAGAAAGGCAGCCGCTCAATGTAAAATACTGGCATACAGCGGCATTCGGTTAGGCTGGAAGCTGACTCCAGCATATCTGGAAAAAGCTAGTAAATAAACAAAATGATTCCCATAGTATCATCTGTGTTAAAAAAAAACACTGTTTTGTGAGATGCAAAGTAACTAGCATTAAAAAACCTGAATACATTCCAAATAGGTACCTACGATCTACATCCGTTCAGCAGTTTCGTCATAATGGTCTAGCAAAAACACCTAAAACTTTCGCACCACATTAGTAGGTATTACGATTGCGAAAGTGCGTGTGTTGGTTTAGCACGGCTTTACGGCAAAACTACTTTTTGTACAGATTTTGATGTCATTAAAAATCCCGCCTATTACTGGCCAGCTTTAAAGCAAGAGTGAACAAGCATCTTTTCGGGTATACTCATTCTATAGTAGACAGCATCCTTGGGCGAAATCAGGGTCAAGAGCTGGTCCATTAGAAAAGAAAGATAAGTAGCTTGGTTAATACACAGCGTATTTAGGATATTTTTAAGCCCAGATAAACTAAAATTGGGGAACACGTGAGTGGAGACACCGAATCACAATTAGTTAACAACATAAGTGGTGTACTCACAGTTCGTTGACGCGATATAGTGACCTTTGTAGCTGCGTGACCCCTTTTGCGCATTGCGTGATGTTACGTACCTTGTTGTGGTGGCGTTATGGCTTCAACCAGTGAAAGTAAGGTTGTCTGCAGTCTAAATATGGGTGTAGCCGGGTAAACATGCCAATCATTTTGTTGTTTGATGGGAAACCGGAGGCAGCTGATGTAATAAAGGTAATGGTAGTTGTAACAACACACCGTGCCGAAAGTTAAATATCTGACGTGCTTTTATTTAGGCATCTTTAAGGTGTTGGCGAGTGAGTGGAAATTTGCAATATTGCGGAAATACCGCACCGTATCGCAAATGATGAAGAATATATTCCATCGTAAACCCCTCAATTTGTGCAACATTCTCAAGATAAACTCTCTGGCGGCATCTCCGGTTCCCTCCCACATTCAATCCATCTGCCTTCAAATTCAAAACAAAAGTGAACGGGCACTTCTTGGCACGCTCGTTCCATCATAGACCTCATATCATACATCGCTTCCTATAAGGCGTGATCGAGGTCAAGAGCAGGCCAATTTTTCAATAAAAAAAAAACGTATAATAAACCATAATTATACTGAAAACCACAAACAAATAAATAGATATCAATCAGCCATGACCGCTAATCGTCCCAATACCACATACCAGCAATGAACAATTGATCCGATCACTGCTAAAATATAGGTATCGGTAACACACCGATAGTTTCGATTCAAGGCTGTATCGATTAGAAGCAAGCAGAGTCGCAAGCGCAAGCTAAACTGTGTAACAATCTATTTTGACCTATATTGCGAATACGTCAATCTTATTGTGTTAGTTTGGGCTGTAAGTTGGATCGAATATCGAATTGTATTGGTTGGTTCATGGAGAAGAACTTCATGTGGTCTATTTTTACGTCTCCCTTAAGTTTGTTATTTCATTGTCTACAGTGGATCCTGCAGTGGACCTCTTGAAAATCATAAAAAGGTTGTCTGAGGTATCAAACCTTCAATATGCTATATTCGCTGCTTTTCTTCATTTGCGTTTTGCCAAGAAAGTCTTTTAGACGTCGTTATTTAGTTATAGCCAACATCAAGTCCCCTTTTTCGCATCATCATTTCAGCCGAAAGACGTCCACTGCTGGACATAGGCCTCCCCTAAGTGTAATTTTTGCTTAGAGGGGGTTTGCCATAATCGCCACGCTTGGCAGGCGGGTTGGCTTTTTCGCATATTCAGCCATAATGTCTCAATTACCAATTTAAGCCATTGAAATTCCTTTTCTACCTCCAAGAATGTTCAATCTACATAGAATTCTAATCTTCCCTTTGAAGGTAATCAGATAAATCGTAATGAATGCGTATTGTAGGCTCACCGTAATGCCTAGCATTCCTATCGACTGAGTCTGGCTAATCTATACGAACTATTCAAACTGTGTCTGTGTTGCCGGGTAGATTGTTCCACATTTTCTTCTCTTGAGGTGTGAAGTGGTGAAGGGCAGGGCTTTTGGGGGACTAGCTTCTGTAATTTTGGCGTTAACGTGCTGAGCTTCCTAGTTTGATTGAATGATTTTGTCTGTATGGTGTTCTCCTATAATAGCTGAACGGAGTTCAATGACTTTGGGTATATAGATATCCGATGTTTGGACCTAGGTTAGGATATAGGGCTATTAACAGTCCGATGTCCTACCCGGTAGTACTTTCGTGGGAATATTTTCCTACGTCCGTGCAGGTAAAGCCACCGGCGGGCTCTAGTTCAAGTCCTCTGAGTTGTGTTTACATGCCGTCTAGAAATATCTCTGCCATGCTGGTTTCTCAATATTTGCCTTCAACGAAGCAAGTGATAAAACCATTTAATTAATTATTACCTTCCTCCATAAAATCAGATTTCTCGTTCAAGACTCAAGATTGAGCTAAATCAAAAAATCAAAATCAAAGCATTTATTTCAAGTAGACCAATTACAGGCACTTTTGAATAGTCGAATTAAAATAACTGCGGCACTCAGAGATATCCAACGATTACTCAAGCCACCACCCAGCAAAGGCCTGACATACTTTTGTATGACAAAACTGCCAAAAACCTTTACCAAGCGACGGCCCAAGCAACCACTGAAGCTCTCCGAGTGCGGCAGTAAACTACTAAACTAATGAAGCTAAATAAACTAAGCTACAGTCCCAGTCACAAGGCATAATAACTCGTGAGTGTACTGTAGTTGCTCATTCCAGAGCGTTGGTCTCATGAGAAGAATGGCAAGAAACTTCATGGACACTCTTAAAATCGTTTGGGTTTACAATATGTTCAAGGTACAGACATAATCTTGGTGTAATACACACATGAAGACTATGCAGATTAGTGTCTGAGGTGGTCTTTTGAAGAAAGCACCACACAGATTTGAGTGGACCCGTCCAGTCAGTGCAAGCATTTGTCAGTTATCGTGGAGCTCGACTTATAACTCAAGGAGGTCAACGTCACGACGAACAATACCAAAGAAAGGACATTTAGGTGGGTCGCTTATAGTACTCAAACTGCCAGACAATCGTTAAAATTAAATAAAAACCCACACGGTCCTCACATTCACAATATAAAAATACATGAAGACTATGCAGATTTGTGTCTGAGATGGTTTTTTGAAGAAAGCACCACACAGATTTGAGTGGACCCGTCCAGTCAGTGCAAGCATTTGTCAGTTATCGTGGAGCTCAACTTATTAGCTAAGACGACTTATTAAAATCTTTTATCAATCTCAGTAACTGACATATCATTAGATCTGACCAAGATTGCAGCACGTAACTGAAGGCAAATATAGCGGTTTTAAACAGGGTTAATCCTTGTATAATATCAGAAAAACATACATCTTGCAATGACAACTGTATATTAGATTCTGTTAGAACAAAAACCCCTTGAACGACCGGAAACGGCCGAGTCCGAAGTAATTCCCAGTACTTATCTACTTAGCTATGTCGTTGGAGGAATGTCCACTAATGACGGTCAGCCATCGGGCCACGTTGATTTAGAAAGCTGATACTTGCGCAACATCTAAATTGCTAACACATGCATGTCCATTTCCGAGTACTGCGTGTGGTTATCCACGGATGTGGCCGAACTTGACTTAGTTAGCACTTTTGGAGCAAACAGATTTAGGCTTAGGGATCTGTCCCATCGTTGGCAATTTGCGAAAAGCGAATGGAGGTTGAGAACGAGAAATTTTGTTGGAGAGAGAGTTCTTTTGGCAGTAAGAACTCAGTCAGCGGTCAACTATTCATTTATGCTTTGTGTTAGTGTGTCGGAGGGCAAATGCGTTTCCTTGAATCTGTTGTGTGAACTAACCTTAGTTAAAACATTATATTAGCGGTTGCTTGTTTTGTTCTACTATTGAATCGCAACCCGACCAAGAAAAATAATAGTGATCTTTTCGAATTGATGACTCAGATTTTACGACCAGTACGTAGCAACCTGGACAGCTTTCATTTGCTTCATTCAAGTCCAATCTAGTGATATTCAGCGCTAAACGCTAAACATTTTTTTAAAATAAATAATGTACCAAGTTCTTTTGTCACGGGACCTACATCTTTTGTACGTTCCTGGAGAAAATAGTTGATACGATAGCCAGTCACTTCCTCGTCTTAGTCCAAAGAGATTCGTTGTCGCCTTGATAGAGTTTCGCTAAGTTAAATTGGTGCTTTGCCAAACACACGAGCGAAAGTAGTAGTTCTAGCTCATAAATGCATGTCTGTAGTCTCGCAAAGCTTGGAAAGTGTCCTTTGTTCCGATCTTTTGTCGTGAGAAAACTTTGCGTGTAGTGGAAAGCGTGTCTGCCCAGCCAGACGTATACTTTTCTTTACCGAGGGTGAATTGAAGAGGTAGGTGGGTCGTCAAGTTCGAATGAACTTCGCTTTTAATGTATTTGTTCAGTAAAACAGATTTTTTCTTAAAAATTAGAGACTGGATGTTGTGCCCGGTTGATCGAAATTGATACAATCTCTACTACTCCTTCTCAAATGTGCCTGCCACTAAAACATGTTACACTACCTGAACTAAGGCGGGAAATTCTAAAACTTCAAGAAGGTAAATGCCCTGGTTACGATCTTATCGACGCCACTCTTTTGAAACATCTCCCAAAAAAAGGTTTACTGCTCATACTTGGTATCTTTAATGCATGCCTAAGATTGTCCTTCTACCCAAGTCAGTGGAAAATGGCTCAGGTAATAATGATACTGAAACCAGGTAAACCAGCTCAAGATGTGGCATCGTACAGACCCATAAGTCTCCTTCCAGTAGTTGGAAAACTATTGGAAAGGATTATACTGAATAGAATGCGAGAACACCTAGCAGAGAAAATACCAACTCACCAGTTTGGATTTAGAGAGGGCCACGGTACCGTCGAACAAGTGCATCGTTTGGTTGACGTCATTGGTAGAGCGCTGGAAAACAAACTATATTGCTGTGCAGCCTTCCTAGACATCAGCCAAGCATTCGACAAGGTGTGGCATAGCGGGTTACTGTATAAAATTAAAAAAATGCTACCACACTCGTTCTACGGATTATTAGAATCGTATCTTAAAAATAGATGCTACGAAGTGAAATATAATTCTGACACCTCTCAAATGTACAAAATTAAGTCTGGAGTGCCACAGGGTAGCATACTGGGACCAGTTCTCTACCTAATATTCACAGCAGATATACCCACTCATGCTTATACCACTACAGCGACATATGCAGATGATACCGCAATCCTCTCAACACATGAGAATTGTGACTCCGCATCCGAAAGACTACAGCTACACCTGACTCAGATCGAAGAATGGCTCGAACAGTGGCGTATTAAAGTGAATACAGATAAGTCAGTTCAAGTAACCTTCACACTCCGAAGAAAAACCTGCCCACCTGTGAAACTTTGTAATACAGAGATCCCACAATCAGACGTCGCCAAATACTTAGGTATGCATCTCGACAGACGGCTCACTTGGCGAACACACATATGGACCAAAAGGAAACAACTAGATTGCAAACTCCGAAGCATGTACTGGCTCATTGGACGTAGGTCACAGTTGACAGACGCTAGTAAAATGGCTATCTATAAAACTATACTGAAGCCGGTATGGACATACGGCATACAGCTATGGGGCACAACCAGTCACAGTAATATCGAAATACTACAAAGGTTTCAAAATAAAACAATGAGAGCCATGTTCAATATTCCACCGTACATAAGCAACAAATATGTGAACCTAGATTTGAATCTACGAACAGTGAAGGAAGAAATTGAGACATACAGCAAGAATTATCAGGCCAGACTTGACCATCACATCAACCAGTTAGCTGCTGAACTGCAGGGAGACGGCAGTCTAAGATACTATCGCCTTAAAAGAAATAGTATACGAGACCTAGCAATAAGATTCGCAGACCGAACATGAGAATGTCATCAATGGATGCACAACTCAGCTGAAAATATATCTACTGATGAAAATCTGACAACGTATTAGATTATTGTTTCATAGAAACAGATTGCTAAGTAGCAGGATAAATAAAAAAAAAAAAAAAAAAAAAATCTCTACTACACGAGTGACGGGACTCATCTGTGAATAAAGGGGTTTGAACTTTTTTGTATGGGAGCTGGCATGTCGACCCTCCGCCATTTTGATTTTTTTTTCGAAATCGCGGCCCACGATGAAAGTGGTATGTATGGATAGAGGACATATAGACGAACAAAAAATGTCCAGTAACACGGCACCCAAAGTGTCACGTTACCGAGATATTTGAAGGTAAAGATGGACATACGAATACAATGAGCAATTGAGCACATAAAAAATAGACTTTTTACCCGACTACGGCAAAGCCAAAGGAGGGTTATGATTTTGACTGGCTATGTATGTTTGTATGTATGTATGTATGTTTGTATGTATGCATGTGTGTATCTTCATCTGTTCCCTCATAGCTTCTAATCTACTTATCGGAACTCGACGTATGAGGTATCGTTAGAACCGTCTTAATTTTCCGCTGAACATAGGCTACGTGACGTGTCACAAAAAGCGATTTGGCGCCCTCTAGCGGTCAAAAAGTAAGGTTTAAAAAAATAAAAATGGAGATAAACACGCCGTGTTTGGTATCATTTAAAAGGGCCTCACTTGTACATTTCCAAAATATTGCTCAAATTTAAAATCACGCCCTCTAGCGGACAAAAAGTCAAGAGTAAAAAAA
This sequence comes from Diarsia dahlii, assembly GCA_949775195.1. NCBI lineage: Eukaryota > Metazoa > Arthropoda > Insecta > Lepidoptera > Noctuidae > Diarsia > Diarsia dahlii. Next base: position 20,270,865 of record OX459209.1, read on the forward strand.
AATATTTAACACCAAAATTGTTTAAATAAAAAAAGTAAAAAACTAAAACCCGACTACGACAAAAAAAACGACGCTGAAAAAGTATGAAACAAGATTTTCAGGATAGAACAAAAAGAAAAGCCGTAGTCACACGTTATAGGTACCAACTTAAACACTTTAATACCGTGCTCACCGTACTCATTTGTCGATCTTTACCTTCAAATATCTCGGTAACGTGACACTTTAGGTATCGTGTTACTGGACATTTTTTGTTCGTCTGTATGTCCTCTATCCATACATACCACTTTCATCGTGGGCCGCGATTTCGATAAAAAATCAAAAAGGTGGACAGGTTGATGTGCCACATCGGTTCTATCCCATTTATACATATAGGTCTTCTTCTTGAATCGATGACTCAGATTTTGCCCGACCTGTACACGTAACAACCTGGACAGCTCTGTCGTTTGCTTCATTCAAGACCTGGAGGGTGCAGTTAGTTGTGGAAGACGGGCAAGAGATGTGTGGCATATCTTTTGATATACCTAGATTGTATAGGTATACCTAGATTGAATAAGTTCACCTGCGTCTAAACCTTTGGAGGAATAGACGAGCTGTTATGTAAATTAGTGAAAACAGAAGCATATTCAAAAACTTGCTAATAATGTAGAAGGATAACGCACTTCCAATCCTCAAGGATGCCAATCCGGTTGGTTTCCTGCAAACGATCAACACAGCAGTTCTATATTACATAGATGTTGGTCAAGCATGAACAGCCACACATATTTACATAATCCATATGCATCTAGGCGTTACGGGTTTTTTACCTGGGTCTATAGGCTTCGTGTGTGACATAAATGATGATGTTTTTCTTCTTTTACGGCGTATTGACCTTACATACAAGTTTTGCATGGTTAATGCTATTTTTAACCGACTTCAAAAAAAGGAGGAGGTTATCAATTCGACAGTATTTTTTTTTTTTTTTTTTTTTTTTTTTTTTTTTATGTTTGTTCACTCATAACTTCCGACTGGGTGAACTGATTTTCATGATTCTTTTTTCATTTGAAAGCTGGTGCTTCCCGTGTGGTCCCATTGTCACCATTTCAATATCTGATGATGGGATCTTGTAGAAATCGGGGGAACTCTTCAATAAATAACAGCAGATTAACCGCGATTGTTGCTATAGCATATCTAAGCATTGTTTACGCCATCACACAACATAATATCACGCCTGTACTCACTACAAAGTGGTGAACATATTCTGATGAAGTACTTCGGAGATAGACTTCGGAGATAGATCAATAAATGATAGCAAATGGACTGGGATTGCTGAAATCTCATGTCTGTCTATTGTTTACACCAGTTCATAACATAACATCACGCCGGTACGTTGTGAAGGGGTTAGCACATGTGAACCACTAAAAAGTGAAAAATAAAAACTTTTTTACAAAAAATAAAACCGACTTCGACAAAAATAAAACACAAAAAAGTGAAAAATAAAAATCAGCTTCAGAAGTCGGTGGCAAAAACATGAAATCAAACAAACAAAAGTCACCGACTTCAGAAGCTGATTTTTATTTTTCACTTTTTTGTGTTTTATTTTTGTCGAAGTCGGTTTTATTTTTTGTAAAAAAGTTTTTTGTACTGTAAAAAGATTGGAATAGTATAGTATAACGGGCTGGACTCCGCAACTCCACGTCCAATGCGTGTACTTTGCGTACAGGTAAAGATAGAGAAAATAGTCGAATTAATATTTTACATTGCAGTAGTCTGGGACCTAGGTTTTGGTAGATAATATTAAATGCTTTTAAAAAAGTTGGTAAGGTTGTTTCACTTGTTTCTACCTAATTTGAGATATAGGTTCCAAGTAGTTCCAACTTCACTTTATACCAAAGACTATATCTTTATACCAACGATTCAGTGGCTTCTTTTTTGTCATACAAGATATTACGTCGAAAATAGACCATTGACATTTGGGTATATATTTAATATTAGTGGATATTTGGGCTCCCAATACCGTCTCCTTATCTTAAGCACATAGATCCATTGTCACCAGCACTTTGTCGCACGTGCAGTATCACTCGGTCAATTAACAATTATCCGTAGAACAACGAACCTTTAATCTTTGTATCACAGACCATTCACCATTGTTAATCAATTCAATATAATTAAACATGTCTTGGCTACCCGGCCGACAATATTAGGGTTGCGCCCGCTCTATCAGCATTTATCGCATTTCTCCTGCATGCGCCTTGGTTCAAGCGCAGTTAATTTTATAAAATTTATACTTAGTGACCATTTTACAAAATATCATGGTATAGTAATAATAGTCCTCCTGACCGTTTTCGGTCACGGCGGCCAATCTTAGCACAGATTAGCCAACTGCGCGGGAGATATTATAGTGCACAAGTGTGTGCGCAGGCACAAGTGCAGTCTCTGTTCCCTTTTCTCTCATAGTCCGATGGGACGGCAATCCGACACGACCGGAGAGAGATCAGGCGCAGGACCAACGGCTTAACGTGCTTTCCGAGGCACGGGGGTACTATACCACCAACTTCCAAACTCCGGGCTACTACTGGGAAATTTCTAATGAAAAACCCAAAAGCACTTTTTGTCCGACCCGGGAATCGAACCCAGGACCTCATGCACAGCAGTCGCATGGTATAGTACAGTATAACGGGCTGGTGTTCGCAACTCCACGTCCAAAGCGCGTGTAAATATAACGTTATTAATATTAATCATATTATTATCCTATTATGATTCTGATAGAGCGGTGCTTTCAGACCACCAGATTTCACGAAAATCTAAAAAAAAAAAATTGTGTTGTACCGCAAACTGAACTGTTGCTGATGGTTTTAAAGTTGTTTTTCCAAATACACATAATATGCGAAATGCTTGGAAACCACGCAGGTTAAATCCATAACGATGACTAAGCAGTTTTTCCAGTGTCCATGTCTCTGCATAATTTGTAGCCATTAAATATTGAGTAGTAGGTGCATTTGACCCGCGGTTGCCGATCGATATAATGATAGCACTGTCATAGAGCTTAGATTCGCTTACTTCTTGTCGCGAATCGATAAGAAATTAAATATGAGCATGTCTGAGTTGCATGGTGGAAATGTCTGAAAGATTTTGCTAACAAAGAAATATTTTGTATTAAACCATGTTGCACGTTTTTAATTGCGCATTTTACTATTGGTCTATCATATTCATTACTAATGTAATGACGACATTATAGTTAGCAAGAGTTTCAACCATAGGTATCAACATACAGCAATGAGCTAAACGTTACAAGTCAAACATCTTGCTCAATCTCTCTTCATTAATATCATCAGCCATAGCCTCGCTTCACCGACTGCTGGGTATTGTCTCTCATTGCTGGCGCCAATCTCCACGTGAATGTGCCAGCCTCAGCCTCAGCAGGTTTTACTTGCGATGGCAACAATGTCTCTTACTGGTTAGCCTGGATCATTCCACAGGCAAAGGCCTTTCCTCATGACTTCCAGTTGTTACGATCCAGGGCTCATGAGGACCACTGGTCGTTGGTTTTGTCCAACTGGTACCGTTACTCGTAACCCTTTATGTCTCTTACAGCATTTTAACTTTTCATCCTCGAAATATCTAAATGTTTCAGCCATCTACATTCACAACTTCAACAATATCGTTGACTAATTTGAGATAACATGAACAGTCTGAACACATTGCATTCATTCATTCCTGCCATTGCGATAGCGGAAACACTCACAAATACACGATTTGATTATTCGAGCAAAGCAATAGAGTGAATTCAAAACCAGTATTAGTAAAGCCGCTCTATTTCTAGGAATTTGAACAGTACTGATAAGTCTGTAGTTCTGTACTATAAATTAATATTATAATTTGTTGCAAAAGTTATTGATTTTTGTGTAGAGTTTAGTAAGTTTAGTGATGTACAGAATGCTTGATTGACGGTTTCGTGAAGGGACCGTCGGGGCTGCGGATTGTTCGAAAGAGATACCGCGGCCTCGACACAAAGGGCTAAGAAGGAACATGGGTGGTTTTTAGTCAGTAGAAGTCTGACAGTCCCTACCGCTATGCCCAGAGCGGGAGGAGTCATTTGATGATTTCCCACCTTTCAAAACAAAATAAACGTGAAGGGTCTGTTTACACCCTGTATGTATAATAAGTTAACTCTACTTGATAATATAGTAATTTCGGCATCCTGAAAAGTCAATTGAATATAATCAGATTAGTTTCGTTTGACGACTTGACCGTGTCAAATGATGAATGAAATTGATTTCATGCTCGAAAAGTTTTTTTATTCAGTAAGCCTATAGAATGTGAATCGTTTATGATAATTGTTTTACAGTAACATCAGCTTATGTTAATTTTATCTTGTTTTACTTGTAAAAGAAAACACTGAACAATTAAAGGCATTTCAATATTATTTTAACTAACTTTTACCCGTGAATTTCGTCCGCCTGAAATGAATATAAAAATATGGCATGTATTTAAACCGTTATCTGTATATTCCCTTTTTTCGAACAAAATATTTTAAAGTTACACCAAAAATACTGACTTGCACACAAATTATGCACACTAAAGAAATTGGATTTTCTAAGGGTTTTCATGTTTTTGCATGGAATCCTAATTCTTCTGAAATAAAAGTAGCCTACGTTAGTCCTTAAAACACCAGCTATCTGCTAGTACCTACTCACACCTTTTTCTCATGGTAGTAGCCAGAAACCACAGAACAGCAACTGCTACTAACTATCCTTACATAAACCTTTCGCTTCATCCACGTGTATTTATTTCTTTGTGATAACGATTAACTGATAAAAAAACATAAAAGTACGACTATCTTAATCTATGCTATCTAAAATGGTAGCTTTAATTTGTAATAGATTTAAATAAATGATTATATTATGCGTCGATAGCTTATCTAAATTGTGTCTATAATTACCTAATTCTATTATTTTCCTATGAAAATCAGTACTATTTCCGATTATTGCGTTTATAATAAATTAATCATACTAATGTTTTTGTATTTACATGTGTGTTTGTTATTCGGCTAGACGGATTTGTATGGAATTTAGTGCACAGATAGACCTAGGCTGTAATAACACACAGGCTAGGTACCGAATTTAACGCGAGTAATAATGAAGAACAACCTGAACAACATTAATATAAAAAAAAACATGTCTGTTGTTGTGGGTTTTACTATCAGAAATATCCCTGTAGCAGCAAAGACTATAATTATGTAGCAGCCACGAAGTCCGGAAATCAACACGGAACATTTTTTTTCTAAATCCTCTAGCACCAACGCAATAATTTCAGTTTATTTTCACCCAACCACGTGTTTTAATAATAATTCGGGTTTCATATTATGCAGACATTGGACTTGGCCTAAATCTTCAGTTAATGTTCTTTATCTCTGCATTTTATTGGCTTTTAAATGCCGTTAGCTTCTTTAGAATTTCTTTTAAACACGTTTCTTGTGAATTAATTTGTTTTGAGATTAGAAAATAAATAAACTATAATTCAAACATGAGTTGGTTTTTTGAAATAACTAATCGAGGTGACAAAACATTCTGGGAGTAGAACAATATAATTATACCATTTCGAAAATATTAATTAGCTGCACTTTGATAGTCGAACAAATACTTAACCACAAATATTTGCCCTCCACCTCCTTTCGATTTTAATTATTTTAAGGCTAACGTGTACGTTATTTCTTGTAGACTGTAAAAATAGTTATAGTTTGCATTAATTCCATATTTGGTTAGTTTGGACCCCGCCGACATACCTAGATGGATAAAAGCTATGCAGATGGTGACCTAAACACGGGGTATGCCGTATGACCTATGAGTCCAAGAGTGCCTTCATAAAAAAATTAAAAAGCTATGTAAAATATCTACGCAACAAAACATAAAAAGGACAAACCTATAATAAACCAACGGATAAAAGATTGTTAAAAACTATTAGCTGATATTTTTCACTGCTGCGTGTAGGTAGATGACTTCCCCACGAAGTTATTTCTCACCATGAAACATGTTTATGGCTCCAATCGGACTAAACATAAAATATGCAAAAGTAACGGTATATCTAAAACGTGTGTATGACAACATTTGTTTCAGTTCAACGACCTCATTTGAATAATCTCTTAAGTGTATATGATGAAGCGATAATTTATTCTTTTGACCCAAACATTACACTCGCCTGGCGTTACTGGCATCTTTTGTAGGAAGCCTGCCTCATCATCATCTTCAACTAGACTTCACATACGCTACCATGACATATTATGTACATTTTGGAAAAAAAAAACATTCGATCACTGACCCACTGTCTGCAGTATGCCTGATAACCGAAAACCGAAGGCCGAAATAAACACGTTGTGAAGCCCTTTTTTTTTAGAGTGTGGGAAATCATCCCGCTCTGGGCAAAGCGGTAGGGAGTGTCAGACTTCTACTGACTAAAAAAACCACCCATGTTTCTTCTTAGCCCTTGTGCCAAGGCGGTACCTCTTTCGAACAACCCGCGGCCCCGATGGGACGTTGCATTAAGTTATATAGCCCTGACATAGCCAGAAAGCGGTAGACCTCGCAAGAGATGTGTAACTAAAAAACCGACTCTTTTAAAGAATTAATGATTTCTTTATCATATTCTAGCCTAGTCGTATGAATTCCATTCATACAAACTATTAAATTGTAAATGTTACTTCATATTAAATTGTTTTGCGTGTAAGAGAACGGAAGACAGATTGTTTTCTCATAATATTATCGTTTTTCCCACGATTTTACGAAGAAGTCTCACGTGACAGTCACTGGTTTTCCTTCCCTGGTTAGGCCTAGAAGTGTTTTCGGAAATACAGCATTTGAAGTGCGGGCTAAGTTCATAACCGTCTGTGAAAGATTTTGGGTCAGTACGACCTATAATCTATATACTGTATAAAGATAATTATTTATACCACATTTGAGACGTTCATTGTGGCCAAAATTACTAATTAAGTTCTCATAGTTAGTTTCAGGACTATCCAAATTGAACTAGAAACGTGCACTAAAATATCAAGTAGCCACCGAAATACATTCTCATTGACTGGGATATTAATGGCTTAATTACATTAGCTGATAATTCGGCCAGTTTATTACGGTCTGCCCTCATTCACTTTCGCACACTGCCACCGATCTCCGATTCTTAAGCAATCGCTTTTGTTCGTAAGTTCAATGTCATGGTGGTTGTAGCTAGGGATTTTATTCAGGTTATATCGGGTTGGCAAGATAAGAATCATCCCATGTAGAGTTTGAAAATAGTTCACAGTTGCGACTTCATCTATGATGTGTGTGTATATTATATAGTAATAGTACACCGACATTTTACCCATTAAGTTCCATAATCCCTTGTTAAAGAGGTTATAACCTTCCCTGATGGAATAACTTAATAACCTTTTGGTCTGAGATTCACTCCAGGACCTAATAATAAGTAGTTGTTATAGTAGCATTTGCCACCACTAGATCAACGGGGCAGTGCCTGTAGTATCGCTTCTCACTTTTTATTAGTTACCCCAGATTGTAGCGGAAGATTTCGACTACACTCCAAGCCGCGTTCGCGTAACAGAATTATTTTCAATCAACGCCCGGTTCCTGGGTATTGGGTGTATGCCAGATACAACCTAGCACGCGTACAATATACATCTAAACATGAATCATGAAAGACTCGAGCCGCTTTTTGACTCTTTTTTCTTGTAGTGGTCGGCAGAGGTCCAAGAGGGAAGCGTGTTTAAGCTATATTTGGACAATCAATGAAATTGAAATTCTTTTCGTGGATGAGTAAAGCTATTTCAGTGATGGATCTAAAAACAACGTAGCAAAATGAGGTCTTGTTATATCCTCCGTAGATCACAACAGTCAAAAAAAAGTAATTGATATAATAATTATATATTTGGCTACTAAATGAAAGCTGTTCGCTTCATCTGTCACCAGACAGTCGGTTTTCAGTGGCATCTGGTTTTGGTCCGGATCATATCAAATCCGAAATTTCGCTCGCAAAAATAGTAACATGCTCGAATTACATGATCACGATCTCTAAACTATAAAGGGCTATATCTTGCCAAAACGCTCTATCCAATCGTTCTGCCTCATTAGGAAGAAAGTCTATAAAATCAGCATATTCTCAGGCTGATGAATAGTTTCCGAATATCCCAGTTATTGGAGCAGTTCCAAGCAGGTTATTGACATAATTCCCCTGAATTTTGGGAGCGCGCCAGACCTGTGTGTCGAATGCACCGGTAATAACTCAGTGCGTACGTAAATATTACGGTCAGTGAAAGTATCAGCTGTCTCCTTCATGACATTTGTACTAATGAAAAAGTCAGAATTCCGGAGACTAGCGTAAGAAAATCGGTTCGACGAATATTTTGTCATCCGATACCATAATATGAGCAGATAACCGTTTTCACTTTTGAGACAAGAGCCTCATCTCAATGAGAAGATTTTGGCCATAATCGAGCATACAGACCCATTGTCAGTTTGTGTAATAAATCATGTTTATTGTCAGATATGGTGCTGTGGAGTTTGTTACGCTACTTCTCCTCAGCAATAGGAATTGGCAAAGGGCGGTTGATTCGCGGACTGTCTTTTGTGATTTTGGCATTCGAAAAATGCTAATCGTGAAGCCTGATTTGTCGAAGATGACTCTCGATTTAATTTTTCGAAAATATTCTGAACTTCTAATCAGTCAGAAATCATTTCGAATTTTCCAAGAAACATGCAGTAACGTATAAAGTTCATTGTCAAACAAAACCCATTTCATCGTCGACACTTTGACAGGTTTTATAAACTCGACTCATTTAAACAAACTCACTTCTGTTATTTCGATTCTTACACAAAACATGTCTCCTTTTGGCGGTCTATATTTCTACCTGACATGTATTTGAACTGTATGACTTGTGTTCCAGGCAGTGAGGTGGTAGGCAAGCTGAGTTTGCGTGTCAATTATAAAGATATACAAAGTAAGTTCCGTTTGTCTGTGTGTTCATTGTTCGCTGTTTAACTTTCCGATGTGGAGTCCTTAACATATTGTGTCGAATGTTGTACAAATCGATGTATACGCTTGTATATTCTCTGCTGATGTATGGTCTACTTCGAGACTTGGCTTGTATTTATAAACTGTCGTACTGAGTCTTGAGTTTTTGTTCGATAAGTTGTTTATGGCATGTGCGTATTATGCTTTGACTGAAGATCTTGGTGTGAAGTCCCAGGAGAAGCCATCGGAATGCATTTTCATGTGATTGTGGATATTGAAAATGTGCCCCAGTCCCATACCCCAGCAAGAACGGACGAGGATAGACCCCTCCGTTTGTCATAGGTTTTGTTTTGAGCAGTTCTCAAGAATTACCAAAAATATATCCACGCCGTCGAAACTACAGGAATTGTTTAGTATGTTTGGGCACGAACTGTTAAATAAACAAGCTACTTCATTTATCTTGTTAGAACTTGCCATTAAAACTTTCCTAAGTGACCTCATGGGCTCTCATTACTCTAGAAGCAACATTTCGAAACTTCCTTTACCGAGAAGCAATTTGCTAGTTTTAGTATTATTTGAACTTCCTGCTTTCGTCTTGTCAAAATACTCTCCAACAACAACGCTTCTTGGGTGGTCCATACCAAGGTTGGGTTACTTATCAATATTGACCTAACATCCTATACTTTCTCTCTTGTTAAACCGTTGGTCACGGCTGTCATATGTATATCTTTGACAGTCATTACTTGAAGCCTGAAGTCTCGCAACCAATCTTCGCTAGAAGTACTATGTCATCCATTAATTTGTTTGTAAAAAAAGGGATTTCAGATGAGTCAGTCACTCTATGCAAAATACTGGTTCTATCTAATCAAAATCATCAACAAAAAAAAAAACAAAAAAAAAAAAAACAAAATGATCAACGCATATGATATCTTTCTTATGTACCATTCTATGGGTACTACTCATTGGTACTACTAAACAATCACAAATCTGTTTATAATCTAGTAAAAGTGTGTACAGTAGGTGAATGCTTGGCACTGTCCGATGCGTCTGCAGCTCGCATGCTTAAAGTGACAGGTGTGATTATCTCGCGCCATATTGTGTAATGGATGATCCATTTGACAGTTAACAAAGTTCTGCAACACACTTGTACTGGTAACAGGTTTCTATAAATCAAGAATCAAAACGGGCAAGCTCCTTATGGAGCTTTTCCGTCAGGAATTTCTTAGTAGTAGCTACGGAGTCTGTATTTATAACTGGTTGATGGCAATAGCTTCGCCACCCTCTAAAGGTGCACTATTAAGGTGGAACCTCATCTGCCAGCGATTCCGTTCGCATTTTTACATGCTCGCATCCTAAGATAAGGTTCTACCCTGAGGTACACCTAACTGGGAATTACAGGCGTGATCTAGTATAGTGTTATTGTACGGCATCGTTGAATCGATGACTGTTTATTTACTACTCGGTCACATTAACTTGACGCTTGAGACGCTTGACACTAGACGCAGAGATGCGTCAAGTTAATGTGACCGCGCTATAGACCAACTAACAGCTTATATTTGACCACTTGCACCACAAATCGTTGCGTTTCGCACAAAACGTTTTAAAACATTGTTCTGTGTCCGTCAACCGTTTGATGAATTGATTACTTACATTTTATTAGATTTTTTGTAATAGCTATGTGTTAGTAATTGAAGTGTCATGGCTCAAGTTGAATTATTATTTCGTATTATATATGAATTATTATTATTAGTGTAATCTTAATTTCTTCTTTTAGGTGACTGAAACTTTGCAACTGTTTGGCAGAATCTGTTTTTTTGGCTTCACTTCAACAACAATTTAAATTCTATTGGATGCAAGTCGATTATCTCTAGATGGTATTTTTTGTCTAAAATTAGAAAAGTTTCCACTACCTGTAATGTAATACTGATTTTGATTACTGATTCGAATAGCTTAATAATGTGCTCTTCTATCTATCTTCTATATATATAAAAGAAGAAAGTGACTGACTGACTGACTGACTCACTCACTGACCATCAACGCACAGCCCAAACCGCTGGGTCTACAGACTCCAAATTTGGCAAGTAGGTTCCTTATGAGGTCTAAGGGTGCACTAAGAAGGGATTTTTCAAAATTCATCCCCTAAGGGGGTGAAACGGGGCTCCAAAGTTTGTATGGGGAAACAAGATTAGTTAGACTGTTTTATTCGAAACTTCACAGAAGTGTTCCTATTGATAAATGAGTAGAAACGGGTTTCAGGTTTTTTCAGAATTCAACCCCTAAGAAGGGGAAATGGGGTGATAAATTCTAAAAATCAATGCACAGCCCAAACCGCTGAGTCTAGACATTCCAAATTTGGCACATAGGTATAGGGGTGCACCAAGCAAGGATTTTTCAAAATTCACCCCCTTAGGGGTTGAAACGGGGGTCCAAAGTTTGTATGGAGAAATAAGATAGACTGTTTTATTCGAAATTTTACAGGAGTACTCCTATCGATAAATGAGTAGAAATGGGTTTCAGGTTTTTTCAGAATTCAACCCCTAAGAAGGGGAATCGCAATTTGATTGTGATTACGATGATAATGGTTGTGATAACGATGATGGTGATTTTGATAGTGGTTGTGGTAGTGATAGTGATTGTGATTAAGATAGTGATAGTGATTGGTATAGGGATAGTGATTGTGATAGTGATAGTGATAGAGATTGTTATAGTAATAATAGTAGTAATAGTGATTGTGAATGTGATTGTGACAGTGATGGTTATTGTGATAGTGATTGTGATTGTGATTGTGATTGTTATAGTGATAGTGATTGTGACAGTGATGGTGATTGTGATATTGATGCTGATTGTGATAGTGATAATGATTGTGATTTTCTTTATTTTGATATCCAGAAGATGGCTTTCTATGATTCGATTTCTATACAGGGTTAAGGGAAAAAAGCGGTTCAGTAAATCACGAGAAACAGCTTGGCACCTCTTATAAGTGCAGCTTCCTAGAACGCAGGGGTCTTGATATGCTGGATAGTAGTTTTACTTAATTCATCAACGATCAGATCAACCCCAGGGGGAGATGACAATAGATTTTGCTATTGTGTCTGCTGTCCGTTCGTTGAAGGGTTAATTATAGGTTATTTTGTTGAACGTAGATACATGATTTAACATGATAGGTATGATTGGAACTGTATAGTGTGTGGTATATTCATTTTCACTTTAATTTCATTTTCTTTGTAACAAAATTTATTATTATTTATTCCATTTTCTTTTATTATTTTACACCAGTAATGTTGCTGAGAAATATAAAACCCCCTAAACTTTGTAACGGAACTAGGCTACAAGTCAAAGCTTTGTCGCGCAATGTGGTTGAGGCAACTATTTTGACCGGACCTTCTCAGGGCGAAACTGTGTTCATACCACGAATTCCATTGATTCCTAATGATCTTCCCTTTGAATTCAAGATACTGCAGCTTCCTTTGAAAGTCTGCTTCGCCATGACAATTAATAAGGCTCAAGGACAAACTTTGAAGTATGCTGGTGTAGATTTGAGGGAGAATTGCTTTTCCCATGGACAGTTCTATGTAGCGTGTTCACGTGTTAGCTCATCAAATAGTCTGGTGATATTGGCGCCGACATCCAAAATTGTTAAAAATGTTGTTTATAAGGAAATACTATAATTTAATTACTTACTTATGATTATGATTACTTATTATTAGTCATGGATAAACACAGAAATGTGAAGGGCTATCCCTTCACATTTCTGTGTTTATCGACGGGACAAGGATAATGCGTATTGATGATAAAGTAGGTAAGTATAAGTCTGTCCTAAGAAACACTTTCACATTATATTATTTTTAACATCATCATTTTTTACTATTTCTCTACATACTGTTAAAATATTGTAAACAGAAGCATGTAGTCTACGCGTGCGAAGCCGCGGGCAAAAGCTAGTATATATATATATAAAAGAAGAAAGTGACTGACTGACTGACTGACTCACTCACTGACCATCAACGCACAGCCCAAACCGCTGGGTCTACAGACTCCAAATTTGGCAAGTAGGTTCCTTATGAGGTCTAAGGGTGCACTAAGAAAGGATTTTTCAAAATTCATCCCCTAAGGGGGTGAAACGGGGCTCCAAAGTTTGTATGGGGAAACAAGATTAGTTAGACTGTTTTATTTGAAACTTCACAGAAGTGTCCCTATTGATAAATGAGTAGAAACGGGTTTCAGGTTTTTTCAGAATTCAACCCCTAAGAAGGGGAAATGGGGTGATAAATTCTAAAAATCAATGCACAGCCCAAACCGCTGAGTCTAGACATTCCAAATTTGGCACATAGGTTTAGGGGTGCACCAAGCAAGGATTTTTCAAAATTCACCCCCTTAGGGGTTGAAACGGGGGTCCAAAGTTTACATGGGGAAATAAGATTAGTTAGACTATTTTATTTGAAACTTCACAGGAGTACTCCTATCGATAAATTAGTTAACATTTGTGTTTCAGGTTTTTTCAGAATTCAACCCCTAAAGGGGGAAATGCAGTGACAAAGTCTGAAAACCAACATGGTTATTGTTTGTATGGTGTATAGGGTGTATCACAAAAACAACGATTTTAAGATTGAATGTGGCGGACCTGAAATACCATCATCCCCTGTAAGTTGAGGTGCGATGGGGTTGAAATGTCTAAAAATCAATATGGGTGTCGATTCCGAGAATATCAGGAGTGCTGATTACGAATATGACATTTATTTTGAGATCCAGAAGACGGCGGATTCAACTATATTTATTATCTATTCTATACAGGGTTATTGTTGATTTGTTGTGATAACAATGATGATGATTGTGATGATAATGATGATGATTGTGATTACGATGATAATGATTGTGTTTACGATGATGATAATTGTGATAATGAAGATGATGATTGTGATAGTGATTATGATGATGATGATTGTGATTACGATGATAATGGTTGTGATAACGATGATGGTGATTTTGATAGTGGTTGTGGTAGTGATAGTGATAGTGATTAAGATAGTGATTGGTATAGGGATCTGGGATAGTGATTGTGATAGTGATAGTGATAGTGATTGTAATTGTTATAGTAATAGTGATTGTGACAGTTATGGTTATTGTGATAGTAACAGAACAGAAGCATGTAGTCTACGCGTGCGAAGCCGCGGGCAAAAGCTATATATCTATAAATGCGAAAGGTCACTCACTCACTCATCACGAAATCTCGAAAACCGCTGGACGTTCAAAGATGATTTTTGGCAGGGAGGTAGTTTATGGTTAGTAGACGTCCGCTAAGAACGGATTTTGCGACAGGGCCGGATTAGGGTGGTCTAAGGGCCCTCGCAAGTTTGTATGAAACTCCTTCATGTTTTGTGCTAAAACCCAGATTTTTGGCAGAGACGTAGTTTATAGTCAGTGGGCGTCTGCTATGAATTAATTTTGCGACAGGGCTGGATTAGGGTGGTCTATGAGCCCTCACAAGTTTGTATGAATGTCCTTCATTTTTTGTGCTATAATCTTGATTTTTGGCAGAGACGTAGTTTATAGTCAGTAGACATCCGTTATAAAATAGTTTTGCGACAGGGCCGGATTAGGGTGGTCTATGAGCCCTCGCAAGTTTGTATGAAAGTCCTTCATTTTTTGCGCAACAGTCTTGAATTTTGGCGGGGACGTAGTTTATGGTGAGTAGAAGTTTGCTAAGAACAGATTTTGGTCCAGGGTCGGATTAGGGAGTTCTAAAGGCTCTCGCGAGTTTCTATGTAAGTTGATTTTTGTACTTCCGGCCTGAAATTTAGCAATATATAACTATTAGCGAACAATTTTTTTTGTGACGACCTGCAGTAAGGGCTCTTGCAAGTATGTCAATGAAATCCTTGGCTTTTTGGAGCCAAAGATTGGTAGAGAGATAAAATATAGTTAAGACATATATTATGTATGTGTGGAAACATATTTTATGACAGGGCCAGTTTAAGGGAATATATTCGCTTCGATTGGCATTTGTCATTCGATTTGCCATAGTACATCCCAGAGGCAGTCCCACCCCACACTTATATACACGTCAAAATTTCCTCGCGAACGAAGTCGCGGGCAACAGCTAGTAACCCTATATAATATCATTGCTCTTAACTATGTTTATTAAAGTCAGCTTGGTTGAATCAGCAAAAACTACCAACATTTTTTTTTTGTTGTGCAATATAGTTCAAAGTCTGACTTACTATTAGTGCGAAGTCCAACAAAATAGTTTATTTATTAGTTAAAATTAAAACTGTATGCACAAGAAAACATACAAAGGCGGACTAAATATCTGTAGACCTGTAGTTTAGTCTTGTTCGAATTTAATTGCGGCAAATAAGAAAATTGACCAATTTTAGATGTTATTGGTGGGATTTTAATCCTTGTGTATGTCCCAACTTGAAACTTTATGAACCATTGTTTGCTACACGTATCTTGTTTATTAAGGCTAATCTGCACACTTGTGCCCAAACCACTAATACTTTTGCGCTACCTTCTTCTTAGCGTGTCGATGACAATTTAAATAGAGTCGGCCCAAAATTTGGCGACGAGTTTGGCACTTTCAGTAGCCTCCATCAGCTCCTGTAATGTGCAAGTAACAGGACAGGCCGGACACGATATCAAGTGCCCCATAGCACCCATAGTTTGCGCTATAATAACGCTAAGCGAATTTAAAACATCATTCTCTTAATCGTTTGAATTCGCCTGCCGCGGCTACGGGTTGTTCGCAAGAGGTACCGCGACCCCGGAACACAAATGGCTAAATAGGAACAACAGAGCGGGCGGAGTCATTTGATGCTTTCACATCCACCAATAAAGTAGTTCCTTCTCAATTCTTTAGCTCTCCAGTCCCAGTTGACTCTCCGAATATCCATCTAAACTTACAAACTCTGTCTATATAATATTCGTAATATTTAAACCACAAAAGAATTTTGGCAAATCATCAAGGTAAGTGTGAGTAGTATTGCCAGGCTTCTAACATTCCGAGAAAGTTGAATATAAACTGCCTATTAGGAAGTTGATATTGTGGTTAGTAGCGGTAAGGTTTGGTGTGGTCTAAAGATGATGGATAAAGCACTGTAAGGCTCAGGAAACTTGCGTCAGCCACTGAGTCAAGCCTTCGTCATCTGCACAATGAAACCTTATTGCTAAATCAAGGGCTTTATTGTGATAATAAAATAGATTTTTAAAGTATCGTCATCTACTACCTTGTTCTGCTTATTGCTGAGTATAGTCTCCCTCTATTGTTTGCCATACTTCCTTGCAGGCTGATCTTCCTTACGATGTATTGGGTTTGTGATAGAATACGACGCGTTGTTTACACAATTGGGGTACTCTGTACGAGTCTCATCCAGGTCCTACCGGTTTTTTGATAGTCCGTTTCGTCCGAATACGTCATAAGTAATTATTCGTCTTGCTAGAGAGTTCGACCAATATAAGTTATCTAGGGATCATGCTTATGTTAACGCTGTTCACGTCCCTATGTATTTTTACTCCTTAAAAGGATACACGCGAAAATTGAATATTTCAGAAAAACTGATTAAATGCCAATTACCGAAGACAATCACTTTTACGTATATCGCGTCTGCGGAATTTCGTTACGAAACTCATCTAATGTGACCTTGTACATTGTTAATTTGTGGTCGTTTTTAGCAAATCTATAGTATTTTGGGACTTTTTATATACGTGGATCATAGCTATAAACTTTGTAAATTGATTAATGTAATGGAATAATTTAGCAATATTCACAATAATGAGATAGAAATCATGGCAGACATTTATTTTCAAAAAATACGTTGAAAATTACAAATCACAAACAATTCGGACTTTGTCATTGTTTTTCATAGATCAAAACCTGTAGCTATTATTTCAATGTCATGCCTTAAAAAATATTCAATTCAAATCACTTTTTGTATTCATATTTATGTGTAGTTTGAACTTTTGCTTTGTGTTGTTATATTATTATCTCTTGTACGAATTAAGCATTCATGATCGTCACCATCATCATCAGTGACTGCCTACTTCCACACCATGTACCCAGCAGGGTGTGGAAGAATATAGGGCTTCTCCTATTAAGTGACATTTGGTGTGCCCCAGGGAAGCGTGCTAGGCCCTACGTTATTCCTTCTCTACATTAACGACCTCTGCAACCTTAATATCAATAACGCTAGAGTATTTTCCTATGCCGACGACACTGCTGTAGTCTTTTCTGGGAAAACTTGGAACGATGTCGCTAGGAGTGCTGAAGCTGGTATGACTCAAATTGCTGAATGGCTTTCAAAAAACCTATTATCACTCAACACAGCAAAAACTAATTATATATGTTTCAGCATATCGCACAGAACACAACCTAACAACAATTTTAATATAAAAGTACATACGTGTGATGCTCCAAATAACTGTCAATGTCCAGCTCTACTCAGAGTGACTCAAACTAAATATCTTGGCGTTATTATCGACCAAAGATTATCTTGGTACTCCCAGCTCGAACAGGTCACTAATAGAGTTAGAAAGCTGAGCTGGATTTTTAAAACTTTAAGACATATTGTGCCAAACAAATTAACAACTGTCATGAGAACTACCAGAAATATACTAAACGAAATATATATAGCCTTGGTACAATCTGTGTTAGTATACTGCATCCCCATTTGGGGGGGTGCGGCTAAGACTAAATTTATAGACCTTGAGCGGGGACAACGGGGTCTAATAAAAATTATGTACTTTAAAAACAGAAGGTATCCTACAGAGAGTCTTTATCAAATAAGTAATTTATTCTCAGTGCGCAAACTCTATATAATTAAAACTATTCTGAAAAAACATCGAACACTTTACTATGACCCCAAATTAACCTTAAAAAGACGAAAGGATATAATAGCTGAAGTTCCACAAACCAAAACCAAGCTCGCTCGGATTCAATATAAAAAACGCTCAGCTCAGCTATACAATCGAGTAAATAGAGAGATCTACATATATGATAAGAAACTAACCGACTGTAGGAAAATTCTGACCACTTGGATAAAACCACTAACATATGACGACACGGAAACGCTGTTGGAATAAAATAAAATAAAACCTTACACATAATAAATAATCAGTTTTTAACTGTTACACTTGAAATCACATACACACTCTTTCATTAATTGACACTCACACCCACACATGCTCACATTCACCTTCTCACACACTTTCACCCACCCTCAATCACACACTCGCATGCCTGCGTGCATTCTGCTTGTTTAGTTTTAACTTTTTTTAGTTTTATAGTATCTTTTTCTTTAAAAATGTTTTCAGTTTATAACAAGTAAATTAGTAATTTAAGTTACGGAAGAGCGGAGTCTCCTAACACAGGCTTATTTGCTTAAAAGGAGGCTCCTACCCCTAGTTGTTAAGGTTTACTATTGTTCAAACGAATAAAGCATTTTTCATTTTTCCTATTTTACCACCCTTCTCGGGTCTGCGCGAGTTGTACAACGAGTTCTCACCTTCAATCTTCTGAATCTTATTAATTCATCTGACTGTTGGTCTGTCATCTCTTCTACCGTCTCAGCAACTGGTTCTGATGTGGTTGAAGAAAAGATTTTCTATCTACATAATTATGTAAATCGTTTTGTTGTCAAGTCAACAAGAAACCATATGAAGACCACCGTTAATGGTATTTATAGTATAACCCGCTACAGTATTTCCGAGAACATCTAATCGACTTCTAACAAGATGTATGCCTTTCTACCGTTGTGGGCTGATATCAAAATCAAAATATGTTATTTCAAATGTATCTATAATATTAGGGGATCGGACAAAAAAAAAACTAATTAGTCCGTCAGATAGATTTCCAAAAAATATTGACCACATATTTTTTCTTTTTTTTTCACGTCAACAAAAAATGAAGACGATACAGTGCTTCGAAAACTCGTGTGACGTCATATGATAGTACATTTTGTACCTTCAATTGACGTTTCAAGCCCCACTCCATGATCTTTGACGCGCATCAATTTTTATTGATTTGATAAAGCAAAAAACACGTATCCAATATTTTTCGATAATCTAACTGACGTATAAACAGAATCATATTATTTTGAGTCAGTCCGATCCCCTATTATAATGGAAAGTTTTGAGTATGAATGTGGAGGGCTATAAGAGTAGAGGAAGACCAAAGAAATAGAGGAAGACCAAAGAAACGATGGATGAACCGGATGAACTGTGTAAAGCATAATATGGCAAGAAAGTTCGTGCCTCATGTGATGACAAGTAATATAGAAGTAAGGAACAAGACAGGTTGCGTTGACTTCAAATGAATTGGGATAAGGGCAAGAGAATGTTGATGAGACCTGTAATAATGGGCACTTATGAAACGTCAAGGACCGACATCATTGTGGCACCGATAACTGGCGAATGTTTTACCTCGACCTGACGCTCTTTTCCATCCATTCTATTTATCAATGTTAGTTAGTTTCATGATAATGGTGGTCATAAAATTATGCCCATAAAAGTATGTGGTCAGCAACACTCGACTTGTCTATAAAATCATTGTGCCACAAATTAATATTCGCCATTCATTCTGCATTATTAACTCCGTTATTTGAATTACATGACATGTGCTATTTGTTGTTACAACTTGTTTTCAAGTACATAAACGTTCATGTTAATGGAAATATGTGTAGGTATACTTCGATTGGAAAAATTAGTCATACAGTAACGTGATTTGTTTCAACCTTATAACATAGGTCTTATAGGTAAAACGTGGTCGAACCTCGATGAACCTATACAGTCTTCTCACAGTTATTTAACCTCTGACCCAACATCAATCATGTTTTAAAGAGAATAAAGATCTCTTTGATTTTGACAGAAGTGTTATTGGCGGTGACCCAAGACCACCCATATTATAATCGAAAAGAGATTTCTTTGAAATTGTCAGAGAGAGATTCAAAACTATAACTGAATATGCTGTATAATTTATCAAATCGTGCGGTAAATTGAAGACTTGATTAGTGGCAACACAGTTGACGTCAAGATTCAAATTATCTACATGTCCTGTTATATTATTTGGGTCTCTTGACCTCAACTTGTTCTGAGAACAGAGATGAGGTCGTCGGACGAGCTAACCCAAAAAAGCCTATTAACTCACGACTGAAATACATAAATAATGTCGATAGGCTCATATGAATTCGCAGCCAGGGAATTCCACTCCTTGGCTGTGCAAAACTTTTCGTGCGAATATGTGGAACATTGACAAGGTATGGGTGTACCTTGATTATCCTAAAACCCGTCTACCCACGGGTTTTTTCAACGGGTATCGCCGTTCAGATAACACAATGTGTAGGCAGGGATTAGAATTACTTGCGCTCAGCTGATCGTTTTGAACGCTAAAGGCCTAAACCCTCCCCCGCCATTATATAACATACCCTTTGCGGATCACTGGAAAAAACTCCGATGACCTTTTCACATAGAAAGATTTAAATTTACTACTGACCTTTTTGCAAAGTACTGAAACCCCTGAATCAGCTTCTGTTTTTTGCTAGGACGTAATACACAATAATACATGCATACAAAGATAGAAATCTTTGGACTCGCTCTCTCGACTAAGAAATTTCTCTTGCCCAAGGATCCGAGACAGTGAATTGGTTCTCTGGGTCTTCGTCGAGTTTCATAGTCTCTTCGCTTTTCTGGTGGTCGCTACTGTTGATTCTGGCGCACATGAGTTGCTGTGGTTTGGGAATAGTGAGGCGTGTTCGTCTTGTCCCAGACTGTACAGATTTTTGCGCTACCTAAACACTTCAAATCTTACGATTGAAACATTTGGTAATTCACACACAAATCCGTACTTGTCCATAACAATACGGACGTCTATCTTGACCTTCTCGCGTCGGCACGCAACGTACAAGTCTTGTACGAATTATCCTTAATTAGCAGCGGCGAGGATATTCATTGTTACATACTTCCGTGTTGCGAATACGTACGGACAAGTGATCCATTTGAATGTGTTGGAGTACTCCAATGACCTAGTTGAGGCATGGTATGTAGTTGCCAAGAATCGATTTCTTATTGCTTGCATAATAGATAGCGGATCCTTGAAGGCGTGAATAAGTAGAAGTTAGATGACACGTGCAGTTTTTCAATGACAGCGTTTTCATTAAACCGCTTTCCGAAATACTTGTCCCTATTGGGGTTACCATAGCATCTATTATTTTAATCTATTGGCTTTGCCTCATTCTGCACCTGGACTTTTCGAAGTTAAGAGATCCGGAATTTTGACACATGTCCGGTTTCTGGTCAGGACTTATCGAATTTAGTCCTAGGTCCCAACGCTTTTAGTATTTGGGGTTTAGATTGGTTATATACAGGATGGAAGGAATACCAACGCTATAACCTACCAAGTATTCAGTACCCCATGTAGTCCGGAGGGGGTTCAACTAACAAATTTTGATGTGGGGGGTTCAGAATGATCTACTGAATACGTCATAACCGTTTTAGCGACGGTGTCCCTTCCACCTTCTAATAGTAGTTTATGCGACTGTGCATAATGAAGGGCATTACAACACAAGTGTGGGTTTAAGAAACGAGCCGAAGGCGAGTTTCTTAATAGCATCACACGAGTGTTGTAATGCCTAATTATGTATAGTTGCATACACTAATTTATCTACCCAAATATCATAAGGGCTCTATGATGGGTTCAGGAACCACAGGGAAATGACCAGCATTGTTACCAGTGTAATGCAATAAAAAATGTAGATGTTCAGATGTCTTTTTGTTGGTCTTAATGTAGATACTAGAATAGCACACTCACTTGAATTTGACACCTGTTCCAAATTTAAACTCATAACCTACTGTTTTCAGTAGGTTATGAGTTCATAATTGTTCCGTTTATTTCTGCTGGTTGGTAATGCTGGTCATTGCCTATGGTTTTTGAACGCATTATAGAGGGTTTATGATATTTGGGTAGATAATAGTAGTTTATACGACTGTGCATAATGAAGGGCATTACAACACAAGTGTGTCGGCTCGTTTCTTAATAGCATCACACGAGTGTTGTAATGCCTAATTATGTATAGTTGCATACACTAATTTATCTACCGGAATATCATAAGGGCTCTATGATGGGTTCAGGAACCATAGGGAAATGACCAGAATTGTTACCAGTGTAATGCAATAAAAAATAAACAGGTTATTAGTTGCATTCGTCGCTGCATTTACGATATCTGGCGGAGTGTTCATGTTAATTTCTGAGTCACTATCACTCATTTTCGACAGAAATAAAGAACTTATCAGAAAATTTGTCTACTCGCGTAACTGGAAATAAAAAGCTAACGAACAAATGACAGCTCGAAATGGCGGCGTTCCGGATATCTGTCATTTTTTTTAAATCATAGGCAAACGAACAAAGTCACTATTCTTGTGTCACTCGAGATCAAAATGTCGTGCGATTTATAATTAAAATCATACTGAATTGGGGTTTCGTATCGATAGGTATCTGTTTTAATGTAGATACTAGAATAGCACACTCACTTGAATTTGACACCTGTTCCAAATTTAAACTTCATAACCTACTGTTTTCAGTAGGTTATGAGCTCATTACAGTTCTGTTTATTTCTGCTGGTTGGTAATGCTGGTCATTGCCTATGGTTTTTGAACGCATTAAAGAGGGTTTTTGATATTTGGGTAGATAAAAGTTCTATATACTTTTTCTGTTAGTAGTATCTAGTATTCTATTACGATTGAGATTAGAGTAGTAAATCATTCCCTCTATTATGCTCTTGAAAAGATTTTTAACGTATATTCTCTTATTGTTTCTAGCGTTGTCACAGCCTGTTGCCAGGGTCGAGGCTCCAAGTAAGTCCAGTACTACTATAAATATTGTAACAAACACTAATTCACATTAGTTAGGTACTAACTTAGAATGAAACTACTAACGTCACTTACTTTGTAGCACGAAAACAAACACTTTCTTATAATTAGGCCCACTTGCATCGCAAATTCGTAAATTGGTGCAAATGGGCTTGAGACTCTACTTTTTATTCTCTTGCAAAAAACCACAGACTTTACTGTTAATCCAGTTTTATCATATAACCAGCAGTCCGCTCCGCCTTCGTTTGAGTACAACAAATGACATAGCCTACATGACACATTCCATCCGGAATAGGTAATGTACCTTTTCATTACTCATACTCTGAAAGTAGGTCATGACATGCCTGCGGAGCGGGTTGAAAGTACTACTTTTCAGCCTTATGGAGAATCGCTTTCTACTGACAGCTGTCAAATTATTTGATGTAATTGGGAGCAAGCCTATTGCCATCAACCAATGTAATTAGGAGCAAGCCTATTGCCACCAACTGATGTGATTAGGTGCAAGCCTATTGCCATCAATAAATATAATTAGGAGCAAGCCTATTGGCATCAACCAATCTAATTAGGAGCAAGCCTATTGCCATCCACCGATTTAGGTAATTAGGAGCAAGCCTATTGCCATCAACCGATGTAATTAGGAGCGCGCCTATTGCCATCAACCAATCTAATTAGGAGCAAGCCTATTGCCATCCACCGATTTGGGTTATTGGGAGCAAGCCTATTGCCATCAACCAATGTAATTGGGGGCAAGCCTATTGCCCCCAACCGATCTAATTAGGAGCAAGACTATTGCCATCAACCAATCTAATTAGGAGCAATCCTAATGCCATCAACCGATGTAATTAGGAGCAAGCCTATTGCCATCCACCGATTAGATTTAACCGATTTTAAGTGTTTCTCAGCTTACTTTTTTTTTGTCAATTGTTTTTTTAATTCTTCTTTCTTTCGATTTAGGTAATTGGGCGCAAGCCTATTCCCATCAACTTTCCTTGTATTCATAATGAAAAGCACAGTGTTTACCTCGGGTTAAAGACTTATTTAGTCCCTCGAACTATTAGCGCCCTCGCTGCGCTCAGGCGCCAAACCCCGTCTCGGGGACTAAATAAGTTACTTTCACCCCTAAGGTAACAATGTACTATTTAAATGATGAAATAATTATTTCATCAGATTAAGATTCATAATCTCCGGAACCACGTCACCTATTTGAAAAATTATACCATCATAAAATATTAATAATTTCGAGAGTGCGAATTTTGTATGTATGTGGATTGTGGAGGACACAAACAAAATCGCAAAATACTCGCTCTCTCACACAAAATATAATATTGTCGCAGTATAATATGAAACGTGTTATAGTATGTAGTTATGTACCACGGTTTCAGTATACGAAAATGCATTCGATTTTATTTCAAGAGACGTTCCTTCATAAACTGCGATAAACTTTATCGTTCAGTTTTTATCTCTCACTTTACTACCTATCTTCTTTATAGCGACTATATTTTCTCGCATGTGCCCTATATCACTCTCTATTTGAAATTATATTAAAAGAGCATACTGTCGTAGATTTTTTCTTCGTGAAGAACTCTACTTCTACTATATAACTAACTCTTGTTAAGGCGAGGTTGCAGTACTTTGTTTTTATGAACGCACGACCTCACCCGCCCTGCCGCGATAACGAACGATATAATGCCTCAATTTTGACTGTTTTTTCTTCATGGAGAAAAATGATAAAGAAATTATACAATATGTTTTCAACATTTATTTCAGAATAAAAAGTTCTATCTTCTGATATAACTTTCATATAAATTCATTATGAAATGTCGTAGCAGTACACGTTTTAAATTGTGATTTAGAGTCATGTTTGATAAAAAAAATGATCGAGCCGATCATTCTAAATCGCGTTTCTATCTTTACTATTTACTTGAGAGTAAGTTCAATTTTTATGTAATGATTTTTATTCATTAAAAAACTCATATTTAGTTCGATTTTCAAAGGTTCAAAAATCTTAAAAAGTACTGCAACCTCGCCAACCCAGCTCCAAATTACCATATAATACGTAACATCTGAAGACTCCATCATTCTCTTGCCCTTATCCCAATTCATTTGGTGTTGGAGCAGCATAATCTTCTTCTTCCACACTTCTCTGTTTCTCGTCATCTCATGAGACACCTCCTTTCTTGCCAAATCATTCTTCACACAGTCCATCCATCGTTTCTTTGGTCTGATCCAAAGCAGTATGATTCAGATATATAGACCTGGAGACATGCTATTGTAATTAAAACTAAATCTAACAAAATCTTGACAACAAAGTAGACCTTGCTATGTGGTATTCTTCGTCTTCACAATAGCCCAGAACAAAGCGCATATAATTCAAGTCGAGAGACTAGGCGTACTGCAGGTTATTATCACCCATACCTTGTCGATGTTCCACACATTCGTACGAAGCGTTTTGCTAAGTCTTTCATTATTCGTACAGCCAAGGAGTGGAACACCCTGCCTGCGTCGGTTTTCCCGAGTTCATATAACCCCAATCTATTTAAGTCGTGAGTAAATAGGCTTCTTCTGGGTAAGCTCGTTCCATCGTCGACCTCATCTCTGCCCTTAGGGCAAGATTGAGGTCAAGAGTAAGCCCATATTAAATAAATAAAAAAAAAAAGATGGGAACTAACTTAGGTACCCTAACCACAGATTACCCGCTGCATGGGTTCAAACATAAATGATTACAGTCTTAAAAAATATTGGCAAATTCCCAATAAGGTCGATGCCCAAACCTGCCGAGCTACAAAAAGTTTGTGCACCTTCGAACTCAGGTATCATTGGAAACCCCACCGGTTATTTGTGGAGTTAATAACTTAAGTTGATTATGTGTACGTACGTGCGAAACAAAAACGTATTTTTGTGTCGTAAGTCACAACCTTGACTTGGCATATGACGGACTAACAATGGCGAGAAGGGTACAATGTACGTTTGTGAGGAACTTGAATTGTTTTGTTGTTACCCGATTAGTGAAGATTAAAGGGAGGTGTAATCTAGTGGTCGCAAGCGCTGGTGGTGGTGCTGAGCATGAGTTCCTGGATTCGATTTCCGCGTCGGGCAAAGTGTTATTGGGTTTTTCCGTCAGGAATTTCTCAGTAGCAGTTACGGAGTCTGGATTAGTGAACACAACTGGTGAAATGTGGGTGTACCTGTACATACTATTGGGTACACCTCTGCCTTTGGAGATTACTAGTCAAAAAGTCCGAATAAATAACAATGCCATTCAAAATCCGCACGAAGGGATGAAAGCCGGACCTATTCCTATTGTGGACAGATTACCCTACATCGAATGCCCAAAATGCCTTGGACCTTGTTTCAGCGCTAAGAATACGTATTTCGTAAACAGATGTTGTAACATCATTCGTTTTAGAAGTCGCAATATCATCCGTTATTGGCGCCTGACGAACGCCCTCACAAAGAAATGGGTCGGCCTACTTATTTAAGAATCACTTGGCTTTCTGTGCCATTATCGTAATCATTCTAAAAGGTTTTTATCTATAACTATATGACTGTACGACCATTTGGCTACTTAAATGTTAAAAATGGGCCTGTACCCAAAAAGAGATGAACCACTTTCCTAATCGAGGGCATGCCTTTTTTAATTTCGATCATTAATCGTTCGCGTTCGTTTTCAAGTCTTAATATCAGATTCTAAAACTCGTTTGTTTTGCCAGAAAATTATAATATACCGTCTACTACTACTACTACTCCTACTCTTATGCAAAAAGGAAATTCGTGGTATTTATTTAAAAACTAGCTTTTGGCCGCTTTGACGTCGGAAATGATCTTAAGGGGCAAGGCGGCAAGGGGGAACGCATGTTTGGTTCCAGATTTCATTGATCAGGGGTTACTTACAGTGTGATAAGTTAACAGACAGAGGGTTACAGTGCAGTTTGCAGTGTTCGCGTTTACAATGTTAATTAATTATTTTTAAAGCCACATACAGCCGGAAAGATTAACGTTCAATCTTAGTGCATACAAACAGCAGAATTAAATAAACAAGTTTGCAAAGTGATTGTAGCCAGTCTCAAACTGGCGCCAATGTCTCGTTATACGTCTTTATCTCAATGTAAAACGCAGTTCGTGTCGTATCACTTAATCTGCCTCTCGCGTATCTGCCGAGCATAATCTGCGACCTTCCGATACCTCCGCTGAGGTCGTGAAACTATAAGTTAAGGTAACAACACACATGGCTATGCTACGGGACGTCGTTTTAATTCTGTTTGGTATTGACAACCATTCGGTCCAATAGGCGCTTGTTTGTACATTTTTACTTTTTAGGAAACTTAGTGACTGGTCCTGCTTGTCTACGGTAAGGGTAATGGAGGCCTATTTAATATCGATATCATTTATTTAAACTTCATGCACAAACGTGGTACATAGGCGGACTTAAAGCGGGGTTGCAGTACTTTTTATGATTTTTGAACCTATAAAAATCGAACTAAATACGAGTTTTTTATTAAATAAAAATCATTACATAAAAATTGAACATACTCTCTAGTAAATCGTAAAGATAGAAACGCGATTTAGAATGATCGGCTCGATACTTTTTTTTATCAAACACTAGCGGACGTCCCGCGGTTTCACCCGCGTAGATCCCGTTCCCGTGGGAATACAGGGATAAAAAGTAGCCTATATTACTCAGGGTGAATGTAGCTTTCCAAGGGTGAAAGAATTTTTGAAATCGGCCCAGTACTTTTTGAGCCTATTCATTACAAACATACAAAAATAGGTACAAATCTTTCCTCTTTATAATATTAGTGTAGATTATAGTGTAGATGACTCTAAATCACAATTTCAAACGTGTACTGCTAAGACATTTCATCATGAATTTATATAAAAGTTATATCAATAGATAGAACTTTTTATTCTGAAGTAAATGTTGAAAACATATTGTATAATTTCTTTATAGTTTTTCTCCAAGAAGCAAAAAACAGTCAAAATTTAGACATTATATCGCTCGCGCGGCAGGGCGGGGGGTGAGGTCGTGCGTACATAAAAACAAAGTACTGCAACCTCGCCTTAATGCCACAAGGCATTCTCTACCAGTCAACCTTAGGGTCAAATAGGACATCATCATGTCTTCTTCTTCCATACTTCTATTACTCATCTCATCAGGCACCTCCTTACTTTACACAGACCATCCATCGTTTCTTTGGCCTCCCCTACTTTTATACCTCTCCACAGTCATGCTCAAAACTTTTCCCACAACATTTGTATAATACTGACATACCTATAGAAGTTTAGAATTTTGGACCTTCGGAAGTTATAGACGTGGGTGAATCCCTGGGCTAATTGATGGTAATATCCAATCCTCGACTAGATACTAGTTCATTTATTTTTTGCCTGTTTGTCTGGAATTCTCACACGAAAAGGTAGTTCTCGCCTGTCGCCACTTTAAACCACATATTGTCTGACCAAAAAACACGTTCGCATAGGTCGTGTGGAGCATGTGTGCTGCAACCTTTATTCCAATTCAGCCTCGCACTTTTACTCGCGTTCTGCAATAAGAATTTATATTTTATAGACTTGTTGTCTACTGGTATTTCAGGCATAATTTAAGTGTTTACCTTGAGGCGGATACATTAATGCAATGATCTGCCTGCCTAGCCTTTTCCCAACTATGTATATTGGGGTCGGCTTCCAGTCTAACCGGATGCAGCTGAATACCAGTATTTTACATGGAGCGACTGCCTATCTGACCTCCACAACCCAGTTATTATTGCAATGATCTACTTAATAAAAATATTAATTTAATTTATTAATTAGAATTTTTGAATTGTAAAGAAGTACCGCAAAATCGTGACCATTGGAAGGAATGGACTGATTACTTTGCCCAGAAGTGGAAAATTAAAGGCTAGCTATTATAAAATATTTACTGACAGACAACACGGTCCTAAAGGGTTAAGAAACAATTAACGGAAATGGATGTAGAAGCGGCGCCCGCGGTACCTTCTAAGAAGCCGCTGGCCATTAGCCAACAGGTTCGCTCCGTGCTATGGATTATAAGAAGGCGTTCGATTCGGTGTCTCATGGCTTATGAGGGTGCTGGAGTTGTATAAAATAGATGCAACTCTTCGTACCTTCCTGATGTCGTATATGAGGCACTGAAGAACGGTCTTACGCTATCCAGGATGTCAGTAGATCCCGGGAACAGCGAATAGATAAGGATCGAGCGTGGCATATTCCAGGGTGATAGGCTGTGTCCATTGTGGTTTGGGCTTTGGTCGATGGGGAACCACGAGGAGACCAATCGGCTTGTAATGTTATGAAATGCTACGTACAGTGTGAAAATTTATGGAATAGCTGATTTAACTGAAATCAGAGAATCTTGTATTAAAGGGTTCATATAAAAGTTTGTGCAACGATGTTACCGTATACATTCTTTGTGTCATAGACCCATAATATGCATAGTCAAAATGTTATGATTTCAATGGAGGGAAATTAATAATGTTGGTCGTTAGCCAAGAGGCTGGTAAAGCTGTCCTGTCATTGCCCTCATTACACACTTAATTATGATTTACTCGACGATAAACTGATAAATTATGAGCCATCATTAGTGACCTCAGCTTTGTTTAAGTAAACGGTATTTAAATTTGTAGAAGCACATAACGACTGTGCTAGTCTTTGATGAGCAATATAACTCCACCACTATTACATTCCATTACCGTGGAAGCGGTTAGGTAGTCCGCGAAATTTAATTTTCTTACTTCATATGCAATTTGCAGGTTAGTGTCAGGTTTTATTTTGATTAAAATATAATTCGCGACGTTAAGAAATATGACTTATAATGATTAAAAACAAGTTCATTTAACTCCATTAAAGATTAATGATCTGTAAATACATACGTATTACATCGGCGAATCTTATCATGTTCTACATACAGCCTGACACTGACCTGCAAAATGGAAAATCGTAAGAAAATTTGAATTTCGCGTTCTATCCTAGCGCTTCAACGCCTTCCACCTAACCACTAACAAGTATCTTCACAATAACGCCTTCAGTAATATTATTCTATTAACATCGTCACAAACAAACTTTTTCTTATACTGATTATGTCGTTTGAATTGAAATCTAATGTTTAAGAAATTAAGCTTCATGTGACTCTTTCTGCTAAACCATAACTTCTTTAGAATGTCACATTTATTTATAACTAGCTGATGCCCGCGGCTTCACCCGCGTGGATGTCGTTCAAATTATATACTAAAACCTTCCTCTTGAATCACTCTATCTATTAAAAAAAAACCGCATCAAAATCCGTTGCGTAGTTTTAAAGATTTAAGCATACAGACAAACAAACAGACAAAAATAGCGACTTTGTTTTATACTATGTAAGGACAAGATACGAATTTCTGTACTTTATAATATCATTCACACTGGCTAGGAACTCCCTATAAAAAACCTGCTATTAGCGGTTTTAGACTAGTGCATCTTTCTGCGCGTATCGGCACTTACAAGTGCCGTTTATTCGAGAAGAGAGCCAACCGTGGATATCATTCTTAAAAACGGGGAGTATGAACAACATCTGGAATTCCTTGATACTTCTTAAAACATCTTTTCAAGAACTTCCCTATTATATAGAATAGTAAATTCGCTACTAAACTATCCAGATATTTCAATGCTTGCAACAGCCCCGAAGTATCGGATACTCAAAACAAACAGTAAACATGGTAAATATCCCGTTTTCTGTGTCAATAATAAATGTTTGTGACCAAGTCAGTTAAACTTTATATCACTTCTAATCTTTCCAAAAACGCGCCACCTAGAAATACGACATTTTTATTAATAAAAAAGCTTTGCCCACACTTGGAATTTCTCCTGTATCGTGGGTGCGTTTACAAACATAAACTCACGTACACAAACTAAACACCCAGTCCCGGAACAACTATCTGTAGGCCATACAAATATTTGTTCCGTGCGGGAATCGACGCCGCGACACGCAGCGTTGCAATCAATCGCTCAGCCACTGCGTAAACCGTGCCATATAAATACAACAACCCGTTTCTCCCCCTTCCAGTAACAGAGAAGCCGACGCCCCCACCCCGCAGCGGGCCGCACGGGGTGCAGGTGGTGAACACAGGCGCTGACCACACCTTCACCCTCGATGAGGAGGTGCTCAAGGAGTTGTTGCTGCAGGATGACATCAAGGATAGGCCGGTTGTGGTGCTGTCCGTCGCAGGAGCGTTTAGGAAGGGCAAGTCGTTCTTGCTCGACTTCTTTTTGCGGTATTTGAATCATAAGGTGAGAATTTTATTGTTTTTTAATGTGAATGTTGGTTAGAAAGATGTGATTGATTGAATCGACCTAACGGTTAACGGGACTAGTGCAGATTTTATACATAAAATCGATAATGTATCGACTGACAATTTAATTAAAATATAATTATTCTAGTATAATAAATAACTGCTCGAGCGGTTTGGCAGTTGTGTAGGAATTATTATTGAATGGACTTAATATAATATAAGTGATTTCCACGTCTTGATGGAATACTTAATAGTATTTTATGATACTGAAACATAGCAAAATGAATTCTCTTTCCTTAGAGCTAAGAATCGTCTCTAATGTAATTTTGGTCTCCGAAATTTTCAGATAATTTAGTCAATAATTAAACCATGATCTACTCGTAGTGAAGCTATGTTAAAAATGTCGTGTAAATGAATGTTTCAGTATGGGTCAGACGGCGGCAATGACTGGTTGGGCGGCGACGAGGAGCCGCTGCGAGGGTTCAACTGGCGCGGCGGCTCCGAGCGAGACACCACCGGTATTCTCATGTGGTCCGAGGTGTTCAAAGCCACGCTCGACAATGGGGAGAAGGTACGCATGCCGTGAAACAGTGAACTTTGACTTTGTTGTGAACTTACATACAGTGTTCATTTTCGTATAATACACTACTTGGCTTGAGTAAGTTCGTTCGAATTGACTATCTAGCTCAACTTAAATCGTTTAGTAAATTATTGTCAACCGCATATTAGATTCAGTGCCTTTTTTAATAAGCTCGTATTGTTCGACACCTGGGAAAAGGTCTTCCCCCATTCCTTCCACTTCTCACGATGGTGATTGGTGAGCTTCTTTTTTGCCAACTGGCGCGGCAGTCATCCAAGACCTCCCATCATCTCCTCGGTCTGCCGTGACCCCGTCTAGCTGTGTCCGTCTTGCTATATTCGGGACCACACGGCTGCATCTGGTAGACATGACTTCACATGACCCGCCCAATCCCATTAAAGTCTCGCAGCTTCAGTGACTTGCACTACGAAAAACATAGGGTTTCTGTCAAGAACAAATTACTATCATACAATGGATGTTTGATCGATTGTAATAAAACCCATTTTAATATATCAAGTATTGTTTTTTCAGGTAGCGATAATCCTGCTGGACACACAAGGCGCGTTCGACAGCGAGTCCACGGTGCGGGACTGCGCCACCATCTTCGCGCTGTCCACCATGGTGTCCTCTGTCCTCATATACAACCTGTCGCAGAACATACAAGAAGATGACTTACAGCACTTACAGGTAACAACTAACTTAGACACGTGGCAAACCATGTGTCAATATAACCACCAATATCTTCTCCTTCAATATGCCTCCTTTGCTTGTGGAAAACCTGTCAAACTCATACTAAAAAGTATCACACCACCGTGTACTTCAACTATCTGCGACGCGATAGCGATTTCGTGAAAACAAACTCATATAAAGATGTCGGCGGCCGCACTGCAGAAACGACAAGCGAAATTCATTTGTTCGTAAAGGAAAGAATATTCACCACCGCGTCGCGATCGCTATAACAGTACGACCCCGGCCTTAAGCCAAGGTATATGCTCAGTTCGTCACGTGGGAACTTTGCCCTGGCAGTCGGTGCATCGTTTGGCTTTGTAATGTCACTGTTATAAGTCACTTTTTAACCCACATAGGTTGACAAGGGTTCGATACTTTGTGCTAACTTACACGCAGACGGAGTTACTTCCACCATCTCCCTTCTTCCATCGGGAGACTAGACGTACTGCAGGTTATCACCCATACCTAGTCGACGTTCCACACATTCGAACGAAGCGCTTTGCCAAGTCCTTTATTATGCGCACAGCCAAGGAGTGGAATTCCCTGCCTGCGTCGGTTTTTCCGAGTTCATACAACCCTAATCTATTTAAGTTGCGAGTAAACAGGCTTCTTCTGGGTAAGCTCGTTCAATCGTCGACATCATCTCTGCCCTTAGGGCAAGATTGAGGTCAAGAGCAAGCCCATTTATAATTAAAAAAAAATAAAAATAAAACATGAACATTTTTACATGAAATTTCCAGTTATTCACGGAATACGGTCGCCTGGCTCTAGAAGACAGCGGTCGAACACCGTTCCAGCGTCTGCAGTTCCTGGTCAGAGACTGGAGCTTCCCCTACGAGGCGTCCTACGGAGCCGACGGCGGCCGCACTATACTGCAGCGACGGCTAAAGGTAATATTTATAGCCTGTACTTCAAAAAATACCCCCAATAGTTGGGATATTAAATAGTAAACCTACATTTCACAGAGATTTGTTTAAATCACATGTGGACCAACGAGGCTGTATTAATCAGCTCCAAAATGTCAAAGAACTACATTTGACAGCCGGAATCTAAATCCAGAATCAACAGTTGCGACCATTAGAATAGCGCTGAGACAATGAAGCTCGACGAAGTCTCAGGGAAACAATTTGCATTGGATTCCGCATCGAAATTAATAAAGAGCGAGGAGGGAAATATAATTTCCACTTTCCTCCTTATGGGTAAACAAGCCAACGGCACGAATTAGTTGGTGGGCGGGGCTGAAATGCATGCTATTTCATCCGACATCACGAGCGAAATGCATAGAGCGAAAGAGACACAACTAAAACGGGCGCGCGATTGTTTCTATGCAGACCTTTGGTAGTATGGATACCATGAAAAAATCATTGAATGTATCTGTTCAAATAAAATTATTTGAATTCTTTAATAACTAATCTATGCCTGTATGGTTTCACTTTTTTCATTTTCGTACTATATACGTAACTTATTTACGCCCAAAGATGGTTCAAATTAGTGCTAAAATATGAAAGTTTCGACGCTCATAACTTACAAACCAATATATTTTTTCCAATTCTGCTTCCATAGAGACCTAGATAATGACAAGACCAGTTGATACAATTTTTAATTTTGAACCTACACCGTCAACCAGACGAGTAATCACCATACTACGTTTGTATGGAAGAATGACTGGCTTGTGCAACCTTAAAAGCCGGCTGCTATTTCTGGCCTTCTCCCCATGAACTGTCGCTGCCTGTAACCCCTAACAATCTGTCCTGCAGGTATCCAGCAACCAGCACCCAGAGCTGCAGTCGCTCCGCAAGCACATCACGTCGTGCTTCTCCGAGATAGCTTGCTTCCTCATGCCGCACCCGGGCATACGTGTCGCCACTTGTCGCGACTTCGATGGCAGAGTTAAAGGTACAACCATAATCAATGAACGCGCACTAAGAGAAGTGTATCAGAGTTAAGGGGAGGTTTATAACCAGCTGTTGGTGATTCCGGGCTGATATGATGATGATGAATGATTTGTTTGCTTACAACTAGTCAAAAGGTGACAACTACGCACACAGTACAGTCATCATCATCTTCAACAGCCTATTAATGTTCCCACTGCTGGGACACAGGCCTTCTCTCTTTGAGAGGGAATGGACTATAATCTACCACGCGGGCCCAGTGCGGATTGGTAGATGTCACATGTCTTCGAATTTTTGGTTCTAAGACATGCCGGTTTCCTCACGATGTTTTCATTCACCGTTTTTGAGAGCAGCAGTGATGAAATAAATTACACAAAGTAATGTGCCTGCCTGGGTTCGAACCCACGACCTACTGTTCGTAAATCGGGGCCGCCACCACTGGGCCACCGATGCTCTCTACACTGCTCTCTCACAGTAGAGTCCCTATAATGCCCGTCACAGTAATGCACATACCAGCAATGCACGACACTGGAATGTACAACACAGGAGTGTACGACACAGTAATTGGCGACATCGCGATGTCGCCAATTACTGGGGTGTACCTTGCTGGTCCGGCCCAAGAATGTACAACACAGGAGTGTACGACACAGTAATCGGCGACATCGCGCGATTGGTTGGCCGACTAGTTGGGCAACTCGAAATTTTGGGACTTGGATACTAGGTAATTGAGCTAGGTAGTGCTGCCGAATTAAATTGTACTCCATGACGTGCGCTCGCTACGCTCGCATATTTTATAACACTAATATCTTCTGTCCCCGAAGTGCCGGGCCTCCGCCGGCCTCCTTCGTCGGCCTACGGCCCGGTGCCCATGCCGCCCATAAAGGATACTGTCGCGAGACGGTCGTATTATAGGAACACGAAGAAAAAAAGAAGGAACCACGGAATTTTCCAGTATTTTATTGTATCACCCGTCCCTATTGTCACGTGGCTTATTACTTTTTTTTATGTGACGTCACTGTTTGTGATGATTCCAATTGGCGTGTCGTACATTCTTGCCCGGACAATCGAGGTCCGGGCCGAGAATGCACGACACAGCAACGCACAACACTGGAATTCAAAACACTTGTCAAAACGATGTCGCGCGTTCTCGTGTCGTACATTGCTGTGTTGTACATTGCTGGTTCCCTCACAGTACAGTATCATTATTTTATTAAAAAAGAAAACCCTCTGATTACTATAAAAGACTGAGTATATTATCTTTCTTAATTGGTAGTTTCCTGGCTTTTCAGGCCTCGACTAGAGTTACTACAAGAATTGATCTTCTTAACATAGAATTCATAGTTATGTTTATGGATCGTCACACTAGCGCTACTATGTCTACAGCAGAACATATATCATATTCTCGATGTTTTCATTATTCACTCTAATTATTATTCTAAATATTTACCTTTTTACCCCCTAAATTAACGTCTTGGCATGTCTTTGTATCAATAACGTGGTGTAGTGGATAACGTCTCGCTCCCTCCGCGTGAAGGCTGTGTCCCAGCAATGGGAACACGGGCTGACTATTACGCTAGGCATAGAACTGCGTAGCAATCACCATACTTACTATCATACAATAACTTTCTCCCCCCAGACATCGAGATGGAGTTCAAATGCTCGCTCCAGCAGCTGGTGCCGATGCTGCTAGCTCCCCAGAACCTGGTGCCCAAGCTCATCAACGGGCAGAAGGTGCGCGCCAAGGACCTGCTGCAGTACTTCAAGAGTTACATGAACATCTACAAAGGGAATGAGCTGCCTGAACCCAAGAGTATGCTGGTGGTGAGTTTTACATGAAAATATTGTGATGGTCTATTGTGATGTCAGAAAAGGAATTGGGAGTGGGGAAAGAGCACTTTTTCGTTTGGTGTAAGTCTACCTTGACAATAGGACATAGAAACAGAAAAATTTAACACACTTTTACATGTTCCGCAACATGTTTCTTTATTTGCCCCCTGTGTATCCCAGGCTTTAAAGATAGAGTACTTTTAAATTGAGTACAAGGATCGCCAGACCACGATACAGTGTGGTCGTCGTTGCGAGTAACGTTACGACGCGCATTCCTCGCGGCTGCTGTGCTCGTATCGCGTCTCAGACGGCGCCCGTCCCGGGATACGCCATCCCTCTCCTCCCGCGTCCTGGGACGGCGCTGGTCGGCGCGTGACTACGTGCTGTGCGTGTGAGAAAAGATTAAAAAAAAACGAATTATCTTGTTTCCAGGCAACAGCGGAAGCCAACAACCTAACAGCCGTAGCGGAAGCCAAGGAGCTGTACACGAAGCTGATGGAGGAAGTGTGTGGTGGAGCCAAACCTTACCTGCAGACACAACTCCTGGAGAGCGAACACCAGCGTGTGCGGGACAAGGCACTGCACGCCTTCCACGCCAAGCGCAAGATGGGCGGCGACGAGTTCTCGCAGAGCTACTGTAACCAACTGTCCCAGGTGAGTGTGGTATACCTGCAGACACTACTGCTGGACTCTGGAGAACGAACACCAACTGAAATGATCTTCAGTCGGACTTGACACGCCTACATTCTGCCCCGTAGGCATAATGACAGCTACAGTTTCTATGTAATTTGACGTAAATGCCCGCTACGAGCCCGCTACATTGAAAAATGTACATATAATGACATTATAAACATCGATTACAGTGACCTTTGTTATGACATCTTTAGCATTGATTAAAGCAAATTGAAATATTGGTTTGACAAGAATGGCTGATGTAGGAGGTAACGTACATATACGGAGTAAGGGCGTGGGCACACGTTGCGTTGCGGCGCCGCACCGCAAAGATTCCGACGAATCGGCCTTCAATTTGACTGGTCGTGTGCCCGCCGCCGCCGCAACGCATCGTGTCCCCGCTCTCAGGACATTCGATGATCCGCCAATTGCAGCCAGGACATTCTAGGATTTGGTGGGCGATGTCTCAACGACAATCGACCCAATAAGTTGGCACTATAAATATGGTTATTTATAGTGCCAACTTATAATGGTTATACAGATTAATCGTTTAATATAGAGTAACTATTTCATACACAGTATCCATCATATGCAGAGTGACAAAATTTTCGAACTTCTTTCCAGGATTTAGACGAACAATTCAACCAGTTCCGCGCACAGAACGAGTCGAAGAACATCTTCAAGGCAGCGCGCACGCCGTCCGTGTTCTGCGCGCTCGCGCTCGTGTTCTACGTGCTCAGCGGCGTGTTCGGGCTCGTGGGACTCTATCCCATCGCCAACCTCTGCAACCTCGTCATGGTCGTCACCATGCTCACGCTCGTGCTGTGGGCTTATATCAGGTAATATCGGCTTGTCAGTATGATCATTATCATTTCAACCGAAAGACGTCCTACTGGACATAGGCCTGCCCCAGGTGTCGCCACATTGACCGGTTCCGTGCGTCTCGCATACAGCATGATAATTCAGACGAAACATTTCTACTGTTAGGCCTCCCAGCTCGCGTATTCTTCTATCTCTATTCTACCAAGAATAGACAAAGCTCTTTCAATACAACTCGACATGAAATCTTGCTACAGGCTGTAATTTTGTCGATTCTTCCGTCGACAAAACCTGTTTCTACGATGGTCATATTAGGTGTGATGGGCTACTGACATATCATAATGACCGGTCCAGTGCTACCGGCAACCTAGGAATCCTTGAAGGGCTATGATACTGGGCCTGGTGGAAGGTGAACATACTGAAGGCAGAGCACCGGCAAGATGGTCAGACGCGATCAAAAAGGCAGTTCGAATAGAAAACACCGAGTGGTACACACTGTAAAAGGTCACATACAAGGGTCGCGTCATTTGTTACCGTGGCCATCCGCACGGATACTGCCGATGACAATGAAGACATCGTCATCCATCATATATAGTATAGTATAATAGTTCATTTATTCCTAGATCAGATTATTGTCCCAATTACATCCCCTTCAAACTCGCTAGTAAGCGAATTTGTATGCAAGAGCGAGCGAAGCGAGCTCGGGACTTCGAACACCTCTACTCGGACAGGTTAGGTTCGAAGGGTATGGTGGGGTCTAGTGCTCTTCGATAAATTAATTAGTCGTAGACTACTACCTACTAAAATAATGCAATTTCATACAAACATGTATTACGTATTGTTACAGGTATAGTGGAGAGATGCGCGAGATCGGCGTCACAATAGATGACATCGCTAACGTGCTGTGGGACACGGTCAGTTACTTCTTCTTTATCATAGACGATATTGATTTAATTTCGACTATAAAGTCAGGCATTATTATTCATTGACATCTGAAAGGTTCTAATTTTTTTACCGACTTGTAGAAAGAAAAGAGGTTTTTTTCTTTTATTTATGTACACTGATTTTTCCGTGATTACTGGCCCGATTTACGTGATTTTTAAATTAAAAGAACACTAAATAAAAAGTGGAAAATTACTTTCAGAATTCGTTCGCTAAAAAGACAATCAAATTAAGAATTACAGTACTGTTACTGTAATTCTTAATTTGATTGTCTTTTAAAACCGGATTAAGAATTACATAATCGTCGAAATAAAGTTTGAAGCAACAATAACTGACTAATAAAGAAAGGTGAAATGCATCCACAATAACTCCCTTCCCCTATCCGCAGCTAATGAAGCCGATGTACCAGACATGCATAGAGAAGGGCATGGAGCACGCCGCAGCAGTAGCCGCCGAGCGAGCCCTAGGCCCTCCCAGCAGCCCCACCGCCAACGGGAAGCACAAGATGTTGTGATGGCGGCCCCAGCCGGCAGCGGGCCAGCCAGGACTCTACTACCTACACTTTCGTGCGTGGCGGTGAGGGAACATATGTAGATACATTTTAAACTAGCCTTAATTTAGTGTACGACGGACCTGTCGAGTTTGAGTCCGACTGGCGAGGGAGACTTCTGAGTATCTACCTCGAGAAGTCTGTATTACGGAGACATGGTATAGACACATTTCGGGCATGATGTCGTATGTGTGTCCACTAGCGGGTCTAGCCTCTAAATAACAGCCAGTAAGAAGTGCCAAAGAAATGTACAGTGTTACAAAGTCTTTTGGCCGACAAACGACGTTGATACAAGCGCTGTTGCTGCTCAAATCTGTTGAAACAACGTTAGTTCACGTTTTGACCACGGCTCAAAAGATCCTTGTACGACTATAACCAACATTTCTTGTACCGGTCGGACTCTAGTCACTTATGATCGAGAAATGTAATAACAGTTACATTTTTCATTTAGCCATTAGGCCATTTACGTGACCTGGTATTGTGAATATGGTTTAAGGGAACTTAAGTTAATAGCTGGTGTAACGTAAGGCTTACTATATACTTGATCGGGTCGGCACATTCGATTTGGCAGTATTTTTTAAAACTATAAAAACATATTCGGCTTTTACTCGTCTGGCACCGATTGGCAAACTCCGTTCGGCATCTGATCTACCCTTACTAAATTAAGTTCGGGTCAGCTCGAAACAAATAAGAGCTAAGCTTTTTGATGTGCACACTTTTTTACTGGGACTGTTTGGGGTAATCCAAATCGGGTATAAAGACAAGAAGAATAACTGCCTCTTGGCTTCGTTACGGGTGTTTAGACTTATTAGCTCTTTTAGTCTATAAATGCCGATCGGCTATGGACTCGTGCCGACCCGACCAAGTGTATAAAGCCGACAAGTTATGTGGTAACCAGTCGACTTGACGTCACATGTTGAGAAGGATGGAATACGATATTTTTGGGAAGGAAGATAAATTATTTTTGTATTGTTAGATGCTCTCTTTGTTCACTGGTAGGCCGTAGGTGCTATTGTTTTAAAGAAACCTCATTTACGCGTGTCATTCATACATTTTACTTTTATTCGGGGTCAAATAGGCTTCTTCTGCGAAAGCTCGTTCCATCGTCGACCTCATCTCTGTCCTTAGGGCAAGATTGAGGTCAAGAGTAAGCGCATTACAAATAACAAAATAAAATAAAAATTTAGTTGGCAAAACTTTTCAAGCGGGGTTGGTATTGAATGGATACCTATCACTACCAATACAAATAAATGAATTTAATCAACAAAATACTTTGGTTTGCGAAGACTGACTGCACTAAGTATTAGCCTTATTTCGAGAAAAATCCATTTATTTCATTGACCCATGTTGGACATTGATAAAATCAGCCCTATCACCTAGATCACATGTTACAATTTTAACTGTGCCTTCAAATTCATTGTTATGTGTGACACGTTTAAATGTTGGTTTGGTTGGTCTTGTATAGCGTTTTTTAGTTATCTTATTTCATCCCGATCTGTCTCAATGGTTGATTAAAATAATTACTTGAAGTAACGATTGCCTTGTTATCATGGTTTTGAATAACGAAACAACTTATGTATCAGAATGACAATTTATTATTACTGTTTCTCTGATTAATTTTACTTTGTTTGCAATCTTAATCTTGTTTTTCTCTCGTTATTTAAAATCATGAATACCGTTACTTGTAAAGTTATTTTTGACGAACATCGGTGTCTATAGATTACGACATGTTTGTTTTTACATCATCAACGTTACGCGTGATGGTTTCGTTATTATGTTGAATGTGGCTGGCAATAATATACCCCGGATCAAACTGCAGGCTTGAGACATCGGAAGGAAAATGACGCACTAATGTATAGATAACCAAAACTACGATTGCCACATAAGCATGTGATAAATCTACGAATATTTGGAAATAAGCAAAATATGATAAATTTTGCATTTATTCTATACGACAAGGTCCAATCACGGGCGCGCATCGTGGTAACCAGAGCTGCCCAAACTTTGGTTTCTCCGATGCACAGCCCGTGGAAAATTCTTATGGTTTTTACTATTTACAAAGATGGTATAGGTTAAATAAAGCAATAAGTTAAAATAACAAATTGAATAGTTAAAGTAACAGAGTAATAATTTTTGTGTAATTATAGATTTAAATGATGCACAAAGCAGGTTTTATTTTCTCACTTTTAGTCTCGAAACGTATTCTAACACTTGTTGCCTTGCACTGTAAAAAAATCATGTACTTAATACTGTCATATTAAAATTTTATTTTTGTTATAAAACTGGAATCCTAAATTAATGTATAGTTGCAATCATGTTGGAGAAATCTGTTATTGTTTTATTATTTTGCATTTTCTTTTTCTTTAAATAAGTCTTCGTGTGTTCAAAATTTTAGTCGATTATGCTCAAAATTAGGGTCCTTCATGGTTTTATGTAATAGGGGTAGGCACACCACACTGCTATCTTACATATTTAACTGACTTATTAATATCGATCGGAAAATTTTAAATGACAGGAACTTTGAGGGCGCTATTGAATTTGCAACATTGAATTTAGTGCCTACAGTTGAAAATTCAACGGCACACTCCATGTCCCTTACATTTATATTTTCAATACAGTAAATAGCTATAATTTTCCAAATACCAGCTTAATATACTAGCTTTGTTCTTGCCACTAGCTTGCCAGTCTACGTGCAAACAAGCTTCATACAAGTCAGTAATATTGTAAGTCCAGTGTGCCTCCCCGCTGTATAGTAACTATAGTGTCTAGCGTAAGTTAGCAATCAATATTACTATGTAAACATGACTGCCGCCCGTCTCTCTGTATCTAACTACCATTTTGTACTTTGAATCTCACCAAATTACAATGCTGCATGGATCTTGGTGTGCCAATGACGTGGGTAAACACAGTTCAGCGTATAACGTTCCCAATGCTGGCCCCTGATAGTTTAATGTACAGACGACAGCACATAAAGATACTACTATCTATCAAATTTTTGTAATAGATTTTCAACTTTATCGCTAATTAAAGCATTAGGTTCAAGGTTGATTGGCAAAACTGGTCGGTTTCGGGTAGCTTGCATGATGTGCTGGAGTCGCAGGGAAAAGGGATGTTTCCTGACTTGAAAAATATTAATATGTTTAGTCCGTCTGTTAGATTATCGATAAATATCGGATACGTGTTTTTTTCTTTTATTAATTACGAAAATAAAACGTGTCAAAAATTATGAGTGGGGGCTTGTGACGTCACTTCGTGGCAAAACATGTACCAAGCTGTGATGCCACACGACTTTTCGCACTACTTGTCTTCAATTTTTGTTTACGTGAGAAATGTAAAAATATGTGTCTAATATTTTTTGGAAATATTTCTGACGGACTAATTACATTTTTTTTGTCAACTGCAACAAACTTGTTCTGAAATACAAGATGGGGTTACTAGTTACGAGACCGCCCACATCATACGCGTCACAAGATCCATGTATATTAGTGCAGCTATAATCATTTGCCAAGCATTACTGCACGCCTGTCTACCCCACAATTGCTAACTTACAGACACCCCAAACTTAGATGTTTGTAACAAAATGTAAATAAACGTTTTATAGGAAAATAGTAACATATCGTGAAACTTTTTATAAATAAATAATTATATAGCATGTGCCAATCGAAATTCATTGTAAATGAATGTTGTTTCCGTTTCTTTGGCATGACATCGTTGAGGAGTTGATAGTTTATTTAGTTGATAGCCTTATGGATGGTATGTCTTCTATGTACCGATGGCGGTTGTGATGAATTCTATTATGTTTGCGACCGCGAGACGAGTTTCATGTAAATATTTGTTTTAATACAATAAA
Organism: Diarsia dahlii; assembly: GCA_949775195.1. NCBI lineage: Eukaryota > Metazoa > Arthropoda > Insecta > Lepidoptera > Noctuidae > Diarsia > Diarsia dahlii. Next base: position 20,313,835 of record OX459209.1, read on the forward strand.
GTTGACTAAAAATGTGACTTTCTTTTACTGTGGTACCAAAATGGTTCGTTTTTAGATGTAACAAGTAACGAGTTACGCGACGAGCCATGGAGAGAGCTTACGCTCAGGGTTTCTTTGCCCGATCTCTCAGAATATGCAAGTTGAAGTGGGCAGGCCGCATCGCTCGAAGAACTGACATCCGATGGGGAAGAAAGGTTCTCGAGTGGTGACCACGAACCGGAAGGATGCGTTCGTTATGGTGGTCTATGGGGCCTTTGTCCAATAATGGACGCCTTCTATCTGATGATGATAGGTAGTTGAAAAAAAAACTACCGAACTGTATAAAATTAGTATTTTACTTATAAATATAAAAATCACAAAAGCCGTGCTCCGGTCAACAGTATCATTAGTAAAAATAGACATATTCATATTGTACATCTTACGGGGAATAAAGTAGATTCATCGCATAAATCTGTCTTATAAGATCACTTATGCCTGCCTATCTTCACTAAACACAAGCAAGCCTTTAAATTAAAGTAATACGTAAATATGATCGCACTGTTGTAATGCCGACACTGTGCTCACCCAAGAGTTGAATATTGAGTAGAGCCCGTTTCTTAGGATATTCATTTAGGTGTTGCTTGTGTTATTGGAAACAGCTATTTCACATTATATTTCTCAGATCTTTTTTGTTGCTTTATTCCCGAAAGTACATAATTACATAAGAATTAAATTCTATCATTGAATTGGTCGGTGCATTGAACAATTTTTAGGTATAATACAATATTCACGCATTTAGCATAAAACATCTTCCCTCACCGGATCATTTGTATGTAACCTACAATCCAAGATTCATATTCGAGCATTACGTAACAAATAGACGCTCCCGGTGAGGGAGCATTCGACGGTAATAACATCATTTATAATGTAACATCACAAAACATGAAGACAAGCGAACAAACTTTAAGTTATATATATCTATAGAGAAAACCAACAAACATCCCTACTCTAGCGACATCGAAAATGTTCTGTCTGTTCTCAATGTATATAATAAAACCACATAACTTTGGCACTCGCACAATCACGGACTTCTGGACATCTTTATTTGTTATGCTCGGTTCACATTATTTCAGTCTAGTGCTGAACTGGATCATATTATCGTCTAGATTATTCCAGTCCTCGTGTCTTAATAATAACTGCCAGTTGGGTCGATCTTTAGTTTAGCGCTTGCCTAGGTAGGTCTGTGGATGGCTGACCACCAAGATTCAAGTTTCCTCCGTGTCTCGGATAGTACGTAAACTGTTGGTCCCGGGTGCTATAAATAAATCTTTGGCAGTCGTTACAGGAAGTCAGTGACCTGAAAGTCTGTCAACAAGTCTTACCAATGGCTATCGTATTACCTGGGTTGTGGAGGTCAGATAGGCAGTCGCTCCATGTAAAATACTGGTATTCAGCTGCATCCGGTTAGACTGGGAGCCGAGCTCAACATATTCAGGCCCGGTATCCACCAAAGCGGAGATGTGCCAAGCGGAGAGGAGATGTGCCAAATTCGACCAATCACAGTTACTTCTGGTCTTTCGCCCTTCCTGTGATTGGTCGAATTTGGCACATCTCCTCTCCGCTTGGCACATCTCCGCTTTGGTGGATACCGGGCCTTATAGTTGGGGAAAGGCTGATGACGCACGCAGATTTCACAAAAAAATAACAATGCAAGTTTACTGTTCAACGTCAAATAATCGCCAGCACTGGATCGACTGGCTACACTATTCCAGTTGTCCTGGAATGGGCGCGCTGGATTGCCTTTTCCCAACTATCTTGGGGTCGGCTTCCAGTCTAACCGGATGCAGCTGAATACCAGTATTTTACATACCGCGACTGCCTATCTCTGACCTACACAACCCTGTTAATACTGGATAATACAATACTATTTTTAACCGACTTCCCAAAAAGGAGGAGGTTCTCAATTCGATGACCGTATGTTTTTTTTTTTTTTTTTTCTATGTATGTACTCCGATTACGCTGCGATTTATGATCCGATTTACGTGATTCTTTTTTAGTCTGATGCGGAATAGTTGCCATTTGGTCCCATAAAAAATTAGTATAGTTTGGCCCAGTACTTTTCATTTTATGAACATTTTTCTTAATTTATGAACATTTTTCGTTTATGTGTGTTAGCGAATAACTTCGTCGTTTATGAACCAATTTTGATGATTCGTTTTTTATTGTGAAGGAGATATTTTAAGGGTGGTACTATGATATGGAAACCAGGACCTGGTGATGGAATCCCAGAGAACTCGAAGGCAACCCTCAAATTTCATAGGCACGTATTACCTGTTTTTTGTTTTTTTTTTAAATGAAATAATAATAATAATATTCCACAACTATCACACAACGCCATCTAGTCCCAAGCTAAGCAGAGCTTGTGTTATGGGTACTAGACAACTGATAAACATACTTTTATATTTCTAAATACATACATATTATAGATAAATTACACCCAGACACAGAACAAATGATCGAGCTCATCACACAAACATTTGTCCTGGGTGGGAATCGAACCCACGACCTCCGGCATAGCAGTTAGGGTCACTAACCACTAGACCAACAGGCCAGTCAAAAAAAAACTGCAGAAGAAAAATCTGCTCCTGAAGTCGGTGGCAAAAAAAAACGAAATGAATCAAACAAATGTCACCGACTTCAGAAGCAGATTTTTCTTCTGAAGTTTATTTTTCGCTTTTTGGTGTTTTTGAAGTCGGTTGTTTTTTTTTTTGCAAAAAAGTTTTTTTTTATAGATAAAACTAGTTGTCTGACTTTCAGGTCACTGACTACGCGTAACTACTGCCAAAGATCTATATATGGCAGCCGCAACCAACAGTTTAACGTGCTTTCCGAGGTACAGAGGAAACTCGGCATGAAATAGGGAGCCACCCATCCACAGACCAACTTAGGCAAGTCCAGCTTAACATAGAGATTGACCCGAGTGGCAGTTATTATACAACCACGAGCTCTAGCAGCATTCCAGCGCTGGACTGAAAAGCTACTGCAATAATGTGAACGGGGCATAAAGTAACTTGTATTATTTGACCTTGTAAACTTATGGCAACTAGTTATCATACGCAGTGCATGAGTGCTATCGCCGACCGCTCGCTCCCTGGTTCACGACACGAACACTATCTTTCCTTCTTGTCACTGTGGGCTGACGCTGGCTCCTCGTAACTACTTGACTGATGAATCGGCTTTGGTGGGAACACCTGGAAAAATTATATCACATTAGGCTTACCGCTTATATTCTGCGGGTGTAGACAGAGATAAAAACCCTTCAACCAAAATAAGTTTGTTTTGGTTTTAGTTTTTGAGGTACTGGGCTCTTTTGTCAAGCTGCAAAAGTTAGTTTTGTTTATCGTTAACATTCAACAACTAAACAAATTTAATTTTACTGTTGAGTGTTTCATATGAATGAGCATTCCAAATGTTTTTATTTTTTGAGGAACTACGGATCCCTGTGCGAGTCCGACTCGCACTTGGCCAATTGAATCGATCGTAGCTATGTTTGGTGGTCATATCCACTGCCTCTTTTTCCGGATTCTCTCCATGACTAAATAATAATGGTGTTTAATAATAAGGCAGATACTCACAAAGCTCAGACTAGATTTAATCTTAATGGCTATATCGTCCAGCTGAATACCAATTTCCCGCCCACTGCCGGTCCATCTGGGAAGTAAATTTATAATTAATTAATATTGCACTGAGGCTAAAAGTATGAAACAGAATCATATTGAGCACCTCGCGTCATTTGACCACCTGTTGTTGTTTTTGCCAACAGAACACTGGTTCTATTCTTCAAGTCGCATTTTATAGCCCATAACTTAGCCGCTTCCACCGCGTCATCGGTGACAGCGGTCAAAGGTAACTTCGGCTGCGTGCAGTTTTTGGGGTAAGGGGGCAGGATAAGACGTGGAGCATAGTTTGTGACAGCTCCACAACCACACTCCGCTGCTGTTTCATTGCGGAAGCCCCACTTAACGAGTTCTGAGTTACATCTTCCCACTTGAGACTGATTGATTATATTTAATTTCAGTCAATCAATACTGATTAGTTCGGCGACAGGCGTACAACTACATCAATTGACAAATAATGAAGTGATCAAATTTTTCGTGATATAATAAAACCCCTGTTTAAAACAACCATTTACCTGGTATACAACCATACGGCCAGCATGCCCGCTCCAGCCAAGGTCACAGCCTGCCCCAGCGCCACCAAGGTCTGGAAGCCGAAGGTGTTGCCGAGCACGCTGACAAGGTACCCCGCCAGCAACAGCGCCAGGAACACCAGCGGCGTCGCCAGCATGCTGTGCACGTTCTTGCCTTCGTTGTGCGCTGCTAGCTGCTTGTATAGCTCTTCTAGGTCCTGGATTTTGAAGGAATGGTAAGAAATAAGTGTAATAATACGCCATGAAGTTTCTACCGTCTTGTTGACGGACCTATCCTAGCAAAATTCGGAGTGGTCCAATGATACATCAAACGTATTTGTCTGCTAAAGTTGCATTAGAACACTCACTTTTAGTGAGCAGAAAACACAAAGCTTTATGTGTTCATGACAGTAGACTCAACCGTGAAGTAATAAATAAGGTCAACCAACTGATTTACATAAAAGAGCAACATTAGCTGCTTGGTTCATTAATTGTTTGCCAGTCAGGGCTCGTTTACGGAGACGCGGGGCGTCGCGCGGCGCGTGCAGAAGGCTCGATGCGTGTTTTTTTATTAATTTACTGAGAGGCGGGTCCACCACAACCAACGCTGCATTTCAAACTAACGAGCGAAAAATGCTTCTAGAAAAATCGACGTTTGAAATTGTTAACGTTTTGATACATCGCCATGTGTTTGAATTAAAAACGCACAACGCGCCGCGCGACGCCCCGCCTGTACGTAAACATGCACTTAGGCATACTCAGCATAGCTGAATCACAGTGGACGATCTTGCCTACATTTACATACACAAGCTCATCAGCCGTGGACTGTTGTGGAGCGGCACCTTCACGGTCTTCATCATCATCTCCCTTGTTCCATGTTTCTTCGGGTCCGCGCTACATGTCTGTTCTTCCATTCTCCACTGTACATACACAGTCATAGTCGTGAAATACAAATAACTTATCGTGACGTATTTTCTACCTAGCCAGCTTCCATTAGAAAAAGGTGTGAGTTTATGAATGTAAGTAAAGATTCTGGACTAACCTTAACAAGCAGATCCTTAAACTTGGCAGCCATCTCCTCTCCTCCCATCTTCTTCTTACTCTCGAAGGAGTGCAGCGCCTTGTTGAGGCACTTCTTGTGTTCCTCCTCCAGCACGTCGGGGTTCATGTAGGGCTTCGTGCCGCCGCAGACCTCCTCCATCAGCGTCTCGTACACGTTGCGGGCCTCCGACGATGCTGACGTGTTGTTGGCTTCGGCTGTCGCCTGAGGATTAGTGGGGAATGAGTATCAGATGTGTCATCATAAAATACCCGTATGTAAGTAATACTGCGTTTTTATCCTTGTTTAGATGTGCATACCTAATTATGAACTTATTTTTTCAACAAGCCCACCACAATTTAGGTACTCAATCAAAGCAACTTCTCAAAACCAGAATCACACAACAGTAGCGGAAAAGCGTATAGGTAATGAGGTTCGTTAAGCTCCAGACTGATATACAATTCAATTGTCAACAGTGACGGTAGAAGAAATTAAAAAATAAGATTCATAGTAGCATTCCAAATTATTCAAATACTTCTCAAGTCATCACATAGTCTCTAAACAAGTGGAATCATTGGGAGGTCTACTGAAAACACCTTCGCGTGTGGTGGATTGTAAGAACTACAGGGAACTGAGAGGTTGATACCGCAGAGGTGTGAGTGGCTGATTTGAGCGACAAGTCTGCAAGCTAATCAAAGATGCTAACCTGCAGTATAGTCATGGGATTGGGCAGCTCCTCACTGTTGAACACCTCGACGTAACTCTTGAAGTAGTTCAGCAGGTCGCGCGCCTTCACCGTCTGCCCGCCGATCTTCTTGGTGACGAGGTTCTCTGGCGCTAGCAGCCTCGGTACCAACTGCTTTAGGCATGACTTGAATTCTCCGTCTATGTCTGGAATAGGAAGATAAAATGATACAATTAAGTGACTTACAGAGTTAAAAATGCTTTGAGTTTTGAGTTTGATATTGACAATGAGGATTTTACTTTGAGCCATTATCATCTTCTGCCCTTATACCAATTAATTTGAGGTCGGCGCAGCATGTCTTCTTCTTTCATACTTACTGTGTAGGTACTGTAAGCCTGCGTGTCGCCCCACTGCTGGGCAAAGGTCTCCCCCCATGATTTCCAAATTTTGCGATCCAGCGCCAATGTGGACCACTGGTCGTTGGTTCTGTCCAGCTCCTTTCATACTTACTTCCCTGTAACTCGTTACCCCATGAGACATATAACAAGTAACATTAATTAGAACAAGTCGTGGGCAAAAGCTAATTTAGTGTGACAAAAGTGTGAAAGTGTATTCCTTACCAGATAGTCTCCCGCTAAAGTGAGGGTCAGTGGACACCTTGGAGCCGGGGTAGGGCATCAGGAAGCAGGTGACGTCCTCGAAGCAGCGCGCGATATCCTGGCGCACCCGCTGTAACTCCTCGTGTTGACCCTCGCGGACCTGGAGAGAGACATAGACATTTTATTTTAGTTATCTCTGCAACAGAATAAAGGGTGGAGTGAAGTCGCGTTTCTAAAATTATGGTTTAACTTATCCCGTGTTACTAAAGATTGAAGCAACACGCTTTATCTTCCATTCTTCTCTGACAATTATCAAACTATCATTGATTCCATTAACTTTCATTTCATGCCTCACACAATCCATCCATTTTGACCATTTTGGTCCTCCTCCAACCATCAACATTTAATTTTTTTTAAAACGAACCGTAAGTCTCTTCTTGAGCAGCTGCTCACCCCCCACGGCGCCGTAGGGATGGTCGTACGGGTAGGACCAGTCTCTCACGAGGAACTGCAGACGCTGGAAGGGCTTGCCTCCGATCTCGTCCTTCGCCACTCGTCCGTACTCCATGAAAAGCTAGAATACAAATTTTAATATATTATGTATTTGGTTTATTGTTACGTGATTGCTGAGAGCCACATCTTGATCGGGCTAAGAAGGAACATGGGTGGTTTTTAGTCAGTAGTAGTCTGACACTCCCTACTGCTCTGCCCAGTGCGGGAGAAGTCATTTGATGATTTCCTGATGCTTTCAACGAAAAAGTTAGCAAATTATGTGTGCATCTTCGAGAAAAAAATACACAGGAGAAATATTCTGTCTATTTTCTTACAAAACCTATGTTAGTTACCTCTTGTTTTGCTACTAATAAGTTTGAGAAACCACGACCCTAAATATACTTAACTAATGTTATTGCATACTCGTAAAAATCGTCTTATGCCTATACCTACTTATAGAGTTTCCATTTCAGCCATGTGGTATCGTGTTACGCATACCTTACCTAATAAAGAACTGTGCGTTGAAGGTGAGATAAGCCGTCCCTCGATGTAAAATATTTAACGGTTAGACTGGAAGCTTCTTTTTCGAGGGTGGGAAATCATCAAATGACTCTTCCCGCTCTGAGCGGAGCGGAATGGAGTATCAGACTTCTACTTTCTTAAAACCACCCATGTTCCTTTTTCGCCCTTTGTATCGGGGGCCGCGGTATCTCTTTCGAACAACCCGTAGCCCCAGGTTAGACGGGAAGCTGACCTCAGCTTAGTTGTCAGCTTGGTTTCCTGTACCTGTAAGTGCTGCAAATCATCTTCTTCAATGTTTTGAGACAGGTTGTAGATCTGCACGGAAGACAGCATGGTGGACAGCGCGAACACAGTGGCGTTGTCCTTCACCGTGGAGTTGCTGTCGAAGGTGCCCTGAGTGTCCATCAGTAGGACCACCACCTGAAAAATAGCATAACTGGTTTGAGGACAATGTCGGAAACACGTAGTTCAGAGAGCTGAGGCAGAAAATGGCACGAAAATACAAAGCAAAGACAATTACCTAGGCTTGGCAAAGTTGCAAAGTACCTACCACTAACGTTTGTCTTTGCTTTTTGAGGGGAACAAAGTTTGTCATTGGAAACTTGGAGGTCAAGATTCAGGTTGTCAGACGTGACATTCTCAGAAAATTAACGACTTTCTCCGTGTGATCCGTACGTATGGCGGTCAGCTTGCTCAGAGGTATGGTGCAAAATTAAAGCAACAAGTATCTGCCACCTTTGTTAGGCTTTCGGGTTATTCAATCAAAAACCTCGACAACTGGAATATGAGTAAGAATTTGGGTAGCTCTTAACCCCATCACAGTTATTGACAATGCTGAACTGCAACAGTGTACGCTTCGTGGATGTCAAACTTCTGCTGCTAGTAATGCTAGTATTACCTTTTGCCCGTTAGCCAGGGTAGCTTGGAAGGGCTGCGACCAGAGATGGATGCCGGTGGTGTTCCGGTCAGAGCCGCCGCGCCACGAGAACCCTTTCAAGGGCTCGTCCTCCCTGCCCAGCCACTCGCCTCCGCTTTCACCGCTGTTGTACTGAAATAACGAATTGGTCAGTGGTAATACGGGGAAAATAAAGTTTCATGGAGAAAAAAGAATTTGACTTTAAGATGAACATATAAGCATCATGCACGTATAAGCCGGTGGTCCCAGCTGCCAAATGGCGGTCGTCAAACCATGTCATAGGCCCTTGGGGCGGTTTAGAAACTCTGACACTGGGGTGTGTGGGGTCGATAGACCTTATAGCCCACGCGATAAAAAGAAGAAGACTTTAAGAAGTGGTTGCAACTTCGTCCAAGTGGTTGCAAAATAGATCCGGTCAGGCTGACTCTGCATGATTCGTCAAAGGCTGGAGCAAGATTGAGTGTTCATATTTTACCGGAACCGGAAATGTGTGTAAGCCGTGTAGCGCCAATTAGAAAAGACACAGAAACGAATTTTATAACTTTTCCATTATGAAAACAAAATAAAACTTCCGTCATTGAACAGAGCATATTATTATGCTGAGGCACCATACCGTATCATACTACGACCGTGACGAAAAAAAAATCGTTGTTCTGAAACGTAACGAGCATCAACCATTGTTGAGAATATTTTGTCAACCATCAAAATTATTCTCGCCGATAATTTTACCGCTGAAGTTCCGTACATGACATGCGACGGTGTTGGTTAGCCACGGAACCCCATATAATATATAAAAGTACTCTGTGCACGGAACGGTCTACTGGAGGATGATCCTCTTCAATACAAATAATATATACAGTATTAGTAAATGCGGCAGATGATTATAGATGTAAAAGTAAATAATTAGAACGCTTGCTTGCAGACAAAATACAGTGACTTTTTAGGATATTATAAGTTCTTTCCTTAAAATTTGTATGTATTTCTTGCAAATAAACATTTGATTTGATTTCATGACCATTTAAAAAACCCGTTTCAGGGTGTCAAGGTTCACACCTTGACACCCTGAAACGGGTTTTTTAAATGGTCAATGGTGGGTACAGCGTATTCACGTGAGTTAATACGCTGTACCCACCATTCCACCAGTCGTTCTAGGAGCATAACATGATAGCAGTGCCTGATACGTTCAAAGCACGGTCAATGTATGATACTGTGTAGTGCACAGACTTCTTTAACCATCTCCATAACCCAGCCTGCCACTCGTAGCCAACTCACCGTCCGATCCAAGTACCGCAGAAAGAAGTCAAGCAGAAATGACTTCCCTTTCCTGTAGGCTCCTGCAACGGACACCAGCACTACAGGCCTGTCCTTCACGTCATCTCGCAGCAGAAGTTCTTGCAGTGCATCCTCGTCCAATAGGAACCTGTGGTCTTCGCTCGGGGTCACCACCTGGATCCCTTGACCTGATGACAGGCGCGCCATATTTCCTGATGAAGCAACAAGAATGTGTAAGGAGACAAACATCTGGAAAAACTGACGCCGACGGCGCAGGTAGGTACGCAGGTAAGATCGTATAGTAAGTAGGAGGCTGTAACATTTTAGACAAAAGAGGGGTTATCTTTTGCTGCGGGACTGTTCAATAGATACCGAGGCCAAGGAGAAAACCAGCGGAGGGGTCATTTGACGATTTCCACTACCACTACCAAAAAAAAGGCTTTAACTTTGTCGGCTTTTTTGTCTTGTGACGTACAAAACCGCTAGCGCTTCTACCTTAAAGCCTTTTTTTCGTATTTTTGTCGTCATTCGTTTTTTATATCGGTAACCCAGCCTGAGGAGTTTTTCTAGCGAATCTCATTCGACCTTATATGTATTGAGGGATATCCCTTAATCTAAAACTATATGCCGTTAACCTATATATAACTACCTCCATTCCACCAATTAATAAGATAATTAAACAGAGTGTAGCCACTCATCGTAACTTGTGATTATATGTATACGCAACAGCACGTACCAGTTATGTACTTTATGTTTACAGCACGTAATTATAAGTTATAGCGAGTTCATAGTTTTTACAGTTGTTTGGAGCCCTGTCTACTCACTATGTATGTTATTTCAATTTTCTTTGATAAATGGGATAGGCAGAGCTGTACATTTTAAGAAACTATTGCAAAGATTCATGTGGGATTGGAATCTTATTCCAGCGTGGAAAAGAGATCGCACGAATCCACCTAATCGCACGATGTTTCGAAACATACATACATATCCCAGGTGGAATGGAATGGTGAAGTATTTTACTGGGATTTTCCATTGGAGAATATTCAGCAGCGGCATGGAGTCGGAATTTGTATACGGGACTGAAACAATGTTTTTTTTCAACCTGGCATCTGCCCGGGTCAATCTAAGAAGCTGGTTTCTGCTTAGTCGTCCGGCTAAGCCTAATATGACTACTACTATGACTAGTCTAATCGAGTTAGACTAAGGATAGTCCTATCCTGTGGGTTCCTTGAATGAAAATGACGTAAAAACTTATAAAAGTAAATGATGGCCCCGGTATATGGGCACGCCTGCGACACGGTTAATATTACCGTGCCTGCGGGTTTCGAACCTCGTGTTAGGGTGTCACTGGGGAGGGACGAAGGGATAGGCTGGATCTGAGTTAGATCGTTATTTAGGGGCTGGTTTAAAATAATGGGTCAGCATCTCGGGCTGGCTGAACATACCGGACAAACTACATAGTAAGGTAGGTAGCTTTAGGCCTCCAAAAATATAAGCGTGAATGCGTAAAGGTCATGTAATGTTAGCGTAAATTCAATTAGTTTTAACATGCGCCATACTACGATATTTTCTACCCACATATTACTTATTTACAACAATATGTTATCAATATAACAGATGTAGTGATAAGCAGTCTGTTAACATAATGTACTTATCGCAAGCAACCAGCACCTGCGCTGGACACACTGAACGCAACCACCTGCTATTGATTACTAACGAAATTGGTTCCGTCTGGTATATTCTTCAGCGATTTACCGTAGTCAGTGACTCGAAAGTCTGACAACCAATCTTACCAAAGGGTTCGTATAACCCAGTACTTGGTTGTAGAAGTCTATATTATTATGCGGCTGAACCAAGTAAAATAACCTTATTTAACTGCATTATGTTAGACTTTGGTTAGACTAGAAACCGACTCCAAAATCCGAAAAGGACACTTCTAATGTAACTACTATTAATATCATAAACGGGATATTTACCATGTAAATAACCCATGTATCCAACATGTGTATCCATGTATTTAACATGGTAAATATCCCGTTTATGATATTAATAGTAGTGTCAGTGACCATGTCAGTTTAAAAACTTAATACTTCTAATGTATTTTTCTATTCCGTGACTCAAGCTTATCGAAGTCTACCGTTGATTTGATCTTCCTATATCTGACTACCTTTTTAAGGTCTGTCCACTTAGTAAGTGGTAATTCGGTCAGTGGGTTGCCTTAGGGGCGGAGTTCCACTATCTACCCTGCCGATTCAGCCTCCTCTTTAGAACACCTCCGCTCCAGTCAAAAGTCGGTACCTACATATTTTTTGTCCCTTTTTTCCTCGGTTTCCTTTATACATTTTCTAGAGGGTACCTCAAATGCTTTACCTATATGAAACCGATTCTTCGGATCCTGCATCCTCATCTTCAATAAACTGTTAAACCAGCAGGAAGACATGAGTACAATAAATAATAATAAACTGTAGTAAACGAAGCACTGCGTAACGTCAATGTCACCACAAAATTACTCTGTGATGTCACCAAATCAGTCAAGGAGTAGAACCTTGGTAGAACCCTGTTCTGTGAGTAGAACTGACCATGTCAGTGTCAGCAAGAAACCAAAGAGTAATAATACTTATCAAGAAACCTCCTTTTGTATTGAACAGGGAAGGGGGTAGTTTAAAAACTAATTGATTCACCACTGCTCCAAAACGATGAAGAAAAACAACATCGTGAGGAAATTGGCATGTCTTAGGATCAAAAATTTAAAGACATAAAATTATATATCTAGATATAATCATTTTATTTCAGGCATCTATAAGGCCCATACATAAAATACACACAATGATTTAAAACAATAATAACAAACTAATACATATAAAACAGTAAAACCATAACTAAAAAAAATTAACTAAACACGTAACGTCGGCGTCGTGTTTCGCTGCGAGGAGATTAACACATTATAACATCTACCGGGCCACACTGGGCGCTGGTAGGCTCTCATCGCAAGGAGGCCTATGTTCCCACGATCGATCGATTTTGTAAAACCTAGCTTGAAATAACACACGGTCGATAGTCGATACGCCGAATGCAAGTTTAGTTCGTATAATAATGCTAAATCTTTGAAGTCTTATTTAAAGTAACATAACATATACCATCACGCCTGTAATCCCTAAAAGGCAAGGCAGAGGTGTACCTAATAGTACACCCACATTTCGTTAGCCTCATGTAATAGGGGGCGAGCCAGGCCTATTGCCGCTAACCGGGCACAAATTCAGACTGATGTGGCGATACGAGATACATATTTGAAATTGAAGCAGGTAAGTTAAAACTTTGAAAAAGATGGCGTGCTGACTCATAGCCCACGTGGTACAACTCTGCTTGCTTTATTTGTAAAAAACTAAAAATACATTCTCAGAAGTGTTATTTCATGTGATGAATGAGTCACATCACATTAAATGGTAACTTGTTTTACGGTATGTTAGGTACCTACCTAATTAAGAGTATCAACAGTTAAATACCTTTATGTAAGTAGTTTTCCCTTAGGTATACTAGTAGTCGTAGCGTAGCAATCAAGCAGCATATTTAAAATTCGAACTATGTAGAAAACATTTGATTATATTTAAAATTATTCATTATTTACCTATTTATATTAATTTACATAGGTACTTATAAATAAACTTAAATGATGTTACTCCAAAAGGGACAAACAGCGGCGCTGTCGATGATAAACATTTTTAGCCGACTTCTAAAAACGAGTAAGTGTTTATTCCACAAGCATCCTTTTTTGTTTTTTTCATGTATTCTTTGGGGTTTTACCATCGGTTTTCCTTATAATTCTCTGTATTTACATTAATTAAAACACATTATTTTCAAATTACCTGTAAGTTATAGAGGAAAACTTGATGTTACCCTAAAAAGGACAAACAGGTCGATGATAAAATAACCATTTTCCAAGTAAATTTTAATTAACTGTCTATAGTAACTGTCTGGTGTGAGCATAACTAACAGCTAAATTTTGCCATGATCTCATCGCAAGGCACGCCATCGTCGCTTTCAAGCTAAGAAGTCGTTTAAAAAAGTTGTACCTATTTGTTAATATTTTCAGAAATAGCAGAATTGTATCTTTCGGCCTACAACGTACCAGGTACCTCCACCACTGCTCAACTAGTTTTTTCCTGAGGACATCAGAAATACATCCACGGGTACTTAAAACAGGGATAAAAAGTATCCTAAGGCCTTTTAAAGACTTATAAGAGGTCGTGGTTACAACTTTGAAAAGGAAAGACAGACAAAATTGGTTTCGCATAATTAATAAAGGGTGTAAACAGAACAGACCACTAACGAAGCCGAACGGCACTTGTTCTACACGTCTTTACGATACCACAACTTAGATCAATAATGTACAACGATACTTTTATTGTTTTGGACCATAGGTACCTGTGAATGGCTGGAAATGGAAATGGCGGAGATATTCGAGGTCAATGTTCCAACTTTTCACAAATACTAGTTTGAAGATCATAATACCTCTAAGAACCGTTTACCTACTATTCATCGCACTCACCAGCACTAATCTGTGCCAGCACAATGAGTTGTCAGTCTTGTGCGGAGTGCCTGAAGATGCCTGAGAAGCGGGTTGAAAGTAATACTTTTCAGCCCTAGGGAGAATCGCTTTCAACTGACAGCTGTCAAAAATAGGGATGAAGACTTACTAAAAAAAATATGAGTCTGTTTAGTCCATCAGTTAGATTATCGAAAATATTTGATACGTGTTTTTTGTTTTATCAAATTAATAAAAACTGACGAAGATAAAACGTGTCAAAGAACATGAGTGAGGGGCTTGTGACGTCACTTTATGGTAAAAAATGTACTGAAATGAGACGACACTCGAGTTTTCGAAGCACGGTACCGCCTTAATTTTTTGTTTATCTACGTGAAAAATTAAATGATTTTAAAATTTAAGTCATGAAGTCTCCTCGGCTTTCCTCGGGTAAATTAGTCCCTCAAACTATTTAGCGCCCTCACTACGTGACGGGTGCCAAACCCCGTCTCGGGACTAAATAAGTAACTTTCACCCCTTGGATAACAATGTAGACCCGGTACTATTCGTAAACAACCCATAGACCGACTTTAAAAAAAAAACAATGAAATAGTACATTGTTATCTTAGGGGTGAAAGGAACTTATTTAGTCTCGAGTCGGGGTTTGGCGCCTGAGCGCAGCGAGGGCGCTAATAGTTCGAGGGACTAAATAAGTCTTTAACCCGAGGTAAACACTGTGCATTTCATTACGAATACAAGGAAAGTTGATGGGAATAGGCTTGCCCCCAATTACCTAAATCGGTGAATAGACTTTGCTCCTAATTACATCGGTTAATGGCAATAGGCTTGCTCCTAATTAGATTAGTTGATGGCAATAGGCTTGATCCTAATTACATCGGTTGGGGGCAATAAGCTTGCCCCCAATTACATCAGTTGATGGCAATAGGCTTGCTCCTAATTACATTGGTTGATGGCAATGGCTTGCTCCTAATTAGATTAGTTGATGGCAATAGGCTTGCTCCTAATTACATTGGTTGATGGCAATAGGCTTGCTCCTAATTACACAAATCGGTGGATGACAATAGGCTTGCTCTTAATTATATCGGTTGATGGCAATAGACTTCTTAATTACATCGGTTGATGGCAATAGGCTTGCTCGTAATTTTATTGGTTGATGGCAATAGGCTTGCCCCCAATTACATCAGTTGATGGCAATAGGCTTGATCCTAATTAGATTAGTTGATGGCAATAGGCTTGATCATAATTAGATTAGTTGATGGCAATAGGCTTGATCCTAATTACATCGGTTGGGGGCAATAGCTGGCTTGCCATTAATTACATCCGTTGATGGCAATAGGCTAGCTCCTAATTAGATTAGTTGATGGCAATAGGCTTGCTCCTAATTACATCGGTTGATGGCAATAGGCTTGCTCCTAATTAGCTTGGTTGATGGCAATAGGCTTGCACCTAATTACATCGGTTGATGGCAATAGGCTTGCTCCTAATTAGATTGGTTGATGACAATAGTCTTGCTCCTAATTACATTGGTTGATGGCAATAGACTTGCTCTCAATGACCTAAATCGGTGGATGGCAATAGGCTTGCTCCTAATTACATCGGTTGATGGCAATAGGCTTGCTCCTAATTACATCGGTTGATGGTAATAGGTTTGCTCCCAATTACAACAAATAATTTGACAGCTGTCAGTAGAAAGCGATTCTCCCTAGGGCTGAAAAGTAGTACTTTCAACCCGCTCCGCAGGCATGTTCTGACCTACTTTCAGAGTATGAGTAATGAAAAGGTTCTTTTATTTGTTCGTCTGACCTTAGGTATCAGTAAAAATTGCGGAGCTATTTGTGAAACATATAAGTACACGAAAAAAAAGATGCCGGTGAAATAGAAAACCTCCTCGTTTTTTAGAAGTCGGTTAAAACCTTATTAGTTTAGGGTCAGTAAATTGTAAAAATACCTAATGTAATGAAATCCAGTCGACTACGCGTCTTCACAATGATGTGAAATTCTTGTTTTTATATTCAAATTATTTAAATACAAAGGAATCATTAAAATGTATGATAATGCCAGCATTTAGAATTAGTTACCAATGCTAGTAGCATAAATAGCTAGGTAAAAGTAAGTAGGTAGTTCTTACTATTAATACTATAAACGGGATATTGACCATGTTTTCTTTAATATCCCGTTCATAGTATTAATAGTAGTGTCAGTGACCATGTCAGTTTAAAAACTTAGGTAGTTCTTCAATCGGTCCTGCATTACTGAGAATTGTGGTCACTGGACCCCTATTAACAATCTGCCTCCATCGACTACGGTGCAAATTTGCCAACACCACAATCATGCTCGAGAACGTAGCTTCTTTTACTTGGTCGGACCATTGTCAAATTGAGGGAAAATAGAGGAAAATAGGGTAAACTAGCACCGCTCTGCTCGAGCTCGCTTGGCTCGCTAATACCTTCAAATTCTGTGTAAATTGACAGAGTTACTCAAACCTCTTATTCCTATTTCTTTATTTATGAATGAACAAAAATAACCTGTACCTATTTATAATGGGTTATATTTAAATGCACATCTGTTTAATTTTTCAGCACACTAGGTAACTCCACTAATTAACTGAATGCATACCAGAAAAATGAATGCTGTGCAAAAAAACCAATTGACTAACTAAGCATGTCCTACAAAAAAGTCTAAAAAATCACACAAAACGAGATGACCTTTTTTATCGAATTCACACCAAAAATGTAGTTAGTACATCGGATATATGATTTGTAAAACAAAAATACTAATTGCTTATCAAAAATACTAACTTGCACTCTAAATTGTACAATCTTACTACGGAATGTCTAAAACTGATATCTAATACGACCGTCTCGCGACAGTGTCCTTAATGGGCGGCATGGGCACCGGGCCGTAGGCCGACGAAGGAGGCCGGCGGAGGCCCGGCACTTCGGGGACAGAAGATATTAGTGTTATTTAATATGCGAGCGAAGCGAGCGCGCGTCATGGAGTAAATCAGGTGTAGGTTTTCCTTAAAAAAGTTTTAAAATGTTTGTTAGACTAAATAATTATTAGATATACTATTTTGATAATAGTTATTCGTTCAGTAAAAGAGTTCTGCAAATGCCATTAAAAAGGATACTAAATTTGATTTCTTTAGTGTGCATAATTTGTGTGCAAGTCAGTATTTTTGGTGTAACTTTAAAATATTTTGTTCGAAAAAAGGGAATATACAGATAACGGTTTAAATACATGCCATTTATAATCATTCAGAGACCGTTTGAAAACGACCCTTTGCTCAAAACAAAAACCTATCTGAGGTGGAAAGCCAAAATATTCAAGCTCGCTTCGCTTGCTCTGGTACCTACTCTTTCCAATAATTAAACTTTGTTTTTTTATCCACAATAATTACGTACGGGCTACGGTTTAGTTTGTATGAAGTCTGTTATATAAGCATCATCCCTGGAATAACCAGGCTGTAAAGGGTAGCAAGCGGCAAATATAATTCGCCTGCCAGCTAGATCGACCCACTGACCGACCGACTGTCCTTATACCTGCGGCTGTTTTAATTATTTCTAGCGTTACTCGCTATCCTTGTATAAAAATGTACTCTGTGCTCGTTACGCGCATCGTGAACCAATACAACTCGCCACCTACCAACGAATGGAAGCGAGCGGAATTTTTATTCATTTGTTAATCAATCAATGAACGCGAAGAAGTTGCCAACAGCGACTATTCTGTACCTACTCCACGTACTATGTCGTATACGGAATAACGGACATAGTAGTTAATGAAAATATACCATTTCGAAAGAAAAGTCCCGATAAAAAGCCGGATATTTACAAGAAAGTTCGGAGATTTCACTTTTTAATAGATTCAGTAGGTAGGTAGGTACTTCAACATTGTTTTTATTTTCGAACACAAATCCGTTTATATGTCGAAAACTTACAACAACAAGGCAACAAGGACAAATGACAAGGCCAAACCTGAGAACAAAAAATCGGACATGTCTGCACGAATTCCGAACGCATGGTAACCCTACGAAAGAGCACATAATGTTGCTAACAAAGTAACAATCGGTCATTATTTGTGCATCACACTTCTACTCTCATTTGTGAAACGTTTTTGCTTGATTTCCATCGTTACACTCATTAGCATTAAAAAACTGTCGCGACATAAAACTTCACAATCTAATGTTTTGATTAAACATTCCTAAGAATCTCAACCATTTCACTATCCGATAAAAAACCCGCTTCTGATTACAACTCTGTAGAATATTCATCAAAACCTGACTTTATTTACGCTACTTACTCTGCCCACCCACGTGTAAAGCAAGCGTGAGCAACATAAAACCTGTAGAAACATAACACAAACCACCCAATCAACTTGACCACTCTGTTTACATAAAATTGCACGAAACACATGACATAATGCACTCTATATACCTTTTAAGAACACTTTTTTCAGTCCAAATTAACTTTTAACACGATAAAATTGTACCTTGTAGACAAAATTAGTCACTACACATTTCCTTGCGCGGAAGTATGTTGCAAAAACAAAAACTACGCGATAAACGAGATTGTGGACCGCGTTCGCCAGCGGCTTGTAAACTACTAGCTGTCATTATTGCGTAGGTGAGGTGTGAGGTCATTGGGTGCTATCTGCAGAAGGTTCATTCCACACAAGTTGTGAGATAGGTGTAGGTGCTTGTTTCCGTTAGTCCCTGCTGTGATTTTTAGATCTTTGAGTCGTTGGAGGTAGTCAGTGGCCTGAAAGTCTGATCAGTCTTACTTACGGCGTCATACCACCCCGTATATCTGAGTTATGGAGATAGGGATTCGCTCCATGTAAAGTAAAATACTGGTATTCAGCTGCATTTGGTTAGTTAGACTGGAAGCCGACCCTGCCGTGGGTAAAGACAAGGTAGATGTGGGTTCTCTGCGTTTACTTGTATTTTGTCGGCCAGTATGATGTCATAGACGGTTAGACGGCCATTCGCAGCGTGATGTCATACGAGGCGGCGAGGCAGACGAGATTTTGTTCGGCTGCTGTGTCAAGGGCGTGTCTTTATTCGGACGATGTTTTGATGCTTTTCCAGCGTTTTGAAGGGTTCGCAAATTGTAAATAGGGCGGCATGATGCCTTCCGTGATAGTTGCGGGTTCGATTTCCGTGTTCTTGTTACTTTGTTATAGGTAGGTAGGGTTTTATTTCTGCTAACAGCTGCTAGAGGTAGACTTGGCCTCAGGCACAGTCCTCAGGGACTTGTTGTTCAGATTGACGTGTGACGTTTTCCCTGTGGGCTTGTGGCTAAGTAGTTGGGATTTTGGGAAGTAGCCGTGGCCGGGATAATGACCTAGAGTAGTGCAGTGCACATGCGTAGAATGAGTTACGTTTTAACAACACTGTTGTTTACAAACGTATTCTATTTAAATGTATGACGTTGTTTGAATCGTCATTTGAAATTTAAATTAACGTTGGAGTCACAGAAAAACATCTTCGAACAATATCACAGTATGTAAGATTATTACCTAAGTATTTCGTCAAAATGGTGATTTTGAAGCGGGACGTAAATTC
This sequence comes from Diarsia dahlii, assembly GCA_949775195.1. Lineage (NCBI taxonomy): Eukaryota > Metazoa > Arthropoda > Insecta > Lepidoptera > Noctuidae > Diarsia > Diarsia dahlii. The sequence continues at coordinate 20,333,634 of OX459209.1, forward strand.
TTTCCCGTTTGGAGACTTTTGTTTCTTTGATTTCATTTTTTTGCCACCGACCTCAGAAACTGATTTTTCTTCTAAAATTTATTTTTCACTTTTTTGTGTTTTTTTTTTGAAGTCGGTTTTATTTTTTGTTAAAAAGTTTTTTTTTGGGTGGATACGACTCTTTAGTGTCATACCCTTCGAACCTAACCTGTCCGAGTAGGGGGCCTACCTATTTTATACCTGACAAGTTTTTAGTTCATGTCAACAGTGTATTTTTAACCGACTTCAAAAAAAGGAGGAGGTTATCAATTCGACTGTATTTTTTTTTTTTTTTTTTTTTTTTTTTTTATGTTTGTTCGCTCATAACTTGCGACTGGGTGATCTGATTTTCATGATTCTTTTTTCATTTGAAAGCTGGTGCTTCCCGTGTGGTCCCATTGTCACCATTTCAATATCTGATGGTGGGATCTTGTAGAAATCGGGGGAACTCTTCAATAAAAAACAGCAGATTAACCGCGATTGTTGCTATAGCATATCTAAGCATTGTTTACGCCATCACACAACATAATATCACGCCTGTACTCACTACAAAGGTTATAAAAACTGTTTTGTGAAGATCTGATGAAGAACTTCGGAGATAGGCAACGGAACTCCTCAATAAATGATAGCAAATGGACTGGGATTGCTGAAATCTCATATTGTCTGTCTATTGTTTACACCAGTTCATAACATAACATCACGCCGGTACGTTGTGAAGGGGTAAGCACATGTGAACCACTAAAAAGTGAAAAATAAAAACGTTTTTACAAAAAATAAAACCGACTTCAAAAAAAAAACACTCAAAAGTGAAAAATAAACTTGAGAAGAAAAATCAGTTTCTGAAGTCGGTGACTTTTGTTTCTTTGATTTCATTTTTTTGTCACCGACTTCAGAAACTGATTTTTCTTCTCAAGTTTATTTTTCACTTTTGAGTGTTTTTTTTTTGAAGTCGGTTTTATTTTTTGTAAAAACGTTTTTATTTTTTAAATCCATCAAGATAATTACGAAATGAGCTTCTCCGTTTTGTTTTAGCTAGGGGTACCTATTGCCATCGGCTTTCCTCATGGATACTTTACCTAAGTTTGACCATAAAAATATATGATAGATAGGTAGGTACCTACTTACTGGTAGGTATGAGCTGCTCTAATTTAGGCATGGGGGTCCAATGCAAATCTTCATCATCATCATCTTATATAGCATATCTAAGCATTGTTTACGCCATCACACAACATAATATCACGCCTGTACTCACTACAAAGGTTATAAAAACTGTTTTGTGAAGATCTGATGAAGAACTTCGGAGATAGGCAACGGAACTCCTCAATAAATGATAGCAAATGGACTGGGATTGCTGAAATCTCATATTGTCTATTGTTTACACCAGTTCATAACATAACATCACGCCGGTACGTTGTGAAGGGGTAAGCACATGTGAACCACTAAAAAGTGAAAAATAAAAACGTTTTTACAAAAAATAAAACCGACTTCAAAAAAAAAACACTCAAAAGTGAAAAATAAACTTGAGAAGAAAAATCAGTTTCTGAAGTCGGTGACTTTTGTTTCTTTGATTTCATTTTTTTGTCACCGACTTCAGAAACTGATTTTTCTTCTCAAGTTTATTTTTCACTTTTGAGTGTTTTTTTTTGAAGTCGGTTTTATTTTTTGTAAAAACGTTTTTATTTTTTAAATCCATCAAGATAATTACGAAATGAGCTTCTCCGTTTTGTTTTAGCTAGGGGTATTGCCATCGGCTTTCCTCATGGATACTTTACCTAAGTTTGACCATAAAAATATATGATAGATAGGTAGGTACCTACTTACTGGTAGGTATGAGCTGCTCTAATTTAGGCATGGGGGTCCAATGCAAATCTTCATCATCATCATCTTTTCAGTTCGGAATCACCCACTGTCAGGTGCAGGTCTCCCCTTTCTTCTGCTGCTATTCTCTGTTCTGAGCGTCTCTCACAATCCGTTTATTATCATTGCCCCCGAATTTAAAAAATACTAAGGTGTAATGAGGAAACCGTATGACTCCTAAGTCGGCAATATAAAAAAAAAAACTTATATAAATATTTTACTTAGGTATTTGCTTCGATCAATAATGTACTAGATTCCCGATAAGCGCTTCAAAAACGGCCCGAAATATAAGACCACAAACGTATTTGTGGTCTTATTTCAAATTAGTATGGTCCAATCATAGCCAACATTAAGACGTCAAAATACCGCAGTATGCGTTCAAAAACTGTGTAAATAACCACCGTAACACCAAGGTTTTGGAAGGAATATCTTTTTTTCGGTAATTTAATATCATTATATGCTTTTTCATAATATTTAAACATAATTAAACTGTAAATATAATTAAATCAGCGAATATTATAATTGTTTGGCCAATGTTTGCTACAACGCACCAACTATTGTATCATGTTCTTGAACAGGGAACGCTAGTTCCGCAATAGAATAAGCACGACATTGTACACAAAATGATTTTAACCGTATTGCTTAGAGTTTAAGTTTCATTTTAGAATGAATATTTTTGTACTGATGACTTTTTACTTTGGAGCGACATTTAAAATGTTTTGCTTCTAATCTTTCTCCGATGAAAGGGCTTAAATAAATATACTTTACAATGATAATTAAACGTTATGTTTAAGTGTTAAGGTTTATAATCATCTGAAGTTGTTAATAATATTGAACTTTTTTCTAAGATGTTATGTAGATGTTTACGTGTGTGCAAACGTGGCCACTTGAGCGACTTAGTTTTGTTCCTGATGCTTAATCTAGTACTATTATTGATCGAAGGGTATTTGATAGGAAGTTGCATTGCAAGCAAGGGAATCCGCCTTCGTTCCGCGCGACCGGCCGTCACGCTGACTCACACGCTCATAACATTTTTGTTTCTTTATAAATACGTAGTTTATTACCTCATGCACTATCTTTGTTATTATTAGAAGGTTATAACATCACAGTACATCACCGTCAGAAAGCAGGTGTGTGTGACAGGTTGCGAGGTGGACCATGGCAAATTATTTTTGATCTGCATTGAGAGGTTTAAAATGGCGGTCACATATTTATTTTCCAATTTTGAACATTTGCAATGGTGATTTTCTCCTGACTTTTACTTTCAGTCAAGCAGCGGTAGCCAATAAAGTAAATAAAGTAAAATGCATGCCTTCCCGGGTTCGGATCCAAGGCAGTAAGCACTGTGCCACCAACATTCTAAAATCCTGAAGGTTTCCATTTATGTTAAACACTTACATTATTAAAATTGCATATAATTTAATAAATCTCCACATTTCCGTCATAACAAAACATTACGACTTCTAACTCCCGAAGCAGAGGTATACCTACCTAAAAAGCACACCAAGATTTTGCCTGTTCGCACCCCCCAAAGAATAATATGGTATTTTGCTATTACCATAGTTTTCGTTTTATTGCATATTCGATGTTTAGAGCTCTTAATTACATCTTGTAATTTTTTTTGGATTTTTTATATGCGTATTTACACAAGTAAGATAATTACAATGCAATGGTATCCTACTGAACATAACAATATTATTCCCATTTCCCTTAGAATACTGACTACGATATCGTTAAGTTTACACGCGAATAATATCGTAATGGCATGAGTTTTGGCCTGGTTTTCGTCAATAACTTTATCAGTTTACAAGAAAAAAAAACATAAAATAAAACACACAGTAAAAAATAGCTTTGTTTTGATGCTTAAATGGCTACCATAGGATCCACCCATGCTGAGTTATAAGCAAAAAACAGTTTTTTATTTTTCCTGTAAGATTTCTCGATTAGGTACCATAAATTATTCGCTGGGGGGTGCGAATTATGTTTTAGCCCAGTATAATAGGGGGCGAGCCTATTACCATCAACCGGGCACAAATTCAGACTCCGTGGTTGCTACTGCGAAATTCCTGATGGAAAAACCCAATAACACTTTGCCCGACCCGGGAATCGAACCCAGAACCTCATGCTTACCAGTCGCGCTTGTGACCACTAGACCAACGAAGTAGCATTTATTTCGAGTCGTTAAAATCGTGAGATGTATTATTAAATAAAAAACGGTAAGTATCACTACTTATATGAGAATATATTTGACTGAGGTATTTACAATAGATACAGAGTACGATTTAAAATCTTACAGTTAAAGATATCTCAAAAATAGACAGATAGACATCACAGTAGGATGATAGAATATTATTATATCATTTAAATGCATTTTTTTTATTTCTGGAAAACATTGAGAAGGAAGAATATTAATGAGAACGTCTCCCCATTGGTGAATCGTGACACGACAAATTGATTTTATTTACATTTTAAAATGGCGCTATTACACGCTGACAAAACTAAAAGTATTGCTGTCTCTTTTTTAGCAGTGAGTGAAAGAGACTGTAGAGTTAGTCGACGGCACGCTTGGCGCAGTGGCTAAGCGATTGGACTGCTGCGCTGCCTGCGCGGGTTCGATCCCCGCACGGAATAAATATTTGTATGACCTGCAGATAGTTGTTTCAGGTCTGGGTATTTGTGTATGTGAGTTTATATGTTTGTGAACGCACCCACGATACAGGAGAAATTCCTAGTGTGGGGCAACGTTTTAAAAAAAAAAAAAAAAATTAGTTGTAAAACTTGATGATGGTACCTACCTATACAGGGTGGTGCTGACGATACGACAATAAATGAAACCACTGTGCACTGGTAGTTCTAGTTCATAGGAACATTTTTAAACTATGAAATAAATCCTAACACCACAAAAATAAAATGAAAAAAATACCTACCCATTACCCAAAAAAGTACCTAGCATAGAACTGTAAACGAAATACAATACAATTTACAAACAAAATATATTGGTTTAACCTTAGGAATAATTTGCACCGATTAACGTGTGGTAATAAAAAATGTAATGAACGAATTTGGCAAAGACATTTGGTTATTGTCGTATCGTCAGCATCCTGTATTATATCCAAAGCTTCCATCCCCTTTTGGGGCTGATTTTTCAAGAGTGATCACCGTTTAACTAAGTTACGAACTTGCGCAAACTTTTATACCTGTTTAGGGTTCCGTACCTCAAAAGAAAAAAACGTCCTTCCATGTCCCCCCCCCCCTTATCCCTAAAACTTCGGTGGAAATTACAGGAAAATCTATAAGAAGTCTATGGTGCTAAAATAGAAGAAAGAAAGATTTTCTGTAATATCTTAAGAAGACAGCAATACTTTTGGTTTGGTCAGCGCTACACAGAACAACCATTAAATTTGGCCACTTCCCACAATCGTTTCCCCCACACCTAACCTTACTGTACCTTCACACATCCATTAATTTGAGCTAGACTTACAACTTACTTCCCTGTTCAACCGTTCAACTCATAACATTGATACAGTCTATTCAGCCATTTTACCTCTGACAGCATCAACCAAATAACAACCTTATTACAATATGAATAATGATCACTATGACTTTTGACAGTCAGTGGCTGCCAAACTAACAGCAGCCTTATGACAATCAAAAATGAAGATTACTTTTATGTTGAAAAGCGCAATCAGAGGTAGAATAGCTGTACAACCACATTACAGTACCCCGGTCTAAATATAACACATTGGCCTTTAGAAAGAGACAGGCATGATTGAAAGGAAAATTCAGCCCTGTAAAGCCCTGAAAGGTTACGTCTACGAAGACAAATATATAGTTACAGCTGAATACAGCATTTACGGAATGATATTTGCTTCTTGCTCATACAAGAGATAAATGAGAATAGTGGAGCTGCTATTTCCGATGCAATTTATTCATCGTTGGCTGCGTTATATTGACTGCGTAAATCGTATGTTTTGTAATTCTGCTGCCCTACTAAGCAATAAATCAAGAGGCTTACCATTCTTACAGCAGATCAATTTTCGACAAAAATTTAATTCCTTGTAATTCTCGCCTTGAGCCGGCCTAGTATTCTGCGGAATTTCAATAAATAGAATTCGAGGCCAACATTTACTATTTATTTTGTTACCCTGACGTGTTGACAACCGTACCAACCACAACTAACATTTCGACTTACCCTATCGCTGTGTACCGACTAAAACCGCTACAACACCCGCTTGCGCTTATGAACGGTGAGACCTCGGCATGAAATTACGCCACTATTACGGACATTTAATCGGACCCAGCCAAATACAAAAACAATACTGGCTCGGTAAACTCACCTTTATAGACAAACATTGTCCACTAACTGCGGTAGTCAAAGATATTTAACGATTACTTTTATAAGCCGTCACTTAGTAAAGATTTGACATTGTTTTGTATGACAAAACTGTCAAAACCTTTACTAAATGGCCTAAGTAATCATTAAAGCTCTTCGAGTGCGACAATAAGAAAAAAAAGCTCATTTTGAACTAATAATAACAGATTAACCAAACATCTTCTTGATGACCGTTGTATAATCTTTGTTAATCTTCTCAATCTTTGGTTTCAAAGAGTTAGCCTTTAGCTGAGCAGCCTTGTCATTCGGTTCTATCTTCAGCGCATCCTGTATGTCCGTCCAGGCTTCCTCATACATGTGGAGACCGGAGTGAGCTGTGCATTTCCTGTAACGAGAATATACACTTGAGACAAGGTAGCCCGCGAAATTCGAATATTCTTACGTTTTTTGCAATTTGCCGGCGCGGTCAGTGTCAAGTCGTATTACTACATAGTATAAAACAAAGTCGCTTCCTTCTGTCTGTCCCTATGTATGCTTAGATCTATAAAACTACGCAACGGATTTTGATGCGGGTTTTTTAATAGATAGAGTGATCCAAGAGGAAGGTTTATATTATCACATTCCACCCGTGCGAAGCGGGGGCGGGTCGCTAGTGTTAAATAAAATAAGATTCGGGGCAGTAACAAATGTCTATTTACTGAGCGCCAATGATTAAAATCATCAACACAACCGTCTCAGTTCATTTATGTCTCAAGAATGCCTTTTTCATCAAATACATGATGATTTTAATCATTGTTACAGTAAATAGGCATCTACCGCAGTATTAATAAACATAGTTAAACCTGGTTTAATTTATATATACGCTTGGTTTAACTCGCATGCCGTCTCACTTCAAACACATTCAAAAGAAAGTGACGGCATGCGAGATAAACCAAGCGTTAAGTTAAACCGGATTTAACTATTTTTATTAATAAGGCGGTTAATGTCTATTTACTGTAACAATGATTAAAATCATCATGTATTTGATGAAAAAGGCATTACTGTAAGGATTACTGTAACGCGGCAGTAACAAATTTTGTTACTGCCGCGAATCCTATTTTATTTAACACTAGCGACCCGCCCCGTCTTCGCACGAGTGCAAATGGATGTTATTATACATATAAACCCTCCTCTTGAATCACTCTATCTATTAAAAAAACCGCATCAAAATCCGTTGCGTAGTTTTAAAGATTTAAGCATACAAAGGGACATAGGGACAGAGAAAGCGACTTTTTTTTATACTATGTAGTGAAGGAAATGGCAGGATGAGCTGGACTCTTTCTCAAAATAATGGCCTTCAATCGCGAAGATCGCGAATAGTGGAAGGATCCGGGGAAGGGATTTTATGCAGTGGGACAATATAGGTTAAAAATAATAAATTTTCTTGAACAATTTGTAGTCTCCTTCTGTCTGTCGCGTTGTGCGGTTGTCGTTTGCTGCTGTTTAGAACCCATTGATTTTGTGTTTACTTTAACTATTTTACTTTAGAAAGAGATTTCGGGGGATCGGACAGGGTCAAAATAATATGATTCTGTTTAGTCCGTAAGTTAGATTATCGAAAAATATTGAATACGTGTTTTTTGTTTTATCAAATCAATAAAAAATGACGAAGATAAAACGTGTCAAAGATCTTGGAGTGGGGCTTGAAACGTCACTTGTGTCGTCAAAATGTACTATCATATGACGTCACACGAGTTTTCGAAGCACTGTATCGTCTTCATTTTAAGTTTACGTGAAAAAAGAAAAAATACGTGTCCAATAATTTTTGGAAATCTATCTGACGGACTAATTAGTTTTTTTTTGTCCGATCCCCTATTGGTGAACAACAGCACAGAAGGTAAGGGAGATCTATGCCCTGCAGTGGAACACAAATGGCTTATAATAATCTTTACATAGAATAACATAAAGTCAGTCCCGCTGTTTGTACGCTTAGATCTTTTAAACTACGTAACGGATTTTAATGCAGTTTTCAGCAATAGATAGAGTGATTCAAGAGGAAGGTTTATATGCATTATAAACATACATTGCATAAATGCACACGTGCGAAGCCGAAGCGGGTCGCTAGTCCTTATTAACATTAATGCGAAAGTAACTCTGTCTGTCTGTCTCGCGCTTTCACGCCAAAACTATAATTACCGGCACGGTTCTTGAGCGCTCGGCGGAAGAGTGGGGATCGCTGTGCGCATCATACACTTTATGACAAATAAAACACACCCGTTTATTATTTATTGGTCGTGGGTAAGTGCAGCAGGAGTAAAGAACAAATCCCGAGTGACGGCTATAACGCGATGCGCTACGGGCCAATCACTGCACTTTCCCCGCCCCGCGTCTCACTTCATACCACCAAAGGGACCCAATAACTCACTTTTGCGTCAGCGCTCAAGAATCGTGCCGATGATAATACTGAATCGATTTAAATGTAGTATGTACACAGATAGTTTTAAAAAGAAACAAATCTGTATTCTTTCTTTCTCTTTTTTTTTGAAAACTTGGAGCTTGAGAAAGGATATAGGCTACTTTTTAATGCGAAAAAAGCGTTATACAGTAGGGTTGAAAGGGGAGGATGAAAAGATTCCTTTTGGTCACGATAATCGACATCGGTCGCGATACCCAGGCCGATACCCGACATCCACGCGGACGAAGCCGCGGGCATCAGCTAGTATTCTATAAACGAACTCACCTGTAGAGAGCCTTAACGTTGACGGAGTCATACTTGAGGACCTTGTCGCAGAGTTGTAACGTAGCTTCATACTCGTCGTGCTGGAGCTGGCAGTGAGCTAGATTGTTGTACAGCTTTACCTGACGAAGATGGGTTTTGTTATGGAAAATTGATTAGTTGTTGTTGTTTGTTGTTTTTTATCTATGGAGTAGTATTGGCTGGTAAATGACATGAGAAACTCGACTCGGTGCGGCAACACCCTAGCTTTATGTAGTTTTATGAAAATGGTAATGATGCCATTTACAGGAGCTTGTTATCGTGATAAAGTATTCAGTCACTTTGAATACATAAACTCACGCCGTTTTTCCATGGGGATAGGCAGAAAGCACAGAACGCCACCTGCTACAATTCTTACATGCTCTTTTTACCTCGTTCACATTCATACATCTGGTTAATGAGTTCATTCACATGATCAGTTGGCCATTATACTATATAAAGCTCGATTTTTAAATATATAATTGGTGAGAGAAATTATGAAGTTAATTAATTCGGCATCATGCCATATCTTTATCTTTATGGGGTTTCAGGTTTCCGCACTTAGTCCTTAAGGCGGGGTTGCAGTACTTTTTAAGATTTTTGAACCTATAAAAATCGAACTAAATACGAGTTTTTTAATAAATAAAAATCATTACATAAAAATTGAACATACTCTCTAGTAAATTGTAAAGATAGAAACGCGATTTAGAATGATCGGCTCGATACTTTTTTTTATCAAACATGACTCTAAATCACAATTTCAAACGTGTACAGCTAAGACATTTCATCATGAATTTATATAAAAGTTATATCAATAGATAGAACTTTTTATTCTGAAGTAAATGTTGAAAACATATTGTATAATTTCTTTACAGTTTTTCTCCAAGAAGCAAAAAACAGTCAAAATTTAGGCAATATATCGCTCGCGCGGTAGGGCGGGGGGTGAGGTCGTGCTTGCATAAAAACAAAGTACTGCAACCTCGCCTTAAGGTGGACCATTGTGCGTGAGCCGTGGTGGCCGCTTACTCCAGCCAGCCATGCCATATCATACACTGGCTAAATTCTCAACCTCACGCCTTTTCTCTTTGCCGTCATTCCATCAAACACGCTTAAACAAATTCTAACTAGCTATGATTTACCTTGAGCTCCACCATATCCTTGACCACCTGTTCACTGACAACCTTAGGGTCCACGGGTTCCGTAGCTATTAGCATCTTTAGAGCCTTGTTGAACCTGCGGAAGGCGTCCGCAGTTCTCCCCTGTTTGATCAGGTCTACTCCCCGCTCCTGCGTGCACACAAGAATGTTTGTGTTTGAGAAATATTTGTGATATTTTAAGAATTGTGAGATGAGGCAAAATAACAATTGAAATGAAAATAGTTTTGTGCTTAAATATTGAGTAACAGTGTGTTTTATTTGGAATAGTATGGTAATAGAAGCAACAGATATGTTTAATTATATTATGATGTTTTGAATAAAGATGTTTCTCTTATATTGATGTAACTTTGATTTTTAGAAGTTACAATTCTAATTATTATAAATTATAACTTTAAACTTGTCTGAAACTTAAAATCTCAAATTAATTTCATTAAAATTGAACAGTTTTACAGAACAACAAACTAAAAATGTCATGTTCATCAGGTAGTACTATACTACCCGTTGAAGCCCAAGTAGATAAGACAACTTTTTAATTTTCTGCAAAGATGGACTTTGATAAACCTAACCTGCAAAGTTCTTTTCAAATAAAGTTAACACAAATCAGCCTGTATAATGTGCATAATAGCAAAGCTAACACAATGAACTTGTTTATTAAATATTGGTTCATTGAGGAATTTTATTTGCTTTGCATTTGAAGAAACCAAATAAAATAGTGAACACAGAAATAACTTGTTTCATTCTTTAACAACTTTGTTAGAGTAGAAGTGTCTGTACTGAATTTTAACTAATTTATTATATTAATCAAGTCTTAATTTATATAATCGTCAGGTTTTGACATTGACTGTTCTCAAAAAGGTATAAATTTTCAACATAATCCCATTTATCAGCAAATGATGCAGAGGAATGAGGAAAATTTTAGTATGTCATTTTAGTATGTATTTAGATGACTATATAAAAGTAGAGGCAAACTAAAGACCCGTTGGGGCTGCGGTTTATCGAAAGAGATGACGTGGCCTCGGCACAAGGGCGAAGAAGGAACATGAGTTAGTTTTTAGTCAGTAGAAGCCTGACACTCCCCTTCGCTCTGCCCAAGAGCGGGGGGGGGGGGGGGGTGTTATTTGATGATTTTCCACCCACCAAAAAAAAAAGGCAAACCAAAGAAATGGTGGATGGACTGTGTGAAGAAATGCCTCGACAGGAGATAACTGCTGAGATGACGAGTAATACAGAAGTCAGAAAAAAGAAGATATGCTGTGCCACAGACTGCCAACACCAAATAAATTGGGATAAAGGCTGGAGAACAATGATACTGCTAAGAGAAAGATGGTGAGACTGGCAGCCAATCCCTAACTCCTACCTTGTGATGCACTGAAGCTTCATACAGCCGCTCCCAGCTCCAATCACTGATCAACTGCTCCTCTGTGACTTCCCGCAGCTCCACCTTACACGAGATCTCCTTCATCAGCCTCCCCTCCGGGTTCCTGTACATCAGGGTCGCGTCACAAGTCTCCCCACAGCACATCTGCTGCAGCACCAACTCAAAATCTTTGTCTATATACGAATCGGAGTCCCCAATCAACACGTTCCCGTCAAATGACCGGCTAAATATCCGGCTGGCAGAATCTATGTCAATAGCTTCTCCCTCTTCGTTGCTACATTTCACGTCAGATAGAGTGATCTTGCAACGAGAATCTTCGTAAGGAACCAAGGTGTAGTCTCCGGCTTTTATCACCTTTTTTCGTATTTCACGGTCTGAACGTATGTTAATTACTGTTTCTCTGTGCATTCTGAAGCGGTTAATTATTATTTTGTAACGTTCAGGTGGTTGTTTATTACAGGTTTTTAACGATTTTTCGATTTATTTCGCTCAAATGCGTAAACTCGCAAACATTCGCAAATTATTGATAGAAATCAAGGAACGTCAACACAAGTCACAACACAACGTCAATGTCAAAGTCAAATGTCAATAATATCAAAACATATTCGTTCTGAAAGTTAAGCCTTGTGCCTCATAGCTTGTGCCTCTTCGTTTTAGTGCATCAAATTATAAAAAACACGGTTTTGAATAATTACATCTCTAAATCAATAATAAATTAAACTAAAAATTTTAATGGCGTGGCTTGATGTAAAATTATTTTATTCATAAACACAATTATTATTATACAAGATGTCTCAGTAGTGTTCACGGTAGTGTTATTGTCCGAACCACATTTCACTATTTTGTATATTACTAACCTTCATAATTATATAAAAGCAATAGTCCCAGCAGCTATTCATTCTAATTTATTCTATACTAGCTGATGCCCGCGGCTTCACCCGCGTGGATGTCGTTCAAATTATATACTAAAACCTTCCTCTTGAATCACTCTATCTATTAAAAAAAACCGCATCAAAATCCGTCGCGTAGTTTTAAAGATTTAAGCATGCAGACAACAAAATAGCGACTTTGTTTGATTGAGGATTCACAATACTACGATAATTTTTGTGAAATATCACTGCGCTATTTGAAGTTACCTCACTGTTCAAACTACCTCGCTACCGTATCCCTCTCAAATCAGATTTAATCAAAATGGATTAGCACCCTTTGCTATGTAAGGATTTCATTGAAACGTTGTGAAATGTATTAATCATTGAGATAGGATCCTATGGAGGCGCCGCGATGTTCTATATACACACTTGCTTATACAAATATGAGTGAAATAGGAGACAGAATGTAAAATATAGTTTTGGTTCGTTCTTTCTAATGCAGTAATCGTATTTGATGAAAGAGACAACAATATTTCAGTTGTTTCTCACAATGGCAACATTTGGATCTGCGAGTCACAGAATAGTAGGTAGGGTGCCGTTTTCGACATATTGTGATACAAGATGGCGATGAGTTTCGTGGTAGTTGTGCTGTCAAATAGTTGTTTACTTTTTGTTAAATTGCGATTTGTGAGAAAATTACGACGAGATTATCTCTTAAACTGCGTGTATATGTTAGGAAACAGCAATTCAATATGCCTGCGTGTTGTATTGTGAAGTGTGGTGCAAGAAGGACTGAAAATCAACCTCAATTGACTTTGCATAGGTTAGTAGTCGTTTTCATGCAATAGTATCTAGGAGTAATACATTTTCGATGAAAAAATGCTAAGTGATCATTAATTTATTGCTAAAGTGTTAATAATTGGGTTTATTTCCGTCCCAGAGACCTTTTTGTTATTTCATCATTGGATTCGTTTGTTTACAAACATGGATAGTGTTGTACCGTTGCGTAATAGTTTCCGATACTAGTTCCTTCGCTGCGCTGAAACGATATCTGTTCGAGTGACCGTGCCAGGTCCGGTCAGGGCGCGAGACCGCCCTGAGGATTATCGAAAGAGATAACGCGGCCTTGGCACAAGAGCGAAGAAGGAACATGGGTGGTTTTTAGTCAGTAGAATAATAGGGTTTGACAAACCCTATTATTGCACTACAATTTTATTGGTGATCCATCTCTTATTTTACACATTATTATATTAATATTAATTTGATCATTCATATCTTTGAACACTTTTTGTTTATCTGAGAACGAAAATATTTCGTGGCGATAGATCTATTTACTATGTGATACAACTTGGTAACGAATACAAATTTTGGCGACAAGAAACAAAGTCCCCTTTTATTTTACTCCGCCTGTCAGTCAGTCAATCATAATAGAAACAATCTTCTTACTATTAGAAGATTTGTTCTTCACTAGGATCTTATTAGTTTGCGATTTAATTCGTAGTTGAGTTTTAGTTACATTCTAATTTAATGTTGGTTTGTTATATAATACGAGTAAATAACAAAGACTTAACCGCGACAACTGTTTGACCGCAATCTAAACGTATACAGGGTGTAAATTAACCCATAACACAGCCGTCAACCAAGCAAGGGTGGTACTTAGTTTGATGTACAGAAACATCAAACTAAGTACCCCCCTACGCAATTTTTTTGCTGGGAAACGATTTTTTATTGGGGTCAAATATCATATTTTACGGTAAAACTCAATGTAGCAACACATTGGGCTAGTGGATGCTATGAATAGTAAACGGGTGATGGAGGTAATTTAAGTAAAGTTATAACCTGAAAAACTAGTATTTACAAAAACAACTGTGAAATATTTGGAACTTTGACCAATATCTCCGTAACTAGGGGGTTCTTAGGTATGGTCTAGAACAAAAACAAATATCGCAGTGATAGCAGCATAGCGCCTAAACTACAGAACAAGTGTTCAGTAGTTTAGGCGCTATGCTGGAACATACAAACATAATACATACACTGCCAAAATCATTACCCTTCCTTTTGGCTTTTCCGTAGTCGGGTAAAAAGTATTCTTTATTTATTGTATTCAGAAAAACCACTTTGAATAAATTTTATTCTCAGGTATCCGATACCTGAGAATTTTTTTTATTCAAAGTGGTTGTAGGTAAGTAAATTTACTCATATTTTTCTACAACGGACTGTTCATTTTAATTCAACCGTGATATCTAATAATACTCGTAATACTAGTATCGATACTCGTTACAGTAGTACTATGTTTCATGATTGCCACAACCCTAGCATTGGCAGCCATTTTATGCTCCGTAGGTATGCACCTTTTTTCTGTAGGTATTTCCAGTCCATACTTTTTATTAGTCATTGGTATTAATACTAAAAAAAACAAAACAAAAAAAAACAAAACAATGGTGAAAATGTAATGAATTATTGTTTCTAGCCACACTACAAGAAATGTCATAGTCAGCTGTTGTCAATAATGCGAGTTTTTCAAAATTCTTCTTCTGCGTTTTACTCTCTATTTTTGAAATCGACATCAATAGCGATTTAACCAAAACTTACGTTGGGTGTATAGTAAACAATGTGTGTCATTGGCGTTAAAGAAGACGAGCCACTGTTCGAATAGATAGTTGCAAATATTTTAAATTAAAGTTTTAATATATAGCAAAATTTGTTTATTCAAGTGAGTAAAATAAAAACAATATTTTTAATTCTTCCATATATAAGGCTTTTCTCAATAATTATTGTCTCTAATTTACAGATCCAGTGAATGTGAATCCTAAAATTTCAATTTATTCACTTATTTATAACCTATCAAGCCATGTTCTAGGCATTGTGACTTTTATTTATTTATTTTGTTTGTTTTCAGTAATCATGTCGCTTTTACTAAAGAACGTTTGGCGAAGTATGACTATAAAAAGCAGGCCACTGAAGCCCCTGTGCAAGTCTGTGCTGAATAGGGCTTTTGCTGCCAGCAGTAAGTATTACTTTAATCCATTTAGCAGTACTAGCTCCTAAGTGTCCAAAATTGTCTGAAGATCTGAGAGACTTCCTCAAAAAAGTCAATACAATATGTCCAAAGTTAGAGAAATATCACCTTCATCAGTGATTACCATCATCTGCGGTTCTTCTTCCAAAAGTCCTTCATGAACACTAAACTACAAAGTCCTCTCATGGTCAGACAAAAACAATGTGAGAGAGACTATGACATCTCAGTTTCGTTCAGGCTATGAATATACTGACAGGTGCCTTGCTTAGCTCATAAAGCCTAGCGGATACTGAAATAAAATAAACATTCTACAATTTTAGCACCCCGCCACAGTGCAACCTTGCCGTACGACGTTTTTCAAACACAAAAAAGTCACTAGGCTCTAGGTGCAAACCAAGGCACCTGATAGTGTGTATATTACCAACAAATCAACAACACACCAGTCTCAAGTAAATGTAAAAATAAATACCAGTTTACAGAATAAACATTTATCATCACTTAAGACTCATCATCAGCCTAGCCTTTTCCCAACTGTTGGGGTTGGCTTACAGTCTAACCGGATGTAGCTGAATATCAGTATTGTACAACTGCTTATCTGTCCTCCAAAACCCAATTAATACTGAGTAATACCATAACCTTTTTTTAAGACTAGCTGTCAAACTGTCAAGTCACTGACACCTGTAATGACTGCTAAAGATCTATTGTATATGGCAGCCGGGATCATTAACAGCATAACATGCTTTCCGAGGCATAGACTACAGCTCAAATTTCTCTATTATGGTCTATTTCCGTCAATTAAATTTACTCTAAGCTTAAATATTTTCAGTCACAACAGAAGTGAACCGAGGCCCTCCTCCGGATGCTTTGATGGCAGCCATCAAGACAGCTCCGACCGCAACAGAGGTGCTGAACGCAGTCCACACCAACATCAGCCAGATGGGTCACAAACACATGCTACAGGCCTTGAACTGCCTCTTTCAACTGCAGAAGTCGGGACAGTAAGAAGTTGCTCTTTTAAATGACTTTTTTGCAGTAGAACATACTCAAGTATAGCATCATACTGCATAGAAAATTGCAGGACGAGCTTTGCAAAGAAACAACAAGTTGGACACAACAGCCATGATTTGAAAGAGCTGGAATAGGGGGCCATAGCCAGCACACCAATTTGGTTAGCAATGTAACTTACAAGTAGGTAACAGATCAGGCAGCCATACTCAACCTTTTTTTACTTTGGGCCACATAATTGCTATTGTTTAATCTTGCGGGCCGCAATAATCTACCTACCTACTACCTAACATGTAAAACTAGCATTTACTTGCGGCTCCGGCCTCCGCCCGCACTGCTTTTGATTATCGCGCAGTCACAACTCAACCCTTTTTTTTAAGTCGGTTTCAAAGTAGCCTTTGTACTTTCCCAAGCTCTACTAGTCTATCTGAGTACCAAATTTAATCAAAATCGATTCAGTTGTTTTGGCGTCAAAGCGTAATGCTGACACTTCACTTGGCGTATTTGGCCAAATATTTGTGGCATCTTAGTAGGTAAGTAATGCAAAAAAACCGTAAGTTGAATGCAATAAGGTTAATTTTTGTACCTACTCGTAAATATCGCAAATACTTATACGCCAAGTGTAGTGCCACCATAACAGACAGGCAGGCAGACAGAGTTTCCTTCGTAAAATCTTAGTAGGGAAGTGGGTATAATTATGCGAAAATAAAACTAACCCCTGAGTGAGCCCCAGGCCCCCAGCCAGCCACATAGTAGGTATCGGTAGTACTTAATAGTGTTTTGTGTGTACTCAATAGGTAAAAGAGTAAACAATATTAAATGAGTGAATTAATGAAACCTACATTATTTTTGCGTAATTTTGACCCCATATTTGTAATACTACTGAAAAAAATTATAAAACTGGGTTGTCCCGTGGCTCGGGCCGCATAAAAAGGGCAAACGGGCCGCACGTTGAGTATGGCTGGATCAGGGTAATTTATGATAATTGGTAATATCAATAATTCCTGTCTAGAAGAAGAACAGTGGTGGCGGCCCCGACTTACGAACAGTAAGTCGTAAGTTCGAACCCAGGCAGGCGCATTACTTTGTGTAATTTATTTCATCACCACTGCTTTCAAAATGGTGAAGGAAAACATTGTGAGGAAACCGTCATGTCTTAGAAAATAAAAATTCGGTCATGTGACATCTACCAACACGCACTGGGCCCGCATGGTGGATTATAGCCCGTCCCACTCCTAGAAAGTAGGCCTGAGTCCTTGCAGTGGGAATATTATAGGCTGATGATGATGAATTCCTGTCTGCTGTTGGTACTCTTGCAGACAATTTGATCTTTGGAAGTGAGAATACCTGCCTTCACCCAGACTGCATAGCTCAAAGAAACACTCACAAAAACAACAAAATAACCTTTAATTTATCTTTCTACTTCTAGATCAGATGTAGTGCCAGAAAAATTAGTAGCAAACCCGACATTCGGAGTTCTCTGTCAGAAATTCAAGAGGCATGCTCGAGCACTGGATGTTAATGAAGCTTTAGAAGCCACAAAGATTCTATCATACCTGAACGTCCCTACAGACTCTAATGTGGTCCAGACCATGCTGCAACTCCTCAGATGCTACATCAACATGATAAACTGCAGACAAATCATGTTTCTAGACTTTTTATTGAGGAAATTCGACAGCAAGGATCATTTGGTTGATGCGTTAAAGCTTGCCTTACCTTTGGCTTTCCAAATACACTTACCATTGGAGATTGACAACAAGGACATGCCATTACTAAAGGATATGTTAGCTTACAGTTGCGCACACAATCTACCTGACCGTCATATTGATGAGATAATCACCTGCTTACTTTTACATGACCAGGCGATTGACTCTCAAGTAGCAAAGTCCATTATATGGTCTCTTAGCCAAGTGAACTGCACTGATCAAAGATTCCCTCTACGGGTGCAGCTTCTCCACATCTGTTATGACATCATGACCCAGGGTGTTGATCTACTGTCTTATGATGAGTTGCTGATGACGGCTGCGAAGATCAAGAGCAGGATCATTGAGAAGCACCCGGAGTATTATCATGAGCAGCTGATGGATGCTATTGCTAATTCATTGGTTGCTCGACAAATTAGCTTCGATAAGGGACTGCAGCTTGCTCGGGTGTTTTCCAGAATCGTAAGTATAATTGTTGTACTCAGCCCCCTCATTTATGAAAGAAAATAAATCCATTTAACCCTTTCACTCAGAAGGTTAGAGTGGGAGGTTAGACTGGACGCCTAAAAGACTAGTCGGATGCTGTATGAGTACTTCCTGTTGGAGAGGCTATTAGCTAAGCAATAACAGGTGCATGAGTCGATCTTCTTGCCAACGTTAGTCCGTGAATATGTTCGTTCATTCTTTAACGAGACTCTACCGTGTCTCGGATAGCACGTCAAGTTGCTGATGCCAGGGCCGGCAGTCTCGACAGAGATAACGACAAAATCGCTAACTTTCGATTGCTAAAAAATTACCAACGAATAAATTCGGTTGCAATAATGATGCTTGCGAGAAACGCATCTTGGATGTAGAGACTTGCTTTACTTGCAAGCATCATTATTGCAACCGAATTTATTTGTTAGTAATTAAGGATTGAAAGTTAGCGATTTTGTCGTTATCTCTGTCGAGACTGCCGCCCAGCTATCATTTGTAGATAATCGTTATAAGTAGACAGAAGCTCAAGAGGCTGACAGTCTTATTATGTTACTTAACTAACCAGATTAGAGCGACTCTCTGTCTGGCTTGCAAATCTATTTGAGTAATTATTATACTGCCTATGCCTGAAATACGGTTATGTCTAGAGTCTAGTATAATATCAGACAACATGCCGTAAGCAATAAAGCGCGCTACTGGATATGCAACGTTCGTATTACCTCCGAAAGTTGGCAATCCAACGCACATTCCAACTCCAATTTCATAATTGATTGTTAATTCGTCATTCCCTAGGCGCATACTCACTTCGGCTTAGTAGGCTACCTCTGCGACCTAGCAGCTGAAGACCCCAAGATCCTCTCACAATGCACCGTGAAGACACTGTTCAGCTTCATCAACTGCCTCTCGAACAACAACTTCACTCCAGACCCCGCAGTCTGGACCAACATCCGGAGACATGTCGGCGACAACCCGTTACTGCTTGATGATAACCTGTTCTTGCCGTGGACCAAGATATGCCTAGAGATGGCTTCCTTGAGCCTTTATAATGATAAGTTATTGAGCAAGGTATGTTTGACATTTTCCAATATTCGAATCAATGCGAAAAATGTAGAGTAGTACTTAGTTCTGTCAAAATGCGTCAACCCACAATTATCTCTTATTATTATTATTGCCCTAACGGCAATTTTAGTTATAATGTATATCTAGTAAAAGAGACCCATTTACATAGAAAACATAATATGCTTAAAACAGATTTAAAACTAGAATATCATCGTCAACACACCGCCACTCAAATGTGTGGTTCTTCGTTCAAAATACCATTTCAGACACTAATTTGCATGTTCGTCTGACTCTTGACCAATGACTGGACTAAACAGTTTGTTTCGGCTGTTGCTAGTTTTAAATAATTACATGATGTCACATGTAAAAGTGTTGCGTAAAAGCAACTTACAGAAATAAAAATTAAAATAAAAATTATTTAAATGTTGATTGAACTATCCAAAAACATTTAAATTACTTCAGAAACTTTATGAATTTTTATATGGCTTCAGGTTGGTCCATTTTGACAGAACTATGGTTATTTATAAAGACTTAATGTACCTACCAAATTGACATTATGTAACATATTTTATGTATAAAATTATTCATATTCTCAGGTGTTCTCAAAAGAAAATCTTCAAAGAGACCTAAAACAGCTGGACTACCTTCAACTCATGACTCTCAATGAAGCGGTGAGGTGTTTCCATGACCAGCACTACACGCTCCCTGGCGAGATCCTCGACAAGGCGAAGTCTGTGTATCCTGTACATCATAAGACTGACCTGCTGGAGGAACACCTGGCTGCTGGGTTGGGCGGGCCAGGGTATGTCATGAAGAATGTGGTGCTGCCGAATGGGTTCATTGCTGGTGAGTAGATGGTCCGAACCACCTTATGATAAGCCTCTTTATATACCCATATTCAGCCTATAATGTTCCCACTGCTGAGACACAGGCCCCCTCTCTATGAGAGGGAGTGGGCTATAAAACATTGCTTGGTAGACATCACATGGCTTCAAATTTTTGGTTCATCAACATACCGGTTTCCTCATAATGCTTTGCGGCAGTGGTTGATGAAATAAATTACATAAAGTAATGCGCCTATAGTTTTTTACAAAAACCTTGCCCCCGACTAGGAATTTCTCCTGTATCATGGGTGCGTTCACAAACATTTAAATTCACATCAAATACCCCGACCCGAAACAACTATCTGTAGGCCATACAAATATTTGTTCCGTGCGGGGATTGAACTCGCGACACGTAGCGCAGCTGTCACCTGCTTGAGCCACTGCGCCAACCATGCCGTCTGCCTTGGTTCAAAAAAGTTTGCTGTAAAAATATTATAAGCATCATAAATAGGTATGGTTCTCTTTCAGATTGCCTCATATGTCTGAAAGGCGGCTACCCAGTGAAGTTTGAGATAGCCAAGGGTGACCTGAAAGTACCAATCGAATTCCTCAACATACCGCCCGGAGCAGTACTGTAAGTACATAAATAGATATTCATGAATCAGGGCCTATACTACCTCAAATTAGCAACTCTATTTTTGGTGGTTCAAACTTCGTTTGAAATACTGTTAAAATAAAGTTCTAATCAGCTTGCACTACAAAGCGATTGTAACGTCAATCACTGCGGCCGAATAGTGCGAAATGAGTGGTTTTTTGCGATTTACAAAAAATCTATTGATTGGACTGAAAAAATAAAACACATAAGTTTAACACTTTAAAGTTAGTTCAGAGTTCAGTTAGTATGCAAAGTTTCATGATCTAATTTGAATACTTTTTGAATACCAGCGGTTTATTATTCGATTCGGAGGTAACTTTGGATTTTTTTTCTATAGAGAAAAGTTTATGGAATCGTGTTTTGAAATACTTATGGGACTTGGCATTATTCCTCAACTTTACCATATATTTATTTCAAAATTAATGCTGTAGTATGTTAGGCGTAACGTAGGATCATGCTAAACCATTTGAGGTAGTATAGGCCCTTAAGAGCTTCATCTTTATCACCATTTCAGTTGAAAGACGGTCACTACTGGATTTAGGCCTCCCCCACCACAAGTGTCATGGGTACTGTGCTTCTCGCATCCATTAGATTCTCCAGGTTATCGGTACACTTGCAGGGGCCTGCAAGAGCCGACATTTGCCGGGGCTGCGCGTTGTTCGGAAGAGATACCGCGGCCCCGGACACAAAGGACTAAGAAGGAACATGGGTGGTTTTTAGTCAGTAGAAGTCTGACACTCCCTTCCGCTCCGCCCAGAGCGGGAGCCCCTCATTTTGTATTATCTATATATTATTATTTATTATTACCCACCCTAAAAAAAAAACAAGAAAAGACGGTACACCTTATTGAAGTGATGGCCACTCGTGAAAAATCTGACGGCAATGGTATCTGTCGCTCATCTTTTTTTTTTTTTTTTTAATTGGAACAAGCCCGCCACACTATTCCCAAACCACTGTAACTCCTATTAGCCAGAATCAACAGTGGCGACCACAAGAAAAGCGCCGAGACAATGAAGCTCGACGAAGTCCCAGAGAAATGATTTAACTGTCTTGGATCCCGCAACGAAATTAATCAGAAAAGAATAGCGGAGGAGTAGGAAAAAAAACATAGTTTCCGCTTCCCTCCATATCAGCAGGAGACAGAACAGAACAAGGCCAATAGGCACACAGGGACGTATACAACTGAGATAAGCCCAGTTGCCTAGCACCACGGATATTATTGTCATTAATATTACTGGGTCCTAAGTTGTGAGCTGTTATATTTGATTCCAATAATAGGTATGACAAAATTGCTTGAACGCACGAAAATTTGTTCTAGTTTCTACAAGGTCCGTATTGTAAATAACTCCGGATGTAACCTGTACACTATTTAACATAATATTACGTTCATTTTGCCAAAGACTACACTCCCATAAAATGTGATGTGCAGTTTGTTCAAATTCGCAGTCAGATGTAGAACATTGACAAAAAGGCGAGGCAACAAGCTTGAAGGAAAATAACTTACTCTTAAAGTTACCATGACCTGTGAGAAATTGGGCGACACAGTGATCCACCTCCAGTCTTGTCCTGGCCAGCCGCTCACGAACGGATGGAAAGAACTGGTGAAGATGTCGGCCCTTGATGGAATTATCCCACCTACATTGCCATTCAGACAAAAGTTCCTCCCAGACGTCAGTCTGTGGTTTAAGTAATCTAGCTATTTTAGCACGGTCACGTTGCGTTAAAAAGTCTGTGTCCGCGGTCTCTCGTGCGCAGTAGTACATTGAAGCACGGCGCTGTACTTCAAGATCGACTGGAAGTACCCCTGCCAGTACCGGTAAGGCTTCAGTACTAACCGTCCTATACGCTTTACACAAGAAAATCAAAGCCAACCGCTGGCTTTGTTGCTGGCTGTCGCTCATCTGTCGAAGCCTAGCTTATCATATCACAAACAGCCAGACCCAGACCAACTACTTTTAGGTCATTCATACAAATATTTGTTCCGGGCCCCCGCCCGTGACACAGCGCAGCTGCCAATCGCTTGGCCACTACGCCAATACTTCTAAAAGCTTTATTAGCTGATGTATCCAACATATGACTGTATTTCAATGCCAACAAAGTCAAAATTTCACTGACAACTTTAACATTAATCAAAAAAAATCCTCTCTTTCAGGGTTTGCGTGTTAAACTTCTTACCGGGCTGCTTTTCAATGAACAGCAACCGGTTACGAGGCACCTTCCGCCTGGTGCTGGACATCCTGGAGGAGCAGGGCTATGTTGCGGTGGCAGTGAACGTGAGCGAGTGGCTAGCGGCGCCTGCGCATGAACGCACGCCATACCTACTGCGTGAGGTGGGCTACAAGTGCGGGGAGATCGGGATGAAGCTCCCGGCCAGTTGAACTGGGGTGTAGAATTGGAGTTACTTGTAATGATCTAAGGTATAGACCCCAGCACATCAAGCTATGCTACCCGAAAATGTCAAATTTTATCAAACTTTTTGACTTGATAATCACTACATATTATATAGAACAAAGTCCTCCGCCGCGTCTGTCTGTTCGCGATTTACTCGAAAAATAGTGCACCGATTTTCATCTTGTTGTTTTCACCAATATACAGAGTGGTTCTCGAGGAAGGTTATAGTATATAATTTGACCGACATCCACGCGGGTGAAGCCGCGGGCATCAGCTATAGTCTCTTAGGCCCGTAATCCACCAAAGCGGAGAGGAGAGGAGACGAGAGGAGATGTGTTTGAATAAACCAATCCGATTTCGTTATTTCCACATCTCTTCTCCGCTTAGCTTTGGTGGAAATGGGTCAAGCGGAGAGGAGAGGAGATGTCTCATTTTTCTATAGAATTTTGTGCAGCGAGCGAGCAAGCGGCGCGGCAGAGCGGAGAAGTGTCTAGTCGGGCGGCCGGGCTGCGCTGACTTCTCCGCGCGCCTCGCACGTCCCTAAACGTCATTCGATTGACTGGCTTTGAATTATAATTTTAATTTTCGATCTCTCACAGCTCACATCTCTGCTACACACAGCTCACATCTCCTCTCCGCAACGCATCTCTTCTCCGCTTTGGTGGAAATAACCTGCCAGCTTCGCGGCACATCTCCTCTCGTCTCCTCTCCTCTCCGCTTTGGTGGATTACGGGCCTTATAATTCGATGAACGCCGGCTGCACGCACGAAAAAGTGCCACGTTCCGCCTGAGCCGAGCGTGCAAGCGAGAGTGTGGAACAAGCGATAAAGAGGCACGATCGGCCTAAGCTTCGGCTTGTGAGTTGTGACGCCTGTTTTTCATCAATGTTTTCTTACGACGTTTTTTTTTGTCTTAGCCTATATTGTCTCACTGCTGGGCAAAAGCCTACCCCATAGCCTTCCACTATTCCCTCTGTGCAGTTTTTCCGTCTAATTTGTCACAAACGCTTCTTGGTCGTAACGTTCCGTCTTTTAACATATTCACGTAAAATTGTTGTCCGTAAACCAATCCGTAAACCGCTTTTACAGACAAAAAATATATTTTTTTTGTTTAAGGTACTCCCACACTAGGTTTTCTCCTTTTTCGTGGGTAGCTTGAACTTGCTCTAACGATAAAGTTGAAAATCTTGACAGATTGTAAAAGCTTGATGTGCTAGCGTCTGTACGTGTTTTTTATGTTCTGTGGTCTGTACAAACAACGTGACCTAAATGCTTACCAAGGATACAGTAAAAGATTCTAGACACAGACATTTTTTTCGTTGTTTTAAATTATCTGGCTAGGATCATGCGCTGAATCCATAGTAAAATTTTGTCGGGATGTCCCATACACTCTTAGTTTTTAGTTTTATACGTTGACTGATCTCTAGACGAGGATAGAAAATTGATTGTGAAATATATTACTTTTTGTTTGAAAAGTTCTTTTTTGTTTAATTTTTTTAACACATTCACAAATTAATTCAATGGTGGTGGTTATACACACCTGCTACTCGGTCGAACGAGGCTGTAAATCATTCTTTCTTAGTTTTCCTTTATGGGTTTCCGCTCTCCAAGAGAGCCTTTTAAGTTATTATTTCTATCACCAAAAAGATTAAATAATTTCATCTAAACTTTTTGCACAGGACTTCTTGGCGGTTCCAATTTCTGTCAATAATAAAAAAGACTTCCTGGACGGATTTTATTGATTACTAAGAAATGCATTTTATTTGTGTATTTGATTATTTTCAAAGAACAAGGAGATCTTGGTAGTTATAGTTATTTGGGACAAACTTTCGCTTCAAAACAAAGACATACTTCTTTGTTACTTTCTTCTAAATTGGCAACACTACTATGCTGATGACAACGAACGTCAAAATACAATGCAAATATAATAATAATATAATATAATCTCCCTATAAATATTGTAGTCTTTGATGCAAATGCCGTCAATTTCAAAAAAAGTTGTGTGTTGCACGCTTTGCTGAATTTTTCAAAAACATCATCAGCCCTAATTTTAAATGATATAAATGTTATTCATCGTCAAATCGTATGTTTGCATGCAAACAGAACGAAGGAACATAGGGAGAAGACACATTTTAGATAACAGCCTCAATGATAACAGCTTCAAGAATGAACTCAAAATGGTGTGTTTTCTTAATAACTAGCGTGTTTATAGTGTGTGAATGTAAGTACGGGTACGTGGTGTGGCCTGAGAATGAGATCAGTGTGAAGATCACTGACTACTTCGCCGATATACCGGATAAACACGTCGCTCGAGCCACCTACAGCAACGAAATCAATAATACAGGGTAAGTTTCTTTAACTACCTAATGTTCATTAGTTAAAGTGTATTAAATTCTATGCTGTTACATTATTGTCGTTTTGTTCTATTCAATTAAATACATAGGTACATAAACTCACTGGAATTATAAACTTCTGAAATGTACCTCTTACGATTCATACATATTCAGTCGCAGTTAGAAACAGGGCTGTTTTCAAATCTCGCGGGCTACCGTGGCATTGAAATGTTTGTCTAAATGTTCCGTATTGCTCCCTGTGCTGCTGCAGCTGGGCGTTCCTGGAGCTGCACACATCAGCAGACTGTCCAGACGAGAAGCAGGCGTACGGGGCCGGCTACCTGGAGGGATACCTCACCAGGGACCTCATCTGGTACCACTGGCAGAACATGCTCAAAGGGTCAGTCACATGTGATAATAAAACTAGCTCTACTAGAGAAGGCAAGAGCAGAGTGATCACTACACTTAACCTAGGCGGTCCGGAGATCTCAGACTTATACCGGTTACCTACAGCAACGGTAGACTTCCAACTGCCAACATTCAGAGTCTTTGAAATGAGCACATATCGTCGTACACCTTAACGTTGCATCATCTACCCCTAGCTCCATTTTTACCTACATCGTCCATTTCGCGTGGACAGTATGGTCTCAGCTTCACATTTTTACGCAACGGCTACGTGATCTGGCCACTGACTACCTGTAACGGTTACCAAAGATCTATTCATGGCAGCCGGGACCAATGGCTTAACGTGTTTTCCGAGGCACGGAGGAAATTCGGTATGAAATGGGTTGTTACCCATCCTCGGACCATCCTAGGCAAGCATGGCTTAACCTAGAGATCGGACCCGTGCGGCAATTGTTTATAAGCCACGAGATCATCATATTTGCACCACGGCTACGCTTATACTTAATACATGGAAGGTATCTAAAATAAAACGTAGCCTAACACTGTGCTAACACGCTAAATGGCTAAATGCATTGATGGCCCTACACTCGGTAGGTAGTAAGTACCTACCTAAAGTGTTGAGTCGATTCAATATACCGTTATTAGCGATGGTTGCTGGAAGGCGAGAAACCTGTTACAGATACTGCTACAACAAGACGGACGTGTGCGGCCTCATCGAGGAGTATGTCGACAAGAATGAGGAGTATATGTCTACGATGGTGGATAACTACCCTTTGGACCCCTATTGGTATCAGGTACTTTTAAACTCTAAAAATTTCTCCCGCTCTGGGTAGGGAGTGTAAGACTTCTACTGGCTGAAAACCACCTATATTCCTTCTTAGCCCTTTGTTTCGAGGCCGCGGTATCCTCTTTCGAACAGACTCGATCGCAACCCCAACAGGAATTAAGCGCCCCTGGGTTTTAAATTTCACCATTAATTGAAAATGACTGCAATAGAACTACCTACACCTCAGCTTTACGCACAACCTGCAATTCGTCAGTTGTGTTGCAGAGGCTTATAGTGTAACAATTAATAAATGCAGGTGAAGCTGTACTACATCCAGTTAGAAGGCCTGGCGGTTGGTTACAACGACGCTACGACGGACCCCTACCAGTGGCTTTCCACCAGAGATATCATGTATGTATACTACACTCGTTTCTACTACACAGTTTATACCTGAGGGATTCGACAAAGTGGCTTTCTGGCAGCATTAACTATGATGAATAAATACATATTGCATTGAATTATACTTTTCGGAAGCTATTGAAAGTCGTAATACGATTCGCCTGGAAAACGATGGTCACAACTATGGCAATGGGGGCATGGGGGTATGATTAAGTGTCGTTGACAAATACTGCTCTAGGATGACTAGGATACATACCTAAATAAATTAAACTCAAAACTGCGATAAAGTAATAGTTTAATCGTACCATAACAAAAAATAACTGCGACTTAACAATTGTAAAACAGTTGGATCAACATGCTGGGTGACCTGGACGAGATCGCGTTTGCGACGAGTATGCCGAAGACCACACCGGACGGAAGGTTGTTCGGGGACCGCTGTACTGGACTCGTCAAACTACTGCCGGACCTCAGCAACTTGTACTTCTCTCATGTCACATGGAACAGGTCAGGAAACTAACCCTTTTTGTTTTTTGTTGGTGGGTAGGAAATCATCAAATGACCCCTCTCGCTCTGGGCAGGGCGGAGAATTGGAGATTTCTATCGACTAAAAACCACGTATGTTCCTTCACAGTCCCGCAGCCCCCCGACCTTCTGTGTTGCTGACATCTCTAGGAACGACCCCTTTTCTTTTTGGAGGGAGGGAAATCGTCAAATGACTCCTCCCGCTCGGGGGTGAGCGGAAAGGAGTGTCAGAGTTCTACTGACTAAAAACCACCCATGTTCCTTCATAGCCCTTTGTATCTCTTTCGAACAACCCGCAGCCCGGACAGGCGTCGGCCCTTGCAGGCCTCTGCAGTGTTCCTTCATTTATTTGGTCCATTCCAGTTACCAGTCCATGCTGCGATTCCACAAGATGTATGTAATGCACCTGCACGTGTTCCCCGGCAGCAAGAAACTGATACCCGGGTATAAGATGTCCCTGACGTCATACCCAGCTTTTGTGCAAGTACGAACTGTTTGTTATTAGAACTGCAAACTCCATTAGTAGGTAACAGTAACTACGTACCTAACTTAAAGTTGTATACTGCTTCTTGCTACCGTAACCGGTCTTTGTTCATCACTCACACTTAACGCTGACTGTACGAGTCTTTGGTCAACTGGACCCGCTTGCGACGGGGACCAACAACGAAACTTTGAAAAAAAAAAAAACGTGTGGCACTCGGAGACTGCCGCGGTAAAGCTATTGCATAGCATTTTTTATCAACTTAAGCAAATAATTAATTATTTAATTTGACAACCTCAGTTGACAACCTTGTTATTTTTGTTTGTCTTGGCGCTTTTCTTGTGGTCGCCACTGTTGATTCTGGCTAACAGGAGTTACAGTGGTTTGGGAATAGTGTGGCGGGCTTGTCCCATTAAAAAAAAAAAAAACCTTGTTATTTTCCGTAACCATAGCAACCTGGTTGAAAATATTCGTTACGGAATTTCTGGATTCGCTCTCCACGCTCAAGGCCCGCGATAGAAAATATGCAATAGCTTAAAAAAAAACAATTTAAAATAAATTTGTTCAACGTAACGCGTTTGTCCAGTTCGAGTGGGTCCAATTGACCAAAGACGAAGTATTATAATATCTGTGACCAAAGACTCGTACCTATTAGTGACTCGACTTGCAATAAATGAATGAACTTCCTAGAATTTTCAACGTTTACTTGAAAACACACTTTAAAAAAACGTTGTACGTTTACAAACATTTATACTCACGTACTTACACATACAAATCTGTGGGCCATACAAATATTTGTTACGTGCGGGGATCGAACCTGCAACACGCATAGCAGCAATTAGTCGCTCAGCCACTGCGCGAACCGTGCCGTCAAGTTATGGCCTTGTTGAAAATTCAACCGTAGGTATCGAATCGGGATTAGCTAGTCAAAGTGAAGTGAGACTATCCTTTGTAGTGGCAAAAAGTTGACAGCGCTTTCCAGTCCACAGATGACTTCTACATCATATCATCGGGGTTGGCAACCAGTGAAACAACAATCGGTAACAGCAACCGCTCGCTCTTCGAGCTCATCACGCCTGTGGGGACGGTAAGCGTTATTTCAATTATTATACGGAGAAACGGAATTTATACATATAACCCTTCGTGTGCCGGAACGTACCTAGATCTACACGAGACACAATCACTTTTTAATTGTGTCTTTAAACGCGGAATCCGAAAATTACCTACAAAAAAAAGTAGTTAAAAAACTAAAAAACCCGACTGAAAAAACCGAAAAGCAAAAAACAAGCACATTTTAAATTAAACAAAACTTGGAAGCAGGCGGGGTCCATTCTATTTTCATTTCATAATTTAATTTTCAAATGAATCCCGAAAATATTACCATATCACAAAATTAATTGTATTGGATTGATTTGGGTTCTAACTCACGTTAGTGACACCATCGCGCCATCCGCTTACATGGCACGTACGCGGATGGCCTGCTGGTGGCACATTGCGTACTGTATCGGATCCGCATCAGAAATTGCGGTCAATACGTCATGTGATCATGTCGACTTAGAGCGGAAATAATTGTATTGCGCCTGTATCTATCCCCAGGTGTTGGAGTACGCTCGGGCGATGATCGCCAATCGCCTGGCGCGCAACGGCAAGGAGTGGGTCGAACTCTTCAGCAAACACAACAGTGGCACCTACAATAATCAATGGTGAGTGCTGTGTGACAAGTACACACGGCTACACATCAAGCTATACAAAACCAGTTAATCTTGGCCTCACTTTACTAGATCTTTTCGCACAATGAACGATCAGATTATACTGGTTTTGTATAGCTTGATGTGTAGCCGTGTGTACAATATTTCGTTCAGCTGCTAGAATTTTGGCTGATAGAGAAAATAGACCTAGTAACGTACTGAGCGTTTCGCTAGCTTACTTTTAAGTACCATGTAATAGGAGGTGCCAACTGCCTCGTTGGTCTAGTGGCCGCAAGCGCGACTGCAGAGCGTGAGGTCCTGGGTTCGATTCCCGGGTCGCCCAAAAAGTGCTGTTGGGTTTTTCATTAGAAATTTCCCAGTAGTAGCCCGGAGTTTGGAAGTTGGTGGTATAATACCCCCGTGCCTCGGTAAGCACGTTAAGCCGTTGGTCCTGCGCCTGATCTCTCTCCGCGAGTGTCGGAGTGCCGTCCCATAGGACTATGAGAGAAAAGGGAACAGAGAGTGCACCTGTGCCTGCGCACACACTTGTGCACTATAATATCTCCCGCGCAGTGCGCTAATCTCCGCTGGGATTGGCCGCCGTGGCCGAATAACGGTCAGGAGTAACGGTAGGAGGTGAGCTTATTGCCGTCAACCGGACACAAATGCGGATGGCTGCTACCGAGAAGTTCTTGATGGAAAAACCCAAGAACACTTTGTCCGACCCGGGAAATGTCTTGATGCTCACCACTAGACCAACGAGGCTGTCGAGGCGGTGTTTAATAATGTCGATAAAAATTGCTTAAAAGCACATAATAATAGTCCTCCAGACCGTTTTCCGGCCACGGCGGCCAATCCCAGCGGAGATTAGCCATCTGCGCGGGAGATATTATAGTGCACAAGTGTGTGCGCAGGCACAAGTGCACTCTCTGTTCCCAAAAGCACATACACCGCACTTTGATAGCCCAACAACCCCATCAGACACAACACCTGTTCGTCCAGAGAACTCTCCTTTTACAATGGTTTCAATAGTATATAGATCCTGCTCATGACCTAAATAAATTTAGTACCTATAGGGGTAGAGAGTCCAAAGAAACGATGAATGGACTGTGTTAAGAATGATGTGAAAAAAACTAAAACCCGACTACGACAAAAAAAACGACGCTGAAAAAGTATGAAACAAGATTTTCAGGATATAACAAAAAGAAAAGCCGTAATCACACGGTATTAAAGTGTTTAGGTTGGTACCTCTATAACGTGTGACTACGGCTTTTCTTGTTCTTCTTTTCTTTCTTTCTTTCGTTTTTTTTGTCGTAGTCGGGTTTTAGATTTTAGATTTTTTTTTATTTAAACATTTTGGTGTTCAATATTTTTTTTTTACTCTTGACTTTTTGTCCACTAGAGGGCGTGATTTTAAAATTTGAGCAATATTTTGGAAATGTACAAGTGAGGTCCTTTCAAATGATACCAAACACGGCGTATTTATCTCCATTTTTATTTTTAAGCCTTACTTCTTGTCCGCTAGAGGGCGCCAAATCGCATTTTGTGACACTTCACGTAACCTTTGTTCAGCGGAAAATTAAGACGGTTCACATAATATGTCGATTTCCGATAAGTAGATTAGAAGCTATGAGGGAACAGATGAAGATACTCACTTAGATACAAACATACATACATGTCAAAATCATAACCCTCCTTTGGCTTTGCCGTAGTCGGCTAAAAAAAGGAGGTATCTCAAGAGATGACGAGAAACAGAGAAGTAAGTATGGAAGAAGAAGACACGCTCCGCCGACCACAAAGGAATTGGGATAAGGTCAAGATAATGATGGATAGAAAGATAAGATAATAATTGTGATATTACTCTAAAATATAGTAATGTTAGGTACTTCTTCCACTACACTACTTATGGAGCTGTATAATGCCGAGGCTACATTTTCTTTGGCAGGTACATAGTGGACTACAAGAAGTTCCGCCCCCGCACGTCCCGCACTGCTGGCTGCGTGAAACCTGGTCTTCTCTGGGTGGTGGAACAGATCCCAGGATTCACGGAATCCGGTGACCTGTGAGACTTCATAATTTGCCTATACCTACTGCGTGTGATTTAGCTACAAATAGACTTTCATAGATCAAATGTTGTGGTAGGTCAGAGGGTAAGACCTCGACTCTCATGCATAAGGTTGTGGGTTCTAATCCGGAAATCTACCAATGTGACTTTTTCAGACAGCCCACAGTCTCTCCATGTTAAATACTGCAGGTACTTTAATTCCAGATTTTTCTGTCCAAACCTAAAATAAACAGAAGAGTTTTAGGTTTGCCTGTGGCTTTGCATAGAAACCGGAATCCGGGATTATAAACAAAGTTCGGAGACTTTTGTTTCCGTAAGACGTGGTTTTGTTATACCCAGTAGTTAGATTCTGAAGGTCACATAGTCACTCTATCCTCCTGAACTCAACATTGTTAAGAGAAGGCTCGACAAATGATTTGAAAATTCCCCCTAACACCAACAGGACTGAGTTATTGAAGAAACAGACGTACTTCCCATCCTACAACATCCCATACTTCCCGAAGATCTTCAACCTGAGCGGTGGCAACGTGCGCGTGTCCACCTTCGGAGACTGGTTCGGGTATCACACCAACCCTCGGGCCAAGATCATGAAGCAGAAACAGGTAACTCTATCATAAAGAGTCAATAACCAGGGGTGTAGCTACCGCCGTATCAATGATACAGCCCCCCGGGATACAGGGGCCCTCTTGCATTCTATTAGCTGTACCAAGAGCAGATTCGGGAAAGGAGGGTCATGGGCATCATAACCTGCTCCCATCCCGGGCTGGGTCTAGGTCAACAGTGATAATTTATTCTGACATCATTAATTTCAAAAATAAATATATTACAAGATGGCAAACGACTCAGTTGTAAGTGTTATCCTGATTTTATATGAATGCACCAAGATAACCTAACCTATCCGAGGTTAAATTCGACTATCGCTTCGGTCGCTCTTGCGTTCTCGTCATCCTGAAACTTGAAATTCTAACTCGCCCCTCGAAATCGGACAAAGAGATCAATTTATCTGAAGCAAAATGCTAAATTGAAGGCTGTTCTGAATGATGCCGGCCGTAACATTACCCCATCGCCTTGTTAACCTCGTTGCAGGGTCACATCCACAACCTCCGCGACATGTACAACACGATGCGCTACAACGACTTCAAGCATGACCCTCTGTCGCGCTGCGAGCAATGCAACCCGCCCTACAGTGCCTGCAACGCCATCGCGGCGAGGAACGACCTCAACCCGGCCAACGGTAACGATGACCTTGACCTTGACCTCATAGTGTCTAGTACACAATACAGGGCTTCAAGCACGACCCTCTGTCGCGCTGCGAGCAATGCAACCCGCCCTACAGCGCCTGCAACGCCATCGCGGCGAGGAACGACCTCAACCCGGCCAACGGTAACGATGACCTTGACCTCATAGTGTCTAGTACACAATACAGGGCTTCAAGCACGACCCTCTGTCGCGCTGCGAGCAATGCAACACGCCCTTCAGCGCCTGCAACGCTATCGCGGCGAGGAACGACCTCAACCCGGCAAACGGTAACGATGACCTTGACCTTGACCTCATAGTGTCTAGTACACAATACAGGGCTTCAAGCACGACCCTCTGTCGCGCTGCGAGCAATGCAACCCGCCCTTCAGCGCCTGCAACGCTATCGCGGCGAGGAACGACCTCAACCCGGCAAACGGTAACGATGACCTTGACCTTGACCTCATAGTGTCTAGTACACAATACAGGGCTTCAAGCACGACCCTCTGTCGCGCTGCGAGCAATGCAACCCGCCCTACAGCGCCTGCAACGCCATCGCGGCGCGGAACGACCTCAACCCGGCCAACGGTAACGTTTACATGACCTTGACCTCATAGTGTCTAGACTCTAGTACACAATACAGGGAGGAAGAGACGCTGACACACAACGGTTACGTTCTGGGGGTCTAAACTGGCCACTAACCAATATCTCTAAACGCAAATCATTTCCCGAATTCCCAGCAGATCATTTGCATTCTGCTAATTTTCGAAAAATGGTGGGTGGCACATCATCAGCCATAAGACGTCCACTGCTGGACAAAGGCCTTATACACAGATGGAGGCCTTTGTGGGTGGCACCTATTATTTGAATCATACTGAATTCATTTCATAGTTTCGCGGCGGTTCGTAAGTAACCTAAGCTACTAGTGACGGTCACCTGGGTTCCTTGCATTGGCCGGGCGCATAATAAATATGGAGAAGAAGCACTGACTCACTCAGTACGATAAGTCCGGACCTCAACCAAATGCGGATGATAACGACCTGCACTCCTGCAGTTCATTTGGTAGACAGGGAGTGGTACTGAGAGTATATGACCTGTTGCCGATTGATCGCTTTTCGTATTATATGACAAGTGTAGATACTATTACTTTCACATACATTTTTTTTGCCTTTTCTATGTAGGTATAGTTCCTAAAAATTTGAAATGTTCGATTAAACAAAAGTTTTAGATTGTTTTTTTTTAAACTTGATAAATGAACCTGCTTAAATCCAGGAACATATCCGTTTCGCGCACTGGGTCACCGGAGCCACGGCGCCACAGACCTGAAGATCACGAGCGCGTACCTTCGCACCAGCTACCGGTTCCTGGCCACCTCCTGCCCCACCTACAACATCTCCAGGGGCATACCACCCTTCAAGTGAGACTCTTACGTTACTACACACTAGTAATCAGCTGCCTCGCGTTTTCCTACATTGGGGTATGCTTTATTTTTGAGAGGTAGGAAATCGTCAAATGACGTCTCCCGCTCTGGGCAGAGTGGTAGGGAGTGTCAGACTTCTACTGACTAAAAACCACCCATGTTCCTTCTTAGCCCTTTATGTCGAGGCCGCGGTATCTCTTTCGAACAACTCGCAGCCCCGACGGGTTTGGGGTAAATAGGCTTCCAGTCTAATTTGAAGCTCTTACATGGAGTGACTGCCGGTCTGACCTCCACAACGCAGTAAATTGGTGACACGTTATCCCTTACTTGGACTGCCTCGTTGGACTAGTAATTGCAAGCACGACTGCTAATCTCGAGGTCCTGGGTCGATTCCCGGGTCGGGCAAGGTGTTATTGAGTTTTTACATCAGGAATTCCGCAGTAGCAGCCACGGAGTCTACATTTGTGCCCGGTTGATGGCAATAGGGTCGCCCTCTTTTACATGGGAAATGTGGGTAAGTATACT
Source organism: Diarsia dahlii (assembly GCA_949775195.1). NCBI lineage: Eukaryota > Metazoa > Arthropoda > Insecta > Lepidoptera > Noctuidae > Diarsia > Diarsia dahlii. The sequence continues at coordinate 20,368,952 of OX459209.1, forward strand.
AAACTGTACTACTGTACACCTCTGCCTAACCCTTAAGGATTACAGGCGTGATGTTATGTTATGAGATCCCTTTCTTTTTTTTTTTTGGTGGGTGGAAAATCATCGAATAACCCCCCCCCCGCTCTTGGGCAGAGCGAAGGGGAGTGTCAGACTTCTACTGACTAAAAACCAAACCCATGTTCCTTCTTCGCCCATGTGTCGGAGCCGCGTTAACCTTTCGACAAACCAAGCCCCGACGGGATGTTATGATATCCCATTGGTATCCTCGGTAAGACATATAGGCAGACTTACAAGCTTTCTAGGACAGGAGACACCAAGAGACGGAGTGGTCTCTATTTAATGGAAGGTACCGACCTTGGCAAGTGTTGCTTAGCCTTGACGACCTACCCCTACGGATTTTATTATGCAGACACGAACCCCCCTAATACAGTACACTCACGTTTTCTGATTTATTTATCGTTTAGGGTGTACGTAATGAAGTTATTAAAAACCATTTTATCTAGAATAGCCATGTTGTAGCATGAGTGACACAAGCTCTGCTTAGCTTGGGACTAGATGGCGTTGTGTGATAGTTGTAGTTGTAGTTGTGGAGTGGTATTCACGAGCAAAAATAATTTTACACTGAGCAGAGTTCAAAAAAAAAATTTCTGGGGAACGAAACAGTTTCTATTTTGAGATTAGACCTATTTCGGAATATATGGGTTTGGCTTTCAAAATGCTATGTTGGTGAAAACTCAACACAGTAGAATAAACTTCCTTCTACAACTTGCATACATAGTTGCTCTTTCATTAGGTACATGTATTTTCTGTTCAGATGGAGTAACTTCGACATGGGGACCCAGATATCCCATGTAGGCCAACCCGACGAGTGGATCTTCGCTCCGATACTACACGACTGGGAGTGGGGGTAAACACGACCCTATGCCTCACGAGATAAGGGTCACTTCATAGGCGCCATGATGATGTATTGAAGATTGTTAGAATAATTTATTTTAATTCGTCTGTATAATAGTATTGTAATTAGGTAAAGATAGTATTATAATTTATAATCGTCGAGTTTTATATGTCCCGTTTTTTGTATTTATACATGAGTTTTGTAAATAAATAATGTTTTAATAAACTGTTTTGTTTTTGTAGCAGAGGCAAAGACCTGAAGTTTGAAGTTCATAAATAATCATGTTATTAGGACTCATTCATAATTCCATAATAATATTAAATATAGAAAGGGCGATTTTTGTGAGCAGAGTAATCTCAGCACATTTGGAATTCTTTTTCATATTATTCGGCAATAATATTCAGGCTGGTTGTACATACATTATAGTCAACTTAGAAAAGTTTAGCATTTGAGCCCTACACTTGAGACCTGCGAAAGTCACTTTCACCAAATAAACCAAAATACGCAAAAAAAAACCTTTTTTTCTAAATAAGCAATAAATTTATTTACTCTAATATACACCATTATACAATGCTTATAATTACACTTTATATACATTATGATCTCATGAAGGTACTCACTCGAATATACATACTTTTAAAACATTTAATCCAGCTTCAGAGCATTGAAAATATGTACCTAAAGAAAAGAATATATAGAAATAATGTATGTAATGGCTATTTTAGCAGATTAATTCATATTAATCTGCTAAAATAGCCATTTTAGACCCCCGGGTTAGCCGAGTAGGTCCTTGGTAGACACAAGCGGCGCACGGATATTGATTCTTGTACACAAATATAGCTTCTATGCAGTTTTATATTTGCCTTTAATAAATATCATCGAATTTACAACTGAGTATTGCTTTGTGCGAGCAAACTCAAAGTGACGAGAGCCTTTACGGCCATATATTCTCAAGGACATTACATTTCTATAATTAATTTACACAAAATAATGATAAATGAATAAATAATACTACTCTCTTCGTCTTCCACACGCAGTGAACATTTCTACAAGTTGTATTCAATTCTAGATGCGCTATACGGCTATACTGCTGAAGTGCTGGGGGCCTAAGGCGCAGACCACACATAAATTGCGTCGTGCGCGGACTTGGTGCGGCCGGCTTCCTATTCCATTCAAATTTTATACCAAGTGCTTAGAAATAAAGCGCAATTTAAGATACGCGGGCGCCGAAATGGCGCGTCATATCCACGCCCGAGCCACGAATTTCCGTGTATCCGCGCCCGAAGCCATTTATGTGTGGCCTGCGCCTAAAATGTCCACTATAGCAGAATCATTATAGAATAACAATTATGTTACAATTTTGTAAAATCTCTCAGGCTTATGTAATCATTATACATCTCTGAGTACGGCAGTTAGTGATAATTCATAATATTAACTGCGTTTTTGACCATTTTAAACATTCTAACATGATTCATAGTATTATCCTCTTATCATTTTGCTAAAGGTGCCATTTTACCCCCCCAGGTAGAACAATATTCTTCTAAGATGGAATGAATGAGTATTCTTTATACAAACTTACATTATAACAATATAATATGATGTAACAGTTAATATTTAAATAGTTTATATCAATACTGCAGTAATTAACCAATATTTTAGCCAGGATTTTCAGATCTTTCATAATTTTATCGTATTCGCTTCTGAATACCATTTTTTTTTCTTGGGGGCGTTGGAAATCATCAAATAATACCCCCCGCTCTGGGCAGAGCGAAGGGGAGTGTCCGACTTCTACTGACTAAAAACCACCCATGTTCCTTCTTAGACCTTGTGCCGAGGCTGCGGTATCTCTTTCGAACAACCTGCAGCTTTCTGAATACCCTTGAATACTACTTTTACTGGTTTCAGAACACACATAACATCACGCCTGCAATGCTTAAAGAGACAAGCAGAAGCATTCCCACACGCAATACCCCTCATTTCGCTAGTTATAAGACCCATGTAATAAGTAGTGTGCCTTACTGGTTCTAATAATACAGTATCGTCAATTACTGCAGTATTCATAAGTATATTACAAACAACTAACATTATATGAAGACATAGCCAAGATTTCATATAGAAGAGGTAGTGGTAGCTTATACAAGTGCAAATACCATTTGGTAATTACTATCATACTTTTTTATAACATTCTAGTTTTGTTAAAGCTATCCTCATTCTCTTCTTGGTAATAAAAGACTTTTTCTGATCAAACACCCCAATAAAATAATCTCCAGAAATAAAGTGACATTCTGTTGAGAAATTACTGGGCTGTGGAGGTCACACAGGCAGTAATTCCTTGTAAAATACTGGTGGTATTCAGCTACATATGGTTAGGATACTACACACCTCTGTGATCTTTGGATTAGGCAGTACTTGTTGTACAATAAAGCATATTCAGAACCAGTACTACATATATTTGACTTTACTGCCAGCTGTGCCAACAAATGCTGGCTTGAACAAATGTGTAAAAGTCCTAGATCACAATCACACAGTTGTATTTTCAGTAGCTGAGAGTTGAAAATTCAACAGTGAAATTATATTTAGACATTAATTTCAGTGTTTTCCAAAAGATATGTTGCGGCAACCGCAAATAACATGGGATGAGGGCAGCAAGAGGATGAATTTCAGTGTTTTCTAGTGAACATTAAAATGGGCATTAGACAGAAAGCCCATTCCAACATAGAAACCATCTTAACATGCCACTATCTACAACACCCTTCATGTCTTTTACCCAATCCTGGCAATGTCTCCAGCTGCGTGATTATGAACAGTTACTCTAAAGAGTTGAGCATGAGAAGCTGCTTCAGGACTTTAGTCTGTGATGTCTCTCGGATTTCCCCTGCTAAGAACATCTCATCTACCACTGTGTATACCTGGAAAATTATATAACTGTGTTAGTATTAAATCACTCAAATATTATAAAGGCGGAATTTAGTGTGTATGTTTGTTACTTCTTCACGCAAAAACTATTGCGTGAAGAAGTAACAACAGATTACAGGTTTGGATAAAATTTGGTACACAGATAGTTTATAACCTGGATTAACACATAGGATAGTTTTTATCCTGATTTTATCTTCCTGTGGGATAATTTACTAGTTGTAGCTGATGAAGCCGCTGGCTACAGCTACTTATTATATAATATTCAAGTAATATAAACTCAAAGGTTAGTTAAGTATAAACTAGGTTTATTGTTATTTAGAACTATGTAGTAAAACTAGATAATGTTCAGGCAAATGAGTCCTTAAAATCTGATTGGATTATCTATGTGTTCATATTCAGTGATTGATATGAATGGCAGGCAGGATGTTACAAATTCTTTTGCCAAGGAATGACACAAATATGCTGTATTTTGATAATCATTTACGTAATTTTGATAATCATTTACAGATTAGTTACTATAGCATTATTTACCTTGTAGAAATTGAACACCAAGTCCAATTCACAGACATTGTGGAAGTATTCATTGAGGACCTCAACGAAATTGTGAATAGCTTCCAAGTAGCACAGGTTATTGTCATTCACGTCCACGCATATGCAGAAGTACAGCCCTGCGTACCGTCTGTATACTATTTTGAAGTTCCGGAACTGTAACAATACCAGGTATGGATAAAATCTTCATGGCAGGAGGACGGTAGGGTACGACTACTCCTAGAGCAAGTTATAGGGTTTTTATGTCACTTACCTCGACGAAATTAGTGTGCTTAGCGTCCCTGACGGTTACTACGGCATGCACCTCCTCGATAAGTTTCTGTTTCTCATCATCATCGAAGTTCATGTACCATTTTGCCAATCTAGTTTTACCCGCACGGTTTTGGATCAGTATGAAGCGAATCTGTGGATAATGCACACAAATGAAACTTCAGCTCGAGAACATTATACTAGGCGAGAAGTATAAAAAGTTTAAATGCTCACCATTTTGTAATTATGAAATTAAAAATGATATAATTTATAATACACAGCCGTCGACGCCTCCTCTTTCCTTCAATTTTGACAACTCAGACAATAAAAAAATGACAATTATTTGTTGCCTTGTCTATGACGACATATTGATTGAACGTTCCAGGTTCAGACCTGAAAAGTTGTGTGTTTGGTCCTTGAGAGGATAAAAAACTGTTGTTGATATTAAAGAACAAAAGTGAATTAATTTATGTTGATATTTATTTAAAATTCGATAACCTTGAGGAAAAACTGAAAAAAAATTGTGTTCAAAATATTGCAATGAAAAAACGTTTACCACTCTCTGGTTTTTGTATATGTTGCCATATTTTCAGCAATGGCCAGATGTGGTATAATTTTTAAACGTACCCAAAAACTGCAATTACGAGAATAAAATTGTATAAATTATTTTAAACGATCAGAATGGCACAAAGTAATCATTTAATTACTTTTGATCATTATTTTGATATAATATAACCTAAAATCCTCATTTTATGGTTTTCTTTTAAAACCTTACAATGGCAACACAAATATCGAATTGTTTTTCAATTTTCCAGTGGATTTTTGACGTTGCTACTACTTGCTCGTTTTTAACAAGTTTTCCTCCATGTAGTGCTTAGGTTTTCATAATGTCTTTAAAATAAGTAGTTCTGTAGGAAAATAAACCATATTAACCTTAAATGACGCCCACGAAAACCACAAAAACCGAAGTAGAAATGGTGATACGGAATAGAAAAACTGTTATGAAAGACGGGATTATGACAATGTCTGGAATCGGCGAGCCCTCTGTGTTCCACGCTCTGGTGGTGATATTCCTGGAGTTCTTCGCGTGGGGACTACTCACGATGCCGATCATCTCGGTGCTGAACGTTACGTTCCCGGATCACACGTTTTTGATGAACGGTTTAATAATGGGTATCAAGGGCATCCTGTCGTTCCTGTCTGCGCCTCTGATCGGCGCGCTGTCCGACGTGTGGGGCCGCAAGTTCTTCCTGCTGGTGACGGTGTTCTTCACGTGCGCACCCATCCCACTCATGACCATCAACACGTGGTGGTTCTTCGCCATGATCAGCATCAGCGGAGTGTTCGCCGTGACCTTCTCCATAGTGTTCGCGTACGTGGCCGACGTCACGACGGAGGCGGAGCGCTCTCGCGCCTATGGACTCGTGTCCGCCACGTTCGCAGCCAGCATGGTGATCTCGCCAGCGCTGGGCGCCTATTTGATGGACCTGTATGGCGAGGCGCTCGTGGTCGCCGCCGCCACCGCCGTCGCTATCCTGGATGTGTTCTTCATCATGGTTGCAGTGCCTGAGAGCCTCCCAGAGAAGGTCAGACCCAGCGGCTGGGGCCCTGCTATCAGCTGGGAGCAAGCAGACCCCTTCGCAGCATTAAGAAAAGTTGGTGCGGAACGTACAGTGCTAATGTTGTGTGTAGCAGTGTTCCTCTCGTACTTGCCGGAGGCCGGACAGTATTCGTGCATATTTGTGTACTTGAAGTTAGTGATGGGCTTTGGTGTAGTCCAAGTGGCAATATTTATTGCAATTGTAGGAGTGCTCAGTATTGCTGTACAAGTTGTTCTTGGATTCTTGATGAGGGTGCTCGGGGCCAAGCACACTATTATGATGGGACTGCTGTTTGAGATGCTGCAGCTCATGTGGTATGGCTTTGGAAGCCGTACGTGGATGATGTGGGCTGCCGGAGTGCTGGCTGCCCTGGGGTCGGTGACATACCCAGCAATCAGTGCGTACGTGTCAGTGAACAGCCGGGCAGACCGGCAGGGTGTGGTACAGGGCATGGTGACAGGCGTGCGCGGGCTGTGCAACGGCCTGGGGCCCGCCATGTTCGGTGTGATCTTCTACCTGTTCCACGTAGACCTGAATGAGGAGCATGCGGTGAACGGCAAGCCAGCCCAGGAGAAGTACGTGCGCATGGTGCCCGGCCCGCCCTTCGTACTGGGCGCGCTGCTGGTGATCTGCGCGCTGCTGGTAGCTGCGTTCCTGCCCGAGGACGGCGCGGCGAGCCGGCGCACGCCGCCCGACCTGCGCTTCGAGCTGGAGCGCGGGCGGCGCGTGGCGGGCCCGCTGTCGCCGCTCATGGCGCCCGAGTCTGCCGCGCTCTAGCTGGCGGGCAAGGCCGGCCGCGCGGCCAGCGTTTGACTCTCAGTGCTGCAGTGCTGTGCTCAGCGACAGCCACCCGTGCATTTACGAGGTACCAAAGCTAACTCGAGTGAGTGACCGTGATTCCTAACGTTACGCTGACGACACCGATACATTCCCGCGTCGATACAGCTTAACCATCGTGTTTTTAAGCTTTGTATTAGATATTTATATGGTTTGGAGTCGCCGCTGGGGTGTGTACATATTTGTCTGAATAAATCAATGAAATCGTTGTTACATACTATGTTTTCATGTTCCGAGCGGAGCATCACACAATAGGTAGGTCGCGTAAACTGCCACATTTCGTATTATACCGATGAGTCACACTTCACAGTCATAATAATTGCGTCGGGATGTTGATGTTGTCATAACTTGAAAAACTCGAAATTATAATATTCCATTTGTAGATAAGGTCAATAGTTAAGTAAATAATCATTAGCCAATTGATATGACGTAATGAATAAGGTAACGATCATCTACAAAGATGTCTCCTGTCCATAAAAAAAAACATATTTTGTATAAAAAAACGAGAAAAGTTTTCTAAATAGAGTAACATCTGGATGGAATGGAAGTTTAGGTAAAAGCTGTAAATTGGAAATGTTTCAAATGATGATATATTATAGGTAGGTGTAGGTAATGTACGCGTCCTCTGGCCGCCTTTGTGCCTAGTTGACTTTCAGTTCATAACTTCTAAAGTATACCTAAAATATAGATAAGTAAGACTAAGGATTTCTGATTAACTGAAATATAGAGATTATTATAAATAAGGTAAGATCTCTTAGTAAGATTAAAAATACACCTTTTATGTATGTATAGTCTGGTACAATGTCGTACGTCACATTTCGCATACCTATCTTACAAAGTAAAGAATCGATGGCATACTGCAGTCGACTGTACTGGGCTTGGCAAAATGCGATATTTGTGAACATAAAACAGCCGTTAAAAGACGTAACATTTGTCGTTCGGTTATGGTTTTTATTCCCGCAGTTAATGGCAAGGGTCAACGAATTTCAGAGCAAAATGATAATCTGAAAATACAGTTAAGTTTAGACTTTCAAATCATTACAGTCCTGTTGTTGAATGACGTCAATGCGCGCATCAGCAACACTTCATAAATTCATGGATTTATTATGGATATCAATATAATCTTGTAAAAGGGTTCATTCAAAATCATGCATGTAACTCTCGTAAAAACAATTATATTTTTCGCTAAATGAAGAGATCTACAAGACGTTTGAGGTGCCAATTCTCTACCATATCTAGACTACTTAAAACATACATAAAAATGATCTTTTTATTATTCTGGGAATCAAACAACATCTCCAAAGTGCATCTAGCAAGACCGTTAGAAGCTCATTGTCAGTCATTGTAGATGGCGGGACCATAGCTAGATCCCAATCAGGTATTTTGGAATATTTAATGACATCACCAGGTTTTCAACCAATGACAAAGCTTGTGATAACAGTTACTTAATAGCGTCATTAGTTTCACAGCCGCCATCGCCAATAAAGACGGACGGACTGTTCCAGGTTCCTATAATTTCACAGACAATAGACTATCAACTTGCAACCACGCATTACTCTATGAAACCGTTACTGAAACGCGGTAATCGCGGTTTAAAATTACCTTTTGTAGTTCGAAAACAAACATCAATGGCGTGTCATTTTAACTTTTTAATCTTCCTGAATGGTAATTGTTTAATCTATGGAACTATTAAGTACTAAGTTCATGGCGTCAAACTTTCTAGGCGAAGGGGTTTAGCCAAAGATAAAGTGTCTTTCAGGAAGCTTATTAACTTTTGAGCGTTGATAATGAACAGCTCCGCTAATTCGTGCGATGACCTTGCGTTTAATAGGGCAAGTGTTTGTTTAGGCGCGTAAACGAAGCGACGCGGAACTTCAAATTGGTTGCTGTTGAGTACCAGAAGTCTTAGCTTTGAATTTTTTCTTCAATGACCTCTCTAAGGAGCAAAGCAATAAAAATACCTGTAATTAATCAAAGCATTTCTGCCCGAACGCCAAATTTTATAACTTGTCAGTTAGTAGTAGAAACTTGTTCTAAAAATCTAGATGAAACCTAAGTTCTTAATGCTAAATATTTCTAATATTCTACTGCCAAGTTTTTACTCAAATCAAAATAATTTGATTTGTTATATGACCTAAAGTAAGTGTACCTAGTTAAAATAAAAAACAGTATGAATACATTACACAACATTCGGATTATTTTAGTGAACGTAGTAAACATTTTAGTCAATAGCTGCTTCACTTAATACTTTCTTGTCTGTTTTTTATTTTTGAAATAGTTACAGATCACATTTTAAAACACAGCCAACTTACATGGTTGGTTTATACTTTATTGTGATTTTTACAAAATATGCTATTTTGTATAAAACAGCCACGTCTAAAATCACAATTATTAATATTAATAGCCACGTTTCGGAATTCTGGATAGGATACAATAAATAACAACAGTTATACCAATATGTCTCAAATAAAAAATAATCATAAAATTAATATACAACCGAAGTGCAACCATCGACAGAAAAATGCTTATAACTCTGTTTGTACTTTTCCCGGCTTGGCTGCCTTCTGCATAACACGGTCCAATTCTAAACTGACACTGACCATGTCCCTATAGCAATGTTTGCTAGTTCATAGCACATTAACTTCCAAAAGCGACTTATACTTGAAATCCCAACTAACGACTTAAAATTAAAAATAATTAAACAAACAAGATAAAATTATCGCGGTTTTAAACTCGTCCGAGCATTAGACACAACAAATAAGTCGAGTAAGAAATTACGTCATCTTCCAACAAATGAATATAGGTAATATGACTTGTTATTATTTTCCTGTTTAGATTAATGTCATAATATCCTTGTATTTAAAGCTTCAGTTAAATTAAATGTAAACGCTACTCAGGTTAATAATGGGGTCTTCCCCAAGAATTATCAGCACTAATTGTTGACTGTGATGTTGACACTGTCCGGATATAGCTGTCGCTTCGCCATAACGAAATATTTCCGCAATAACCTCTTACGAAACTGATGGGGTGGCTAACGAAGCAATAATGTTGATTAGTTTGCAAATATCTATGAAACAAGAACTTATATTGATAGATTTTTCCCCCAATTTCGTCCGCGTGGAATTTAGCCTAAAGCCTTCCTCGATAAATGGACTATTCAACACAAAAAGGTTTTTTTTAATTTCAACCAGTAGTTCCTGAGATTAGCGCGTTAAACGAAACTCTTCAGCTTTCTTTCAACCTTCACACTTTTTCCAAAAACTAACTGCTTCGATTGGCAGTTAGAACTTAGAACTGGTTAGAACTATAAAATAATTGATAAAAAGTTTCAAAAACAAATATCAAAGACATTAAAGTTGGAAGAGGCCATAAAATTCTTGATAGAAACCGCGAAAGTTGTGCTAGCCAATCTGTCGAGCCTCTTTGGTTTATTTGATATGTGGGGAATATGGGGTCACGCAAGGTTTGTTTCGCTCACGCTAGAGGCAAAAATTCGGGTAACTCCAGACTTGTTAGAAACAAAGATAAAATAACTTATAACATTTATCTCTAAATACCTGGGCCTTTTCAAAGAGTACAAGCATATCTGTCTGTATATTCGGTGTTACAGTTCCAATTATTGCTTGCTGATGCTATGACTTAACGAACTTCTTGATTTCCACCTTGCTACGTGACTAAATGAAAACACTATAATCTTTTTCGTTGAAATCTGAGGCACTCCAACATAGCTGATTTTCTACGCCGCCGTTGAAGCCTCGGACTCGGTTGAGTCTCTAATATCTTATGCTTTTTGTGCACTGTAGTTGCATGTTTTTTGGTACTGATCACTTATACCTTATATCTCTCTTATTACCTAGTTTTGTTTGATTTGAATGTCTTTAATTATGCAATCCATAATCAGAGCGTGATCTTGACATATCGAGAGGATTCCGGTCCATTATTAAATTCTACGTTAAAGGTCAGACTTCGTCATTCAGCTAAAGGCGATTCAAGATTATATTTCTGTAAAAGTAATTTTATTATAAGATTCCTAAGTAATTTCGGAGATTATTTGGAATTTGTTTACAACCGAACAGAGGTTTAATCAAAATGTTCAATCTCAGTATTCTCTGTGGGACGACAAAGGAAAATAATGAACTTCTCTAGATCTCAGGTAAATATATGTAGAGATAAAAAGTTGTCTGTTATTTTCCGTGACGTGAGTTCCGTCGTTGCAGTGTCATTGCCATCCGTGATCCGATGCTCCCTCAATGCCCCACAAAGATGCTCTTTGCACTTGCAACATTTTGTTACACTATCATACAAACACTGATATATTCATTCATCTTAGTTATGAGTGGGTTTAATTTTTGTTTGTTTACTGGTATTTCTGATTTGACGAAGCAATTACTTAGTTAACTGAACGATTACATAACTTGTATTTAACTTGCAGTGGCCACCAATCTCAGTATGATTGCACGAAATTCAGTGATGCATATCTTACTCTGCGTTCACGAACCCTCGCTTTAGCAAAATTAAACAAATTATGCGGGTTTTTAACTCCTGATTGTTCGGTCTGCGACTTTAATGGTTTGAAAAGTTTGAATATCTTTTTGACCTAAATAGTTGTAATCTAACTACAAAGATTTATGATCTCATCATCTTTAAGCGTTCAACAAAGCTCCAAAATTTCCAGATTTCTTAACACTTTTTCGTCCCTCGCAATTTCCTTGCGGTATTGTACTCTGAAGTATCATAGAACCTCTATTATGTTATCTTTTTTACAACGGACCTCCTTCCAAGGCCTTGATTCAATAGAGGCCCTCTTGAAAAAAATAGAGAACGTCAAAAATGGCGGGTAATGTTTGAATAGCGAAACGTCGCTGAATTCGATCGAAATATTTTTTTTCTTATTTCTAGTCGCTAAGTCAGGCAGAACGTATCTTGGCAGCGTTATTTCGCCAATGGCCTGCCAGTGCAGCCTCCCACTCCGCATTTGAGCGCCACGCTAGCAATTATTACGTAATTGCTCAGCAGCATGGCGACCTTGATTTATTCTTTGTTGAATCTTTTTTTGCTCGGATGCTAAATAAGTAAATGCAAATTTGAATGATGCTTAGCATTTAAAGTAAAATAAAATGAACCATAGCATCAATGCATTTCATGTTCTAGATTGTTTTTTATTTCCCAAAGAAATGAACATCGTTTGCTTAATTTCGTTCGCCATTTCTTGGCACCGTTTATAAGTACTTACGTGACTCCATTATACTATGTACAGAACCTCTAAGGTTGTATAAAATAGTCTTGAACAGGCACAAAAATATCATAACCCTCCTTTGGCTTTGCCGTAGTCGGGTAAAAAATAACATCGTTACCAAGATTCTACAAGTACCTACCTAGTCACGAAATTCAACTATGCGCGGATAACATCGTCCAGGCAAAGGAAATTCTTAAAATTCAACTCAAATTCTCCATATTTAATCAAGATTTAACCTTGTTTGAAATTAAATACTTATTTGCTTGTATTGTAATGCTAGTTCGTTTATAAAAATTAATTTCGAGGTTTTATCAACTTGTCAGAATTCTGAATATGTATAAACATGAAAACAATCAGCTAATAATGTTTTACTGTTGGGTGGGACACAGGCCTTCTTTCTTAAAGAGGGAGCGGGAGCAATACACCACGCGAGCCCAGTGCACGGCTTTGAATTTTTGGTTCTACTATGCCAGCTATCTCACGTAATCATAAAATAATCGAATCCGAACGTGCAGCTGCACGAAATACTTGAAAACAATAATCACAATGATTTGTTTCCTGAACCAATCCAGCTAAACGTGACGATTGAATTCACGGCGCGCGCACACTCTATTGTTCTATCTCTCTATGCAGGTCGGTTGCACAACTTGCACAGAATATGAATCATAAACATTGTTTACAAGCTCGTGTCAATGGAGCTGGGTTTCACCAGCTACTACTACGAGTAGGTATGTTATATTAGAAGTATTTAGTAGTCATTGCTGTATTTTTTTCTTCTTCTTTTCTTATCTTCTGTGCCCTTAGAAGAATTCTACACATAAAAATTAAATTATTAACCAGCTTACAGCCCGAAATCCAAGCTGGAAAAGTCTTTGACAAACTCTTATCCTCGCTCTTTCAAAAGAACAGGGTCATCTTTCTAATTTGGGATAAAACAACTCAAAATATAATACTGCTAAACTTGGCCCGTATTTATTATTTTTATCCCTCCAGCCAGATTATTATGAAACAAGTTGGTAAAGTTTTCAAATAAACTTAGCTTGTAGAGAGCGGTAAGCTCCGTTGCCGCTTTGGAGTCTGGGATTTTCATTAGATGGAGACTATATAAGAATATCCTTAGCTGTTTAATAAATGATCTAAATCTTTAACAATCACATCTCTTGTTTATGAACAGCATCATTGTGAGCCTTTACAATTATTGATCAATTTTAGACATAAAAGCGAAAACGGTCACAAAGTCACCCAAAAACACGAAACAACAATAAATAACGCACTTAAGTTATTAGATACTAGGATTGACCACCAAAATATGCCATCAAACTGGAGGCCACGCTAAAATTGTGAATTATTTGAAAACTAGATGGTCTAGTCTAGACTGCGACTGGAACTAATTATTAACTTACTAACGAACTTAAATGTGTTGAATATGCTATCATATAACTACGTGGACTAAGAGCTACGTGTAAAATTGTAAATTAACTTTAAACTACCTTTGTGCTCTATGCTTTGCATGCTTAGTAGTAGACTACGCAGTATTTTGGTTAGATAGACTGGAAGTTGACTCTGTAGAGTAGGACACCTCTTCCTTTTCAGCCTTCTTTCACCTCCTGATCAGCTTAAACCCTGTCTGCTTTACGCCGAGTTTCGGCCCTGTATTCCTGAGCTTCATCACCTGCTGCATTTGCGACTTCTTCAAACCTCGATGGCAGTATTCTTGAAAACTTCAGCATTTCATTAGTTGTTTAAGTACGCTAAGAGGCAAAATAACTATTCTTGCTACAGTTTGCGATGTGGGCATAACATTCGCTAATGCCACGCGTATCACTCAGTCACATTAATCACAAAGAGGTAGGTAACTACTTATCCTGCATGTGAGATCCAACGTATTATTTCAAGTCACGTTTCGCATCTAATAATGGCTTTACTTATACTAAAGGCGAACTGCTAAAGCCAGGGGTTCAAATGTGGATTTACAATGCAGTGACAGGTTATCATCAATAATAGCCGTTTTTATTAGGTCGACAACCCGTTTGCTCAGTCTGGTTTACGATGGCGGGGGACCTAAAGGCGGGAGCAACGATAAGTCGCTGACATATCGAATTCTCTTCTTTATGGTTTAGTAAGCGTGCAAAAGCACTTTTTTTAATGTGACGTTTTTAGCGAAGACATCTATTATTGATTTTTACTGCCAACTCAATGGCCGAGGTAGCGCGACCGATAAGCCTGTGTTATCAGCTAGTGACTAATGCGCCAGCACTTGTTTCAATAAAGACCTAGGTACTTATTTGATTAGCGCTAACGGAAGTTTTACACTTTTACAGTGTCTCCGGCGACATTGGAAGTGATACTGTTGTCGATACAAGCAACGATATGGTCTAGTGTGAATCGCTAGATTTTATCATTATTGTCAAAAGTGTTAGCACTTCCTAATTTCTATTGCTGATAACAAAGGTTAGGATTTACAGAGGCAGGTAGTTGTCCCGTCGAATCGATCCATAATCAATTAATTAATGTTAAAATATGTCAATATTTTGAAAATATGTAGCTACGAATATCTTGCTAAAATTGATTTTTCTGTCACTTATGATAGTCGTAATTGTCAGATAATAGAATTTAATTTCGCTCGTATCGAAGATAATGTATAATATTTAGCAAAGAAAAAGTGCTAGAAACTGGAAATCCCGTCATTCAAATGATTTCACTTTGTATCTAATCGTTTTACAATCAATTGTCCGCATATTACTTTGTATGATCAACGATATTGATAAATAAAATCTTTAAATTAAATGTTAAAAAATCTTCCCATTGGACAAACTTTACTCGAGACAGAATCTTACGCTCAAGGATTGACGATCAATAACATAAACACTTTCGAACACTTTAAGAATTTTGTAAATCGGTCCACAATTTACGGAGTTTGGTGAATATACATACCTATATAAAAAAATACACAGGAATAGAAAACCTCCTCCTTTTTGGAAGTCGGTTAAAAAGAGACTCATTTCTGTCTTACATATTTAAACACATACATAAAATCACTCATGGTATCCCCGAAGGGTTAGGCAGCTAGCTAAATAATAAATTAAAAACTTTTCCTTGAGTTGGCATAAAGATGTAAAATTCATATAAACATTTCTGGCAATTTCCAGGCGACAGTATCAGTCTTACTACCTACGCTACGTCCTACCCAAATGTAATAATTTTGAGGATAATTGTTGAAAAATCTGTTGAAGCGTGGCCATTTTCGGAAATACCCGCCATCTTGTTTTATTTATTAGAATGGCTGTCCTGTCAATGTCATTCAAGTGCCAAAATATCCCTTTCTGGATTCCATCACACTAGCAATAAACGACTACGAGCTGTATTTGAATTGATTCTCAAACAGATTAGTTTCATAGAACATTATGGACTAGCATTAAGAAATGTTAAAACAAAGTTTTCAATCAGCCGAAAAGATCTAAGAAATGCTCTAATTATCAGCGTGATAAGAATTACGTCACCAAACTGTTCGTTTTTAATGAAAAACCCCGTTTACTGTGACTTTGATAGAATTTATAATTAATTGTGTTTCGATTAGTCTATCGTTACATTATTTTCCGGGTGTTAGTAGTAAGGAAACGTGATGCTTTGCAAACATTTATTTTATTTTTCCTGATTTCAAACAATAACTAAAAGTTGAACTGTATCAGAGAAGAATTCTTAAATTTATCGTCAGTTAAGTCACTCCAAATAATTTATAGGTAGATGTGGGCACACATAACATAGCATTTTTTGCACGAAAATATGATCTAAACACAAGCACTGAGGCGTATCCCAAGTTTGTCAATTCGTTCGACATTTTTGCTGCTGCCTGCCAGTAACGATTACCATTGACTCAATCATAGATTTCGTCAGGACAACCAAGCCCGACAATTTATCGCGCATTTGCTTGCAGCACGTGGCAAGTATGACTATGATCTAGAATTCTAGATGAGTCATGATTTTAAGTATTTTATGACTTATCCTCCGCGCCCAAGAATTCACCATACGCCAGATAATAGTGTTACGAGCTGGGTATGGGATAAATAAAAACACTACCAATTAAACACACGAATTAACTTTATTACTCGCAAAACACTTATTCACAATCGCAAAACAGTACTGAACACTTTATCGTACTAGATTTCACTTCGATCCTTTCGTTGTCTCGCTTAAAAGTAGACTGACTCACTTCGTCCTCAATCGGTCCTTTTATACCCAAGCAAACAAAAGACATTCGAGATAATTCTCTATTATTCAAGAAAGCATCCACAAAAAAACATTAACAAAAAAATAAACTTAAAGATAAAAGAACCGACAAGGAAGAAGTTACTTAACGTCGTCGGCATACGGTCGAAATTACAATGACAACTGCCGGCGACTCCCGGCGCCTGACCTTGAATACAATGTAAGTTCTATACCTACTACGGAAATAGGTACCTAAAAGAATGAACTCGTATTTTCTAGGTACTACACAGTTATTAGCGCGGTTTCTCGAAGATTCTAGATGACCGTCGTAACACTGCCCCCTCCTTAGACATGCTCGTCCCGAGCATCATTAGTCCCGTAATATCGCGCCAGTCGGTCCACATGCACAACCTTAGGCGCACCTCGCGGACCCTTCTGTATTCGGTAGGTGACATCGTTGATCCTGGTCACAACTCTGTATGGTCCATCCCATTTTGCTTGCAATTTCGGAGACTTTCCCTTGCTCCGCACTGGGTTATGCAACCACACCAGCGAACTTTCGTCGAAACCACGACTGTTTGCCTTCCGGTCATAACGAGTCTTCATCTTCTCAGACATCTGTTGCCCGGATTGCCTGATATGCTCATACACGTCATTTAACTTGTTACGCAGGTCATTCGCGTAATCCGTTACACTGCGTGGGACATCAGGGGGAGTTCCAGTTATTAAATCTGCAGGCAACCGTAATTCCCTTCCAAAGTTCGCGAAGGCTGGAGTTACAGTCGTACTTTCGTGAACTGCACTCCGATAGGACAGAAGAAACGGCTGTATGTGCTTGTCCCAATCCCTTTGCCTGCTTTCCACGACTTTAGCCAGATATCTCTCCAACGTCTGGTTGAATCGCTCCACCATTCCATCAGATTGTGGGTGGTAAGAGGTGGTTCTAGTTTTGTGGGTACCCATCAATCGACAAGTCTCCTGAAAAACTTGCGATTCAAAATTCCTTCCTTGATCGCTGTGAATTTCTAAGGGTACTCCAAAACGACAGAAGACTTCCTGAACCAATTTATCTGCGACTGTTGTAGCTTCTTGGTTAGGAATGGCGAAAACTTCTGGCCACTTTGTGAAATAGTCCATGACAACCATGAAGTACTTGTTTCCGCTGTCACTTTCTGGGAATGGTCCCGCAACGTCCAGTGCTATCCGCTCCCAGGGAGCTCCAACGTTGTACACTTTTAAGGCACCTCTGCTTCGTGTGTGGGGTCCTTTCACAGCCGCACAGCTGGTACATTTGCGACACCAGTCCTCCACATCATCTCGACAGTGGATCCAGTAAAACCGCTCTCTGATCTTCAGAAGAGTCCTTTTTACCCCCATATGTCCTCCTGAGCATCCATCATGGTACAGCCGTAAAACATCCGGTACCTTAGCTTTAGGGACAACCATTTGTAGATGACAGCTGTCCCCTCGAGCGTTTTCCCATTTACGGCACAAGACTCCATCCTGGATCTCCAAACTGTTCCATTGTGCCCAATAACTCTTCGTGATGGAACTCATCGCAGCCACATCACTCCACTTGGGCTTCGGAGCACCAGCTTTGATCCACTTGAAGATCGGTTTGATATCCGAGTCACTTTGCTGAGCCTGCTGTATGGTTTCCTTCCATTCGTCGCTGAGATCTGTTCTTAGCCTCCTCACAGACACAACTTCCTTAGTTTCTTGTCTGGAACTCTGCATACAGTCTTCACGCCAAGGTCTTGAAAGTTCATCATTGTTACCGCGAGTTCTCCACTGTTGCTGGGCAGTCATATCAGTCGCCTTTTCCCGCTGTGATTGGTCTTCCCTCGGTGTGCGTCGCTTTTTACAATTTGGCCGTAGGTGACCACTTTCTCCACAAGCGTAGCACCTAGGGCTGTACTTTTGCGGACGCTGGAGTACAGGTGTTACCACAACTTGCTTTGGACAGCTTGAGCGGAGATGATCCCTTTCTTTACCGGTGTAGCAGCTGGGACTGTACCCTTGCAGACGGTCGTCTGTAGGTGATGCCACGACTTCTCTGACGTAGTGTGTTCGATGGTCTTGTCTCACTGCTTCTACTTCCAGAGCATGTGCTAAGGCGTTCTTCAGCGTCTCATGATGCCCAAGTCTCACAGCAGCTCTAACCTCCAAGTCGCGTATTCCGTCAATGAACACCTGTACCAGATTTCCATCGATGAGTGCAGGGGCAGACCGGTATGCTTTCCGAACCATCGTTTCAACTTCCAGAGCCCACTGCTGTAAGTTCTCAGCACTACGTTGAACGCGATCCCTTAGTTTAGCACGAAAAACGTGCTCCAGGTGCGCGTCGCCGTATCTGGACTCTAATGCCTCCAGCAGCTGTTCGTAGGTCACATCCTTGCCGAGTGCCTCAAGAATGGTAAGGGCCTGGTCTCGGAGACCCAAAGTGAGCGCGGTCATGGCTTGCGCTTTGGTCCACCCATTCACTTTCATAACGGCCTCGAATTGGATTTTATAGGCCGACCACGAAGATGTTCCGTCGAATGGAGGCACTTTAAATCCGCGCACCGAAGGGGCAGCAATCACTGAAGTTACAGACCCGTCTCCAACCTTAATTTCACTTAAGGCCTTCTTCACATCGGCGATCTGAATTTCGGCCTTGGCGATACGGTTGTCGTGCTGCTGTACCTGCTCCTTCATCACGCTCAGCTCTTTCCCAACTGACGCGTGAAGATCTTTCATCAGGAGCATCTGTTCTTCTTGGCGGCGAGCCTGTTCCTCCTTGTCCCGTTGCAGCTGCTCCTGCAACTGGCGAGCCTGGTCCTCTTGACGTCGAGCCTGCTCCTCCTTATCCCGTTGCAACTGCTCCTGCAACTGGCGAGCCTGCTCCTCTTGACGTCGAGCCTGCTCCTCTTGACGTCGAGCCTGCTCCTCTTGACGTCGAGCCTGCTCTTGCAGCAGTGCCATTAAGGAAGACAAGTCAGGCGCAGCTGATGCTGGAGTAGCTCCAGATGGGCCAGCGACTGGCTCTGACGTAGGCTGGACACCGCCCGGTGTCTGTGTCGGGGAGTCTCCAAATCTCCTTTGGTCCATTCCTTGTTGTCGCTGACTCCTCGTACGGATACTATCCGTGTCGTCCTTCGGTAGAATCGGCATTATTTATCCCACTTCTGACACCAAATTGTTACGAGCTGGGTATGGGATAAATAAAAACACTACCAATTAAACACACGAATTAACTTTATTACTCGCAAAACACTTATTCACAATCGCAAAACAGTACTGAACACTTTATCGTACTAGATTTCACTTCGATCCTTTCGTTGTCTCGCTTAAAAGTAGACTGACTCACTTCGTCCTCAATCGGTCCTTTTATACCCAAGCAAACAAAAGACATTCGAGATAATTCTCTATTATTCAAGAAAGCATCCACAAAAAAACATTAACAAAAAAATAAACTTAAAGATAAAAGAACCGACAAGGAAGAAGTTACTTAACGTCGTCGGCATACGGTCGAAATTACAATGACAACTGCCGGCGACTCCCGGCGCCTGACCTTGAATACAATGTAAGTTCTATACCTACTACGGAAATAGGTACCTAAAAGAATGAACTCGTATTTTCTAGGTACTACACAGTTATTAGCGCGGTTTCTCGAAGATTCTAGATGACCGTCGTAACAATAGTATTCCAGCATGATTTAAATATTCTTTGAATATATTGTTTACTTCAGATCAACATTTTTCTGCCCCTGAAAGTCTTGTTCAATGGTATGTCAACAGAACATAATGCGATAACCATTTTTGTGACGTCAATCCGATATAGTTTCACTTTGCCCACATGGATTTTACTGATCTTGCAAAACACTGTCCCATATGTAGTTTCATTTTAATTTATAAACTTTATTTTTTATTAATTAATGATGATATTTTCATTTTACATAAGATAACTAAAAACGAGCTGACTTCTTTTAGACAGCCTGTTACGAACCATCCGTCGACGGAAAGTAAATAGACTGTTTATCTTGTTACTTCAATATGCTGAAGTAAAAAAAACAGAGCGAAGTTCAGTCTTATTTCATTTTCTTTATGAAACCTTTTGCTAAAAAACTTTCCATTAAACTAAGTCCATTGTTAGTATTATTGGCGCCGTCTTGTCTCAATTGTGACCTACATGTATTGAATGCTGTCTCTGCCTCGGTATTCAGTGCTATTAAGGCTTACTGCCACCGCCTACGTCACGGTGGCGTGGGGTGGAGTCATATAGGCATCTCATCGATTACGCAAAACGGCAAAAGTAATAATTAGTCATCCTCCATTACTTAGAGGGTTTTTTTTATTGCCATCTGGACTTTCTGCGTTATTTGGTTTGTAACTGTTATTATTTCTGATTGATTATTTCTTCCAAATCTTTTTCTCCCAAATGATTTGGGATAAGGACAAGAGAATAATGATGCTGATTATTTCTTCAGTAGACAAAACTAACTAAAAGGTAACTAAGCAACCGCGGTCCACCTTGTAATGTGTTAGCTTGACAACAGCCGAATAAATTGAGGTACCTAGTTATAAATGAGCATAACTAAAAGAACCAAACTCGTCAGATTCCCGTTAATGTAAAATCAATAGACAACCCAACCACACATTTTAGTCATCAATTGATGAGTTTTTAAATGGTAAATTAATTTACACATTAGTTCGTGGTTGCACGGTTTCAATTGGTGGCTATCCACAAAATTCAGTCTGATATCTGACACTATAACAATCTAAAGGTAAACCAAGCATCCTTGCTTTACCTTAAAACTGGTCAAACTTCGCCATCTTGTTTTCTAAAGATTGCAAGACACTTTTCCAAAAGTTGACCTAACAACATCATCCAGATGCCAAAAGATCCTTGCAACACTAGCTACTTATTGAAGCGTTCATTCAAGTGTTTATGTGGGTGCCGAGTGGCCAATGCTAACAGGGGTTACGGTTAAGTGAAAGGTCGTTATTTTCGCACTGCGATGACAATTGACAGTTGTAAGCGTTGTTTATTGCTAAATGAAGTTCCTGACTCGTTATTTACTGGGTGGATTTCTAAAGCCTGCCATAAAGACTTCATTACATTTGGAACGTTAATTTTGTCAATAATTGCAATTTACAACTAGAAATTTTATTACTTCTTTTGATGGCCGCTTGCACTCCAAAATCACTTATTAACAACCCTAGTTTCTAACCAATGGTATGGAATGGATTTTACTACCAGCAGTTTCGCAATAACAAAACAAACGAAGAGCAATATGTTGTGAGTCACGCTACGAATACGATGAGAGGAGGACCACTAGTGCATAATAAACAAACTATCTTGACATCCACGCGTACACATTTATCATAGGTCATGTCACGTCTAACCTATTTATTCGTAGGCACAAAATGAATAATAACGTAGAATTAGAATCAAATAGGTGCACATGGATTTTTTGGCGTGTGGCCATTATCGGAACTAATGCCGCCATTTTGTTTTTTTTTGTAACTGTCAAAATATGATGTTGACATTCGAGCGCTAAAATGATCTTGTAGCACTTTATGCGCCTACTAATCTAACTATGCTTCAACATCTAAAAATCTTACATGAAGGCGTACATTTTCGTAACACTAATAACCTCTCTATTTGTATACATTATCGTGTTATCTTTTATTACAAAATTAAACAAATATTTCAATGTCATTACGTTAGGCGTCACGTTTCTCTACCGGCAGGGCACGACAAGTTAACACCATGATGACAGCTTTCAACGACGCTATTTAAACTCAGATTCACTTTTGTTCAATTCAGCCTTGACTTTGGCAAATCATCGTTTAGTTTGGAGATGGAGCGAAGTACGAATACTGATTCGAATCTTGTTACTATGTAAATCTAACAAATCTAAATTAATACGAGCCAAAAAATGTCGTTGACTAGAGTACCTACTCCATATAAGGTTTGGTAGTGTTCTTCTTTTCTTTATCGTATGGTTTAGTTATGGTAGAGTTTGGGCTTCTGTCTTGGCTTTACATAAAGGTATAGTGTTCACATCTGTAGACAACAAAACAACAGTGAATATAGATGACCCTCGCAAAGCTTTTGCCAATCTTCTCTCTTACTAAGGCTTCTAGAACAAGCCAACGAGCCCCAACAAATGGGGTTCTTCCAAGGTTCTTCAGCGTTCGTTAACTTATAGTTGGACGGCTAAGCGAAGGCCACAGAACGTTAAATGGCATTGTTAGTTTGTTGTTAGGCATCATATAATAGTCCTGAAATACAGTATCGATCGTAACTTTTCATCTCAATTAACCTGTACCTATCTACGTAGATCAAACCGTGGCCTTTAGAAGGCTGCCATCTTTGACTTTGACTGGCCTGTTGGTCTAGTGGTTAGTGACCCTAACTGCTATGCCGGAGGTCGTGGGTTCGATTCCCACCCAGGACAAATGTTTGTGTGATGAGCACGATCATTTGTTCTGTGTCTGGGTGTAATTTATCTATAATATGTATGTATTTAGAAATATATAAGTATGTTTATCAGTTGTTTAGTACCCATAACACAAGCTCTGCTTAGCTTGGGACTAGATGGCGTTGTGTGATAGTTGTGTAATATTATTATTATTATTATCTTTGCACAGCTGTGTAGAGTTAATTTAATATATTTTTTCTTGCCAGAGTAATTCACTTCCAAACATATTCGTGGGACGAAAATACGATGTCTTTTATACGTTTAACCTCCTTTATAACATCTAGTAAGCAACGAAACAATTGTCTGTCTTTCCCACTGTAGGAGTCTGTGAGACGAATTGAATCCATTTGCAAAGAAACTATACAATACAATGCTTTCAAGACAGTACAATACGCTTGCCTGCTCGCTTTTGCCTTGATGTAAAACTTGCTGGTAAAACTTGGTATTTCTACGGTTATTCGAGAATGAAATTGAATTGAACGTTAAAGCTTCTCCTTTTTCCGAGAATAACTGGGGAAGTTTGTTATTTGTTAATTATCAGGATGATGATGTCATCCATTTGTCAAGTTAAACTTTCTTCGAAATATTTTTGTAACTCATTTTATTATCCCCATTCGTCATTTTCTTCCAAAAAACGTGCAAAAAAGAATCGGGCATGACTTTATTTTAAACAGGCAATAAATCTATCGTATTATTTTATCGCCTTAGCCTGGAAGTCTAAGGATCGTTTCGTGCTACGCCAGATGTGTTATGCCTGTGGGAGTAGACCTAGATGGATTAAGTCGTCTTAATTAAATCACTGGCTCTGTCATGCCACAATTCAAGTAACCATGACCTAACCATGGCTCATTTATTCAATGGCCCTTCATACTAGGTAATTGGAGCAGGGAAATACAATCATTTATTTCGTCGCCATATTGACTTTATGACTAGGCTCTTTGTGCGAATTTTCCCGCTCCGTTATGTGCAAACACAGACAATGCCGGGTAACCTTGTGGTATATTACCGCATTTTTATCTAAGAGAACATTAAGGGGAAAACTCCAGGGTAACCCACAAAAATTCTCCGGTGCTTTGCAATTTGAACGCCATGTTTAGACTTGACAGTTACAAATTAATGTCAATCTTACAAATCAAATCATAGAGAATTTTAGGTTTAGGTAAGATTCATATCTAACGCTCCTTCTAACATAGGTACATGTGCGTTGGTTTCGACATGTAATACGCACCTGACCTTTAGGATACTTTATTAGGGATTTACGGACCTTTAGTAAATTACCAATAAGGTCAATGTGTGTCCTAGGCAGGGGGGGAGCCCTCCCGGGATTTTTATTTGCTACTGCGTCCCGCCGTATCAACACTTAACCATCAAGGTTATTTGATTAGAATATCTGAATATTTGTTTTTTTTTTAATACGACGGTGGTTATTTAAAAAAAACGAGTAGTCTTCCCAGTTATTATTTACAATACGACTTACCTTTAACATCATCTGACTAGCCAAGTAGCCACTCCCCACAGTCCCCACTATTCTAAAGACGGCTTCCAGTCTAACCGGATGCGGCTGTTATGATATGATCAAGCCACGAGCCTCACAATCCAGCGAACAATACAAGAAATTCGATACTCTCTCTCAAATCAAAGACAATAATGGAATCAACAGCCTGTTTACCCGCAATGTTGTTGTTATACAGTTGTTCTGGTAGTAAAGACGGCGAAACGCTGCCATTCAGGGTTCCATAAAGTAAATAACGTCGTCGCAAAACCACAGGTGCTGCGTAATCGCGAATATGCTAATATTCGGTGAACCTTTCTGCCTAAATTCAATGTAAATACACTTACCTCGGTTGAAGTGTCACCCTTCTCCTACTATTTGTTTTGTTCGTGTATTTTGATCAATTTACTCACCGAGATATTTTGGGGTCGTCTCGGCAAAAATAAAATGTCTGCAATTTTAGCTAGGTTATTGTAGCTCGTAATTTAGCTATGCGTAGTTGTTCAACTAGTTTTTGTTGTTCCGTGTCTCATAATGTCCTTGATGGTCAGTTTGAGTGAGCGTTTAGATTTTAAACATTGTCCATTACCTCTTGCTACCTGATAATAGCCTCGTTTGCAAATGCAGTATAAATACCACCTCTTCTTTTCCCTCCGCCATCAGAAACAATAGTTAAGAAAGCTCAACTAGGTAGTGTGTAGTGTGCAGGCTTGTTTGTATGCGTTTATCGTCCAAGTTCAGTTACGAAACCTTTTGTTTCTAGCGTTGAGCACATAATTGGCCACTTTTTTTGAACTTGGCATTGTAACTGCCAGACCACGGTCACCGGCCACCGCGGTCGATGCGTTGCATTTGCATAGATTATCATTACCAGTTTTTAGTTAGATAACTTGAGTTGGTACAGTGCTCCGTGGTTCTTTTGCCGGTTGAACAACATTGACAGGAGAGGCCCCTGTTGTTGTAATTTTGATTATGGTCACGCGGTAAAAGATCTGGCGGTGGAGAATTATTCTCCACTACTAAAGTTGTGTAATATTCTGAAGATGAAATTAATTAATGGTGGATCGTCTTTTTGCACAGCTAAAGTTTCTGAACTAGCTACTTACTACATTTGAATAAAACAAGTAGCGCAGGTTTTAATTGAATCGTTTATTAGTTTGATAACATGTGTTGGACAAGGAAACAATGTGGATAACAGATGGTTTCCCACAGACAAATCCCATTCTATTATTTCCTCATTGTCGTTACCACTTTCCATACAGTTTGCCTACAACATATTTAACACGATACCGTCTACTAGATTAAATAAAGTAAAGCAAACCCACAAAAAAATCATAATTTATTAATAAAAAATATAATACGTTTATGTAGGAATTATTTGTATTACCTAGCGCTATTTATTTCCTACCTAGGGTAGCAACAATTTATGGTTTTTAATGAATTTCCCTAAAAGTGACGCACGAATATGTGGCAAAGTAGTACAAAAAAAAATCGTGTAGGTACACACGGCTACACATCAAGCTATACAAAACCAGTATAATCTGATCGTTCACTGTGCGAAAAGATCTAGTAAAGAGAGGCCAAGATTAACTGGTTTTGTATAGCTTGATGTGTAGCCGTGTGTACTTTAGGGTTTGTTGCTCAACATAAAATTATTATTTCTTCTCAGAATGATTTTATTCCGTGGTTGCTATGTCAATATAAATACGTGCGTTTTATAACAACTTCAATTCGATACAATAACAATAGCGGCACTGACAGCGGAAGCATTGGCAAAATTACGGTTAGCATCGAAAATAAAAACTGCTTGTACATCAGTTACATCCTGCCGATTATTTGAAAACAGCTTGCATTTGTTGTTGCAATAAATAAATAAAATTCGAGTTACCTACTAAAGAAGTTAGTGTTTGGAAAAATAAACAGTTCAATGAATTCTTTGAAGCAAAGGATACGGATTTCTAGGAAAGGAAAAGGTACCCGAACTAAACATCACTATTTGACGTTATTACCTACTTTCCAACGAAGCTGTCAGATCTAAGTAGCCTGGTTCTACCTATAACTAACTTCACGTATACTAGAAGGAAAACCAATATGAGCAAAACGATACCTAACATAAGACAGCTTTTTCAAATAATTGCACCATTTCCCGCCCAAACTGATCGCTTAACCTATTTTCAGTAGGAAACAGAAGGGAATTGGGAACATTAAATCTAAATCTACGCTTTTACCCATTACATAAAACTGTTGCTAAATGTCTTCTACAAAAGAAAATTCAATAAGACTATTCTTCCCCAAATACTTTTATATCGCATTAAAATCAAAATGGCCGCTATATTTGTCTACGGTAATAAATCCCTGGAAGTAGCAACAATAGACAATACACACTGTAGAACTTCCAAGGTACCAACCTCGTAATAAAAAACCTTGCATCAGTAGTTTCCCTATAAAACTGGTTCATAACAAAGTCTCATGTTGTCCTGAGAATGGGGGCAAGTAGAGCCACCTGTCAACTTGACCGTGAATTATAGACGCGACGCGGAACGCAAGCAAATCATTTTATGAACAGAGTCTGACTGGCATGTGAATAATTTGGGTATTTCGGGCGGAGACGCTAGCTAGTGATTCGGGTTTATCCATGGAAAGAGTAAAAAAGATCCAAAATGTAAGTACATCATGCAGTGACGTTTGCCAGTTTTAGTTTTGGGCGAGAGGGAGCCAAGCTTTTACATTATTACTGTGCTGTTTTTCGGTGTTAATAAAAACGGTAATGGGAAAGTCAAAGCCTATAAAAGTTGTTAAACGGAATACCGTCGAAGCGCGTTTAAGAATTTATCACTACGCCGGCACAGTAGCTTGTAAATAATCGGAACATGTGGAAAAACTCGCTGAAATTTTAACGCCTTTGGTGTTGCCTTGTTGGCTACTACAGCGCCATTAAACGTAACAAAATGTTTTGCGTTGTTCTTTAATGGCGACACCAATCAATTTATTAGTCCCTTATTCTAGCGTTGTAATTTGCATTGTGCTTAGGTGTTTGGTCAAACTCTTGCTTATTATTGTGAATAACTGAGACTGATGCTGGACTTATTTGCTTCCAGTATGATTTAGTTATTGATGATTTGAGTTTACTGTATAGAACTTACTTTTACGATTATAAAGTGAAAACTACGTCTCACACGATACTCTTTCACCTCAATTAAATATGATTGAACTCTAGGCAGCTGTGGCAGTTGTAATGTTTGCTAACCCGCCATTTCTTTATTAATATTCAAATACCTACTGACTAAAAAAACAATACGTCTTGTTTTAAATTACAATAACCAAGCTACCGTAGCTAAATACCCTCCATATTGGATTTTCAATAAACATAAGTAACGCTGAGTTCTCACTAAGCGACATTTTAAGCGTAGGTAATTTCAAGATTTTCGCATGCCTTTGTTAGATTATCGTCAACACGATAAGATCCGGTACACCATTTATAGATATCGGTTCTTTTACAAGTTCAGTAATTACTACAATGGCTACAGAAATAAACTAGCGATACATAAATTAACTATCGCAACTACTAGGCTACTTATTTACTTCAAGTTTCACTGAGAGTGATAATATATTGCCTGTCTAAATTCCTGAAATACGTGTGTGAGTCAACGTGTTGTATTTTTAAAACATAGCAAAAAAGCCTCATTTAAAAAATCACTTGTGGAACAATAGAGCTAATGTATGAATGAAGCACTAAATTCTGTCACAGACTCAATTCTACTTATTTATGGTCAGTTACCAACCTCACGGCATTAATCGGTAACATTTCAAGGACGGCAATTACAGGCCAAGAATTAATTTAAAATGACTCTACAAGCGATTTATTACCCGGCTATGACATTATTACAAAGTTAATTCATTTTATGTTATTAATAGCGAAATTGTGGAACACATTAGAGCTGTTATAAATCCGTAATGTTTATTGATTTTGAAAAGCCCCGAACAGGAAATAGAACACAGTTTATAAAAAGGAACGGAAAATAACAACTTATTACTTATTAGCGCAACTACACTATCTCAACTGGATATAATTAGATTTAATTAACGCAAAACTAGTATACGTATAATTTAATGAATATGACAAATCAATTACATAAATAGCTATTTAGTTCGAAATGCGGGTAGGTACAGTCTATTCACGGATATTTTACTTCTGACTGTTGCTTGAAACAACACATTACAAATCATATTGTCATCTTGACAAGTTTGTCAGTGGTTGCAATCCAACACCTGCCTTATAGCACGCTTATAGCCAAAACAAGAAATATCACTTTGATTTTAACAGTGATACTCAGTTTCAGTATAAAACATTTTATAATCTATTTTTGATCAACATATTATTGCTACGTCAGTGTTATTGTAAGCCAGAGTAGGTACTTTCTAGTTAGGGGTTAAGTGGCATTGGCGTATTAGCAGTCCAGACTATGCCTGATGTCATCACGGGCTAATTACCTAATACCAAGCGCCTAGGGTAGGTACGTCGAGATCACAACATTCACAACGACCTAGGTATCGAAATGATTCCGATGGTGTAGGCGGATTCGTGGTCCGTGGATGCATTAAACGTAGGAAAACTCGAATACAGTTTTATGTTTTTTGTTTACATTCATTAAAACCAAACAATTACTAAAGTTCGCATCAAAGAGTAGAATACTAATATCAACAGGGTCCGAATTCTGGAAACGTTCTCGTTCGTTTTTAAACTGTTTTTTTTTTATTTCTGAATAATTCTTCTCTCCCAAAGTGTTACCAGTGTTCTCATTCAAAGTAGGCGATATCCGATTCAATTCAAACCATCGATTCTTTCTCTCTCCTAAAATCCTTGCACATGCTTAGTACTAAACTAAGACCTTGTATAGAAATGATTTTTCGTACCACTTGCTCAAAAAAGTGACATTCTATGCCACAAAAAGCGAACATAACAATAGTCATTTTTAATCTGTTAAAAACAGGGAAAGAAAATTTTACTGAATTTCATTCATCCCGTAGGGGGAGAATGTGATTTAAATTTGGAATAGGTACTTAGGTACCGAAATTTATGCTGAACTACATCAGCTGTGTTTACACCATTGAGTTTGTGTCTAAAGCAATATAGGTACATCTTTTTGAAAAAAAATACGCATTTATTATGCAGACATGATTATTAAATAAAATTACGAAAGCCGACGAGGCCGCATGAGCTTGATGCCTTTGCTTTTAAACGCAAGTTCCTCAGATGCAAGAACAGAGAAATACTCAAATCAACTCATCAACAATAAATGTTCCAAACAAAAATGTAACTCTCTCTATCAATATTGGACCAATGTTTCGAATGTTAACTTTTACTTTTAATTTTGTCATTATTTTTAATAAATGCTTATCTCATATTAATAATGTGTTAATTTTTTCGCAAATGGTACGAAAAGTAGAGTATTTTCCTCGGTGATAAAGCTGTCTTAGTCTTGGGTGAACTTAAATCCCTCGCTACACTCGCGATTTAAATCGTCACCCGCGACAGAAGACACTGCTTTATCCCCTTGGTTAATAATCTCATCATCATCATCATCATTTCAGCCAAAAGACGTCCACTGCTGGACATAGGCCTCCCCCAGGCGTCGCCACATTGACCGGTCCCGTGCGTCTCTCATCCAGCGGGTTCCTGCAACCTTGACCAGGTCATCGGTCCACCTAGTGGGAGGCCTTCCAACGCAACGTCTTCCGGTTCGCGGTCGCCATTCCAGAACTTTTCGGCCCCATCGGCAATAATAATCTACTATTATTTAAATCGTAACTGAACTCTACCTTCAAAACTTAACCTTCGTTTAAACCTTAGCCCAATAACTTAGTCCTCGAGGATGGCTCATATACTTATAAAGCTCTGAGATACTCCGTAAAAAGCAAAAGTCAAAAATAACGAAACCGGTCGAGAAGTAAATCCGGATTGTCTAAAGATGCCTTGCGGCGTTGCAGCGTAAAAATGTATAAATCGTGTATGAGGATTGCAATGTTTCCCAAAGGTTTTACTGCAATACAGGCTGTAATTCCAACGGTCACTTCTGCAGGGTGGCTCAAAACTACTAAAACTGGGTTACTGGTTGGGACGTTAATTATATAATATCCGACTTAATTTTAGACAAAAATCAATCAGTATCCGCCCAGCCTAGCTAGTGCCCCGTAACAGAGAAATTGTGTGCCTATTTTGGCCGCCATTCTTTGACAAATATTAAGCTTGTGTATTCAGTATCTATTAGATTAAATAATTCCTGTACAGTGATGACAAAAAGAGACAAATTATTTATCGTGATTCCAAAAACGCAGACTAATTATTTCAAGCTACTAGTGAATTTGTCACGAACCTTGAAAGCAGCCCGTCACCTCAATAGAAATACAATTTATTATCAATCAGGATAAAGGGATCACATTCCATCCACCGCTGTAATTAATGATAGGGCCCGAGATTTATGTCTAAAGATTTCAAGACATTTATTTGAAACATTTCGTTTACGAAAAGATTTCGACTCTCAGATTTACAAATTATAACGGTAAACTTTAGGTGGATGTCCTCTTCCGACCTACCTCATAAAAGACCCTATAGATATGTTGCTGGGCCTAAAAATATCTCCCGCATCATTTGAAGCCTTCTACATTGTAATATTATGTTAATGATATACTGGACCAGTGATCTTGAACGAGTCCATTTTAAATATTAGAACTAATTTCAATAAAAAACAAGGTTTGATCAACATAGCGTCGCGTCGCTTCGTAAAATCTTTTTATAAAATGGTTTCTGAATCGTCGAGTGATTCGATATTTTGTGTGATGTAAACTCTGCTTTGTCTGTTATTTTAATCTACGTTATTTTGATGGTTGTATTTCGTGTTTATTTTAGAACATTGACCTCCTTTGAGCTTCTCTGTAGAGAAGATGAGATACTGTCATGATTTAAGGAGGTTGAATTTTTAGTTTCATGAATAGGTTGTTCTACATTTTGCGTGTGGTTTTAAGCTTCTACTATTTAAACCTCATTTTAAATATTTGTGAAATTAGCTTTTTTACAATGACTGTTAGAATTCTTAATAACTATGCATTGCAGGGAACATGCATTTTATATCAACTTCCTTACTTAAAAGTAATGTATCTGTCTCATTAAGTGTGACTTAATATTTCTTCTTCTAATCAAGTACGATGAACGGGTAATACTCATGACATTGACAGTGGAAACCTGTTTGTGAGCCACTGAGCCTTATGTGTGAATTATTTGTGGCGTCAGCTACGGCCAGCGTCAAGTGCAAGTGAATAAACGAGATCATCATTGTATCTGTGTTTGGTCTACTTACTGATCAACAAGGTGATGACAAATTAACTTTGAATTAATTTATAATACGGGACATGGCTAAAAGTGCGTATTATCGTTGACAATTAATAATGTTTCCTGTTTTATGGCAAAATTGGCTCCCCATGTTATTTATTAGCCTCGATAAAGTGCCCAAAAGAATAAACTGCTTAAGTGGTCCCTACTAAATGCAGGGTGAGCTTACAAAAGCTATATATAACAAGGATGTAAAATGTGTATTATTATTGTGTAAATAAAATGTATGTAAGATAACTTTGTTTCCTTTAGGATAAGTGTTGAAAACATTCACATTTTAATTGTGTTAAAAAAAAACCGAGCTAAGTTGGGAGTGTTTAACAAAAGGTGCGTACTTATTTGTGACTGTACTAAATTAGGCTTAAAACGATTGTCACATCTGTCATTTTCTGACATTGACAGTTTCTAATGTCAAACAGCTCAACATAGACGTTCGTATTATCACAAATGAGTGGACACCACAATTCATCTTCTTGTGCTCTGTAGTTAAGATCCTATTATAGCTAATTAGGTGCCTGAGCATAAATAATTTATATTGAACTGTAACATAGTGAGATAAAAATATATGTAGAATTATTTTTAATATTAAATGTATATAGTAGTAGGGGTTTGGATTGAGCGGCAGACGACTGCGTAGGCAACGAAGATTGGATTTTTTTCTAGATTAATCCTAACAAGCCCACTTGATGCGCCGGTCGAGTTAAACTATCGAGGCTGCGTAACACTTTGTATTGGCTATGAAGAACTGAGTCTTAATCAACGTAATTGTGGTGAAATTGGAAGTCAAATTGATATTAAGTCATCGCTATATTAATCTAGAATTTTCTTTTGTCTATTAGAAAATCGGCCGCTTGATCCAAAGCTCTATTTTGATCACTAAACTTATTTTTGTTATTGAGTATAATGCTGGACATATCTATGGAACCGACCTTTAATTGAAAGCTTCTCTGGCTTTCAACCAATACAGCAAAAAATGTATCTTTACTACAGCAATTTAATTTTTTACTGTTTTATAAAACTTTTTGCACTCGAATTTTTGCGGCGATATCCAAAATTGACTGTTACCCTCAAGATTATTGACGAGAACTTCCTCACTGTTGGAAAAGGCAGGCATCTCAACAATTAATTAAGAAATTATCTACTCTCAATCTTCAACCGCCTATGATATGACCCCGCGTTCAATATTTGAAATTCATATTAGCGCTTCTCATTTTTCTTCGGAAAAAATATTAAAAAGCTGGAATATAATGACAAACGATGCTCAACAACTTTCTTAACCAAGAAAACAAGTAATAAGAGCAAATGGCGTGTGGCTTGATAGCATCTGAAGCCGCAAGCCACGCGAGTCATGTCGGAAAGTATAAACTGGAAGCGAACTTGCACCGCCTTGCTTCCCCTACCGCGACCTTAGTAACACGACGTGCACGTGACCATACATTAGCGTGCAACCCTGAACTGTGCAAGCCGATATTCTCGCTACTGCACAGATAACAGGATAATATACATATTTCAAAGCCTTTTACGGCATTTCTACGACAGATTCTACCTTGGAACAAAAAATAAAAAGATTTTCGACGTCATAAATTCCGCAGTGTTTGGTAAACTGTCCCTCTGCGCTACGTAATGAGCTGTGCCGCATCACTTTACGTCATAACGACAAATTAATGGTAATTTTAAACAAACGATATTTCCTTTGCTCTACTTACGCTTCGTCGTTTTGAGAGAGGTTCCTTTGTAAATAGAACAGTATTTCCCAACTTATCTGGTTAACTCATCTCATGTTCTTATCTAACGTTGTGGCATAATTCTCACTCACTCACACACACTCACTTCAGCCGAAAGACGTCCACTGCTGGACATAGGCCTCCCCTAAGTGTCATTTTTGCTTAGGGGGGGTTTGCCATAATCGCCACGCTTGGCAGGCGGGTTGGCGATCGCAGTACGGTCGATACAAAAAGCACAGAGAACGCTGCTGCCCATTCTCTGGTACATCCCTAATCTGGTGCATAATTCTATTTGGTTTAAATTCAGCAGACTTATTCATATTAAAGTCTCATTTTATTTTTTTCGATATTGCTGCAAAATGATCGTGTGTAGGATTAAGTTTCACAACTCGATTAAAATACATAGTAGTTTTATTCATCAAGGTGACTTATGAAAAAAATATTGTATTGTTTATGGTTTCACAACCCCTCTGCTGGGGTTTTAGTTGTACTGAATTTTCTTTTGTTCTCATAAGTTTACTTAAAATGCTTAGTATTTTTATTTGTTTCTTTTTTTATATAAAATGCCAAACTGTAGTAAACCTAGTGTAATTAATTAATTACCTATAAATAATAGAAAGTATTATATATGTAGCCATTTCAGTATCATAAAGGTGGACTGTATGATATGGTCAATTAACTCCATTGAGGCACAAAAATGGGCAACCGATGACCATCCGCCATTACTGTGGGTTGCGTTGGCGAAATTGAGTAAAACGAGCTATTTATGCAAACTTTTATTGCCTACCTACATATTTTTGCCTACTTTTGACTGTCAATAAATGTCTTCTCCTTTTATGCCAAACGCTTTTCATGCAGGGCCAATAAAGTATTGTTGGATGTCACAAAGAGCTCAGGTTTTACAAAGCAAGTTCAGCTAACACTAGCTTTTCAGCTTTCAACGGCTGTGAAATGGTGATAGCTATTTAGACGAGCCTAGAATATCTAGTTGGCGGCCATATTTCAGTAGCTTAGTATTGTGAAGCTTTTCATTCAATATAATGTTATTTAGTCTGAATATTTTTGTTTAAAATCACTTACACTCCATATGAAAATCTTTTAACGGATTTTATTTAACGTTGATGCAACACTAGGCGTCCAAATTGGATTGTTTTGATAAATGACGCTAGGTATATGGTCAGCATCAAATTCAACTATGAGATCAATCAATCCCTGGTTGCAGAAGTCAATACAGTCTTTTTTCTTCTAAAAGTAGGGTCCTGGACAGTTGAGATATCAAGCAAAAGTGTAACCGAGTGATAGATGGTTCATTTGGCGCGTGGTCGTAGAGCACATCAATGCGGCCATTTTGATTTAGACAATAATTGTTACAAGATGGCGGTGAAATCTGATTGTGGCCATAGTGACCATGCACATGTTTATCAATAACGTAATTTTGTGCTAAAACAGTAGTTACAAACGTCATGTTTAGATTTATTGGGCAAAGATCCAACAGCCTATAGCATAGGTACAGAAAGTCAGGGGAGAAACTCGTAAAGTTAATAAGCAACTCAGTTAACGACTATAAACTCTTGAAAGCGAGCACAGTCTGCATTCTGCATAATATCGTCCGTGTGACCTTGTATGTGACACGGCACGAGAACTGTTCACTCACTCAGCAAATATTTCTGTGACGTCATTTAGCGATAATATGACGAGCCCTTATACTACTAAAACGTCTCTCTGTGCGAGTGTTTTTCCCTTATGAAGGTAAAGTACTCGGCAAGATTTTATTGTGTAAATTACTATTCGTCTTTCTATACTCATTTATGGACGCAGGTGTGGTTTGGCAAGAGCTGTAATGAAATCGACACAAAAGAATTCAATAGGTACCTACATTCATTTTCGCTTAGAAGCATTGTTTGAAACTGTAATTTTTTTTTTCTTTTTGGGCATAGTTATAGCTGTACTTTATTTTTAGAAGTCCAGAATCTTAATTTTTGCGCGGTTGATCGCAGTAGGCTCGCTCCCATTTACATCTGACCCTATACTAATCTGTGCCTATACATCTACTTAAAACAGGGAAAATTTTTATTGAGGCATAGCAATAATCTGAAATCTTTAAAAGGTACAAATTCCAATAGTATCGGTATCGATCGAGTTTACAACATAAATGTACTGATGAGATACCGACATTGAAAATCACGTGTCGGTCAATGTAAAACGTGCCCTGTTATTAAGTAATGCCGCGGTTTCTTTGTTATTAACACCCGCCGGTAACATCCGCGGCGCCGGATGTTACCGGCGGCGAGTGGTGTGGGTGCGGGGGCGCGCGGCGGCGTGTGCCGTGGCGGTGGGTGTGCGGGGCTCCGGGTCGCGGGGCGGCGGTTGCACGTTGCGGCGTGCATTCGTTGTTCCGTGATTCGGGGTCTCGAGCATTCGTTGTTGCGGTTTGCGTCGCTGGGTGCTTTCGTGCTCGCAGTGTTCGTTGTTGCGGGCATTCGGTGGCGTGTGGTTCGGCGTGGTGGCTTTCGGAATGGCGCATTGCACTCGTAGTTTCGTTCTTCTTCCGTCCTTCTGACATTCAAAAGTGCCTGTAATGGCTTAATTGAAATAAACGATTTGAGTTGAGTTGAGTTGAGTATTTACTTTTTAATATCTTTTGTTATCAAAGACTGAGTCCTAACGCGTCATAACAATTCTGTCGTTATTAGTAATACCTATTTGTTTAAATTAGGTACATGGCAGCTTTCGTGATTATTTTTAGGTTTAAAACAACAGCACTGCATGAAACTGCCAATTTTCATAGTTTGATTTTATTTTTTCATATTAGTGTCTGCTGAAAGGAAATTCAGCAAACAATGCAGTTTGGCCATTGACAATGTTTTGGTTTAGACAGTTCGATCATCAATGATTCGAATTCGTGCTTGAATTAAAATAAAAAAAATAGAACGCGGTCATATTTTTTAAAAAGAAAAGCATCGAATATTTTTTCACAGCGAGACGATTTTTTCAGTTTATTTTTATTTATAGTCCGGTCAATTTAGACATAAAAGTAGTGGTCAAATAACAATAATTCCGACAGAGCCAAATATTGGTGGAGACCTGGGGTATACCATACCATTACAAACAAAGTCTTAAAAATTCCCATCGATCCTATGTGTGCTACAAAAGTTATTCGGGGTCAAAGGTCAAAATTTGAGGATATTTGAATTTTTCTCGAAAACGGTAAGTTTTATCAAAAAAAACCTCAACCCAAAGTTGTAGATCTTAAAATTCTCTACAAAAATGCTTTTCATTATTATTTTCTAAGAGTTACCATTCCTGAGATATCGCGAATCTAAGAGTCACATTATCCATACTAATCCATACTATCCATACTTCCATACTAATATTATAAATGCGAAAGTAACTCTGTCTGTCTGTTACTCAATCACGCCTAAACTACTGAACCAATTTGCATGAAATTTGGTATGGAGATATTTTGATACTCGAGAAAGGACATAGGCTACTTTAAAAAAAAATATATTGAAGGGGTTGAAAGGGGGGTACGAAAATATTACTTTTGGTCGCGATAACCGGCATCGGTAGCGATAACTGACATTCGCGTGGTTGAAACCGCGGGCATCAGCTAGTCCTTTATATAAAAGCGAAAGGTACCTCCTTTCCAAAAATCATCTTTATACGTCCAGCGGTTTTCGAGATCTCGTGAGGAGTGAGTTACCTTTCGCTTTTATATAAAGAATAATGTGACTGTTAGAATCGCGATATCTCAGGAATGGTAACTCTTAGTGCTTGTTTACGGAGACGCGGGGCGTCGCGCGGCGCGTGCAGAAGGCTCGTCTCGTGATTTTTTATTAATTTACTGAGAGACGGATCCACCGCAACAAACGCTGCATTTTAAACTAACGAGCGAAAAATTGCTTCTCGTAAAATCGACGTTCGAAATCGTTAACTTTTTCATACATTACCATGTGTTTGAATTAAAAACGCAGCACGCGCCGCGCGACGCCCCGCCTTTACGTAAACATGCACTTAGAAAATAATAATGTAGAACATTTTTGTAGAGAATTTTATGATCTACAACTTTGGGTTGAGGTTTTTTTTGATAAAACTTACCGTTTTCGAGAAAAATTCAAAAATCCTCAAATTTTGACCTTTGACCCCGAATAACTTTTGTAGCACACATAGGATCGATGGGAATTTTTAAGGCTTTGTTTGTAATGGTATACCCCAGCTCTCCACCAATATTTGGCTCTGTGGGAATTATTGTTATTTCAAATGACTATTATGTATTCTGTGCTATTACTACCAGTACCTGATATAACTTCAGTACTGAATCGATTCGATGGCAGGTATTACTGACAATGCGACATAATCAGGCACTTTCCATTACCTACTTAGCGCTTGCAAATGAGAAAGTTATTACACCTTTCAATTCGCGAAACGCAAAACGCCCGACCTTTACATTTAGACTGAGGTCGTATTTTCTTTCATAGCAGGAAAAACTTGAATTCATTTTTGGCAAGATGAACGAAGAAACAATCTATGAGTGTGCTAGTGTCCCGAGAAAACAATTCTTGAGACAAACCTTCTGCTAAGATGGCCCTCGAGGTCTCAACTCCGCGCAGTCCAATTATTACGTCTCTTCATCAATAGGTGCTCGACGTTTCGCGTTTTTTTCCTTATTGTTAAAAAAGATTCTTATATCAATAAAAAAAACAGGATCTCCACCAATTTTGCTTTACATCTCTCCCTGGTACTCAACCTCAGTTTGGTACACACGGCTACACATCAAGCTATACAAAACCAGTATAATCTGATCGTTCATTGTGCGAAAAGATCTAGTAAAGTGAGGCCAAGATTAACTGGTTTTGTATAGCTTGATGTGTAGCCGTGTGTACTTCTTATCTCCTACCTTCCGAATTTATATGATAATGTGGGTAGTAATTGTCTTTACGCAAAGTCTTACAATCAATCTCAGTAAATATTCGGCCCTACAATGTCCCAAACTCATATTTGGGAAAGTAGAGTTTGTCAGAGCACGAGCCTTTGCTTAAACGTATTTTTAACCGACTTCTACAAAAAGAAGGTGGTTCTCAATTCGGATGTTTGTTTTTTTTTATGTTTGTTCGGGCATAACTCCGTCGCTTGCTAACCGGTTTGAAAATATTATTTTTTTGTTGGAAAGGGTTCCCAAATGGTCCCATATTTTTTTAATCGAAATCGGACAAGCGGTTTGTGAAAAATCAACAAAACTCAAAAAAAACATGTGAACTTACATGTGAACCACTAAAAAGTGAAAAATAAAAACTTTTTAACAAAAAATAAAACCGACTTCAAAAAAAAACAAAAAAGTGAAAAATAAACTTTAGAAGAAAAATCAGTTTCTGAAGTCGGTGGCAAAAAAATTAAATCAAAGAAACAAAAGTCACCGACTTCAGAAACTGATTTTTCTTCTTAAAGTTTATTTTTCACTTTTTTGTGTTTTTTTTTTTTTAAGTCGGTTTTATTTTTTGTTAAAAAGTTTTCTAAACCTGAAAGGCCACTGCAGTCTAACGTCGCGTTCTGCAGAAAACTAATATGCTTATTTGCTTACTTTGGTATATTATGTACCTACCTACCTATTTTGTTGTGTTGTTTTTTTTTTTGTTATCCTTGACGACGAACATTTACTAGTTACCTATTCATCAAATTCAATAATGATAACTTAATTGTGTTTACCCTTGAGTGTTATACGTACAACAGTCGCTAATTTGGAAAGTATTAAAGTTGGCAGCCACACGCTAGGGAGGGACTCAGCAAAAACCACAGCAGTAACAGTTCAAGGTTGACCTATTAGATAATTATGTTTGAAGAATAAATATATAAATATTAATCACGTCACGCGAGAACGTTGACCCGCCAAAATTGTTCCAAGATGGCGGGTTTTGGCGCCGGGTAATTTGTAACGAAACGAAAGTAAAACTTAGTTTTTATTCCCATACTTTTTGTTGATATTATTCCTACATAATGTATGGCTTCAATACTTACATTTATTTCATTACTTACCATTAGGAACAGAACCGTTTTCGTACTAAAAAGTAATTCGCAGCATACATATCTTATTGGTATTCATAGACAATAGCCTTTCAGCAGGGCTATTGTGTATCTTTTATTGACAGTGGATAACTAAATGTCTTTCAAATAACTGTCAAACGGTGAGTTTTTAAGAAAAAAATGTACCAAACCATAACCAATTTACAGTTAATCTATGGACATTTCTGATAGCCACTGACGTTAAAAAGATACGCTGGGCTATTACGGTTTTGTATTGTATCCTAGATACTCTTTACTAACATAATAATATAAAC
This sequence comes from Diarsia dahlii, assembly GCA_949775195.1. NCBI lineage: Eukaryota > Metazoa > Arthropoda > Insecta > Lepidoptera > Noctuidae > Diarsia > Diarsia dahlii. Next base: position 20,408,845 of record OX459209.1, read on the forward strand.
CCGTGGGCGTGTTACTTGTGGTTACTTCGATTAATGCCACTACCCAATTCACCCAACGGATATAAAGTTCGGAACGAATCAAGTAGACCTCCTGAAATATTCGTTTTTATTGTAGACATAAAACTAAAGTTGATTTGGTCCGCGAATAAAAGTTCCACAAGATTACTTCGTCACTGGCATCTCTAGGACTTATTACTTACTCACTAGCGTTCGGTTGAGTTACAACTAGCTAGACCGAATGAGGACGACGCGGTATTAAATCATATGTCAGGATTTCATGAACATACATAGGACGAAACTAATAAATATCTTGAGCCATAAACCCATTTTATTATAGATAATATTCATAAGTTTTAAATCGAACACAAAAAAAACACGAAAGACAGACAGCTAGGCAAGTGTTTTAATATTCTCTCCCTCTCTCTACTTATTTGGAACCTAATTAAAGTTAAAAGGTCATTGAGTATTTTACTTTTGTTTTGGGAGTAGCTATGTAATCCTTAATTCTAAGTAATTTGGATAATTCGTTTTGGGAAATCATAAAGATGGAATAGGTTTTTATTTCACTAAGTACTTAGGTAGCTTAGGTACATCCCAACGGGAGAACTTCTCTATTCAGAGTTAATTCAGTATTTGCTTGAAGTTGAAATTGTTGTCGTAAGTTCTAATTGGTTTCTCGTGTGCCTCCTCACTTTGAGTAAAACAAAAGTATGGCTTGCTAAGGTTAATTGTTACTTGATAAACTTATTTACACAGGCTTCTTGTGACTTTGTGAGCCTGACGCAACCCACTGTAAAGGTAGGTAACGCAACGATAAAGAATGGAAAAAACAAATATTTTATATACTTACTGTACAATGAAAGCTAAGCATTTCCACTAGAGTGAGATATTTATTTTCCATAACAATGTATTTAAATTGTATTTTAATAGAATAACAGTACAAGTGTTTATTGTGAATGTTTGATTTCCACTAAGTGAGATTGTGAAGTGCACAAGGGGTAATTTTATAATGAAAATTTTCCAGTCATTACGTAGGTGGAGATCTGGCAGAATGTGTCGGATCAACTCGGGTCTATTCTAACAGGTGTTATTATGAAAACATGGATGCATAACTTTATGGATAAATTAAGAATTCTTACGTGAAATAAAATATTATGTAAATAAAATAATAAAAGTGAATTAGATAAGTTTTTCACGATCTTGATGTTGTAAATCTGGTACAGTGCGATCAAATTATCTTGGCAGCTCCGAACTTCGTGCAGGTCATTTTGTTACAACGAATGTATAAAAGTGTTACGATATTTATTTTATTTGTATTTCTCACTGTTTAAATTAGATATTTTCTGATCGTTTAAGTATTGGTTTATCTGGCAATAACAGTTTTATTCCCAAGTTTACATCCGTAAAATTTCGCAAAGCCTATGTTCAGAGCTGCCAAGATAATTTGATCGCACTGTACTTTAGCAACTTTAATTATTCATTCTACGAGTTATTCGTCATTGAATAATCTTGTTGTAAGCTGTAATATCCCTTACCATAGACATTTAGATTGTATTGTATTGTATTTTTTTATTTTGCCATAGACACGCTAAGAAAAAAAATACCATAGAGATTTCTGTAGTTTTTTGTTTGTATACTGCCTGCGTAATGACTGAACGATGAATGTAAATTATATTTATCATACTAAGAGCAGTGTGCAGCACAACGCCACGTGGAGACACGCGCGGTGTGCCCTGGACAATCGTCACTCGACAGGTGTTCTGTAATACCTACCATGCTGTGCTTCTATGTTGAGAACATTAAATATTGAAAATTGTAGTCTTACATATGTGTTTCTTTTATATATCCCCTGTCTATGATTCATAAGACGAGATACACCGTCTCCAAATACATTTGGATAAGGGTAAGAGTACCATGGTTGCATAGGACTAAATTACCTTCGCTTAGCTTCACAGGGATCATAGAAGGCGTGACTAAAATCAGAACTAATGCTACCGTCTTTATTTCTGTTACTTTTTTAATGATGTTGTTGACAAGCCCGCCACACTATTCCCAAACCACTGTAACTCCTGCAAGGATTAGATAGATTTATTTCATAAAATAAATCTCTTAAAGCCATTTTTATATGGCCCCCGCATAGTCTATAGCCCCGAGTCCTTTGTTGCTACCTGCAACGCGACAGCAGCAGTTAAGTAATATTCAGTAAATTATCTTCATTTATAACTAAAATAATCCCGAACTCGAAAAGTCGGTTAGCGCAGGGTCTCAGTCAGAGTAAGGACCTACATAATTGCTTTCAGTGCTACGGTACGGGTCACGGGTCCCCTATGTTGTTTCGAACGCCGCTGTTGCGACATACGCTGTTGCGAATTCTTTTTCCACTGCCTCACAGGTTCGAAAGCTCATGAACTCGAATGAAGTAGTCGCGAAAGACGCTGTTTCGAAAAACATTTTCACTGCCTGATACGTTCGAATGCTTGTGTGATTTTGATATTAGAAAGGGGTGAAAGGCATAGTATAGATTTGATTTAAAGATTCTAATACCTCCTGCCTACTTCTGTTCTCCTGGTAGTTTGTGGGACTTTACTAAATAAGCTATTTAAAAAAAAAACATTCCAGTTTTCAATACCTCCTTCCTACTTCTATTCTCTTGGTAGTTTGTGGGATTTTACTACCTTACCACTTAGGTACCTAGACAATTTTTTATAAAGATCAGTCTTAGATCTTGTGTTAAGTTTAAGTACCTACTCATAGAAAAAAATTACAGTTGAGGTACTAATATTTTTGATTGTTACGTTGTTAATAATAATATTAAATGATGATGTTGATCTTGATACCGAATTTGTTAATTTTATTTAATTACTGCTTATATTTTTCTGTACACTTTATGACTAAATAAATCGAAATCACAAGCATTCGAGCGTATGAGGCAGTGAAAATGTTTTTCGAAACAGCGTCTTTCGCGACTACTTCATTCGAGTTCATGAGCTTTCGAACCTGTGAGGCAGTGGAAAAAGAATTCGCAACAGCGTGTGTCGCAACAGCGGCGTTCGAAACAACATAGGGGACCCACGGGTCACGGGTTCGAGTTCAAATTGTGTCCGGTGTTTGTGACCGTTGCTAGTTGTGGAGTGGGCGACGTTCGCGTTATGGGTCGTGGGTTCAATGCCCAAAACATTCAAATAATAGTGTGGGTACCTAATCGTACCTGCTCCTTCTTAGCTCGTTTTCTAAGTTATTGCGTCGCGGGTCATCGGGATCTACGTAAGACAATTAAATTGATCCTGGTAACAACAATAAATCAACGGTGGGTAAACAACAGATGCTATTTTTAAATCCTTGTAGTGACCTCGGCTCTTGCAATCCTTTTGGCTATGATAAAATCACAGCTGCATTGCCAACGAATAGGTACTCTGCTTAACAATAGGTTTGTTTCAATTAATAAGTAACAATGGACAAGAGCGGGCCTGGCACAGTCCCATGGGGGTAACGAGACTGTGGCGGCATAAACGAAATGAGCTACACCTCGCGAACCGCCTCCTCGTCGCCGTTACTTAACTCTGCACAACACCTATAGGTAGATAGTCGAAGGAATGAGGATCATATCTTTACAATGGAAGCTAAGGAACTTACAACGATAGAAATTATCAGTTGCTTCGGATAGGAAAACATCGTGTGAGAAAACCAGCATGTCTGAGAGGCTGGCTGGCCCATGGGCTGCATGCAACTCTTGACATCAGTTAGGCACTGGCCAGGACCACACAATAAATAAATGTTTTAAAAGTTTGTTAAAAGGTAGCACGATAATACATAAAAGGATTCTGAAAAGAAAAATGTCTACAAGTTCCAGGACTTCCAGGTACTATTCTTTTAATTACAGTAGGTCTTTTTACTTTCGAATATCTTTTTTGGGTTCAGTAGTTTGATAAAAGCCCTAAGTTTAGTCCTATCTAAACATATTGGATTGGATACAAAAAAAAAACATACCATTCGAATTGAGAACCCATTGGTAGTCCTCCTTTTTGGGAAGTCGTTTAAAATGAATGTAATACACTGTTCTTGGCCGACCGACTTCTGCTCGGGTGAAAATAGACAAAACGAATTTTCCCATGTTATGCCAGCTAGACCTAGCTAAATCGATTTTCCACCCCCATAAACACATCACCTAGTACCTACATAATTTCAACAACAAACATACAAAACCATCGCTTTCCCACATCAGTATAAAGCTAGTAATCACACATAATATAATATCAGACTAGGACTACAACATAATACTTAGATGTGCAATAATCTAGGTTCCTTCTACATTATTTCAAGCTCCACAACACCATACTAACCTACTTCTCATTAGATGTCACAACTTCGCGGGCCATGCATACTTTATGACTTGCTCGTAAGTATGTGATTTATTATGTGGCAGCTGCCATCTGCTGTAAGTAGCTTACAGTTCTGAGTCATTTATTAATTGTAGATTGCCTAATAAATTAAAATCACCTTGTGTAGTTTCAGAAATATTACCTATGAGGTGATAGGTGAATAACTACCTATTGGTTAACAACACGTAATAGTGATTTGGTTCCGCTCGATTTAGGTTCAGGGTCAAGTTAAAACTAAGCTAGCGAAACTGCAAAAGTGATTGATGGAGCATCGATTACTAAATACAATAAAAACGAAAATATAAATCCTTGTTTGAAGACTGCAGGTAGTGGAATGACATAATATAACACATAGTTTTAATCAAATAGCAAAGCATAACCCATTACTTTTGCACAATTTCGCTAGTTGGTTTTATTTGAGGCTGTTTATGTGAGAACATTTTGTAATCCAGTTTCATTCTAAAATGCGGTGGGTGATAAATATTTACAACTAGGTGCATAAAAGCCCAGAAGCACACAGATGGAGTAGCACTCAACTCTGCGACACGGGTTGCGGCTGCGGGCTGCGCGATTATCAATAAAACCACAACACATAAAGTGGAAACGTTTAATCTGTTAGATAGCTATAGAACACAACATCAGTACATGATTACGATGGCACTATCGCGCCTATAAACAGTTAACAATATCATATTCTCTAAAGTAACAATCAAATTAAAACTACGTCAAAATAAAGGTTCTATTGTTAATACTGTTATGTTTTGTCTAAGTTAGTAAAGTGGCACAGGTAAGGTACGGGTCCCACCGCCGAAGCAACTGGTTATCAACTTTCGCGCTCAAGAAACGTACACAACGTAACATATTATTCGATATTATCCTGTGTATAAAAACGTATTATCCTTTTTTTTTTTTTTTTGTGTTATTATTAGGGGTACATTTATGAATAGTTGATGTGTATGTTCACACTGCCCGGCAAGAAATCAGTCAGACAGACCATATTTGTGTAGCCGTTTGACGTCATCACGTAAACCCCGGTCGTCTCAGGAAACCAGTGCTGACTCGAACGGTGACACAGCATTATGCAAAGCCATGACTGTTTTACGAGGATATGACGCGTATTTTCCCCCCTAGTCCCCCTACAAATTATTCAAATTATCCATGTTTAAGAGCAAATAAAATGTAGTTTCTGTTGCATTCAACATACAACTGGTTATTAGTTGCTTTACTCGCTTCTCGCTAATCGCCAGCAGTGTGACCCGTGCCTCTGGAGAGCGTCACGAATGAACGGTCGCTATGGAGTGAGTGGGCGTAGAGCAGACGTCATCAAAATGAGTAGCATCCCCCGACCCCCACCCATCTTCCCACGCACTACAAAAACCGTGCGGATTCTACACGCGCCGCTTTACGTCTCTCAGTTAGAACAAAGGGGTTAATCTTTTATAGAAAGAGGTAGTAAAACATTGGACACTCTGGCCCATTTGTCCCAACAGTGGGACTAAGTGGAACGTCAACTGGTGGGGGTGTGGAATAATCCTTTTGTATAGATATAAAAAGAGAGTATGAAATATGGCACCGTATGTAAAACTATGGGGCACTTATCAAAAAGAGTACATTGTATAAAACTAAACACGACTCTACTTTGAAAAATTATCATTTTTAATGTCAACAGTTTATTTATGACCAAGTCCAGACTCGTAACATTAACAACTGTAATACAAATTTGGCTAAAACATGCAAAAATAACCAGATTTTTACATGAAAATTTGCAATTTTGTCAGAGTGAGCTAAAGCTAACTTAAGAACTATCATTATTGTTAACGCCCCCTAAAATAAGGCTTAAATTTAGTATAATATCATTCAACTCACCTTCCTCAAGGGAACTATTCTACAAATACCCTATCTTACTAAGGGAGAAATTTGCCAAAGAAACTTGACGCGATCAGCCCATTCAAACTGCCTCAACATTGCTATACCACTTTTGAACTGGCACTTCCTCAACGCGATTTATATGCCTGTAGGCCTACCATGACGTCTTAAAACAGTTCTTATTCCAGTGAGAAAAAGAGATAGCGCTGGACACCCTGTATAGTTCTGTCACGTTTCCACACTGGAATAAGAACTTAAGACGTCATAGTAGGGCCTCTGATCGTGTTCAAAATCTTGCTGAAATCCGTTCTTAATCTATATTTCTCATCTTCATCTGCAATTCGAACCTCCTGTTAGTCCTAACACCTTTGATGACGGTTCTATTCTCATTTCTCGTCACATTTCGTCTCTCTGTGAAGGACTTTTCTCTCATGACTGCAAGCTTCGCGACTTCACGCCTGACGGACGTAGCTCCAGCCAGAGATGGTAATAATACCTGCCTGGGAACTATCCCATTGGGTTTTTCAACTGGTTTTGGTTTATCTTTCGGTTTCTCAGCCGTCTTGCTCGGTATGCTGAACGGGTTCACGTCCAGGTTCAATTTGAACCCAAATCTGGTGAAACCTGGTCGTAGAGATTCTAATGTGGGTAATTTCTTCGTAGGGGTGTCAAATTTCTTTGTAGGGGTGTCAGTTTTCTCTTTGGGTTTGACTGACTCTTTGCTCTTTTTTGGTGATTCTGTGGTATCTGTAAAATAAATAAAGAAAAACAAAACTAAGTATTTTTTTTCTGGTTATTCGTTATGTTTTAAACTAATTAAATTAAATATGTTGTAAGTTAGATTGGGGCTTAGGAGTCTTAGGACCTTATTTTTGCTCTGAAATATTAAAGAATAAACGCTGGCACAGCTGTTATGTAAGTGAGAGCTGAAACTAAAGTATATTGTTATGACCTGTTACTATTAACGACCTACATAGCTACGTGGGAGCATCCGCCCCGTGTCATAGGTCGGGCGGATTCGATTTCCACATTACACTGTAATGTAGTAGACCGTGATGCCATTAGCATCACTGGTCTACTTAGAATGGCTGGTAATCATTTTAATATTATTTTTCCAGAAGGCCACATAGTCCTCCTAAAACGACTAGTCCTGTCATCCTGTGGTGCAAGGTCAACCAAAGTCAACCTGGTGAACATTGCAGGAAATCGCTGGATGGCAATGTTCACCAGATTGAACTAAATTCATTAGTCTACCTTGCCTGATCTTCATTATACCTGCATTAATAGAACTGCCCTACCAATGCAGGTATAATGGATCAGGAAAAGTTTTAGTTGGGTCAACTTCTTTGCTAATGGAGACTCTTACTTAGGTCATCAGAATTTGAACCGTTGTCCTTTTTTTAGGTTTCCAGCCAAACCGCTGGATGCGGCTGAATATCAGAATCATACACAGAGCGGCTGCTTGTTTTGGCGGGGCTGCGGGTTGGTCACAAAGATACCGCGGCCCCGACATAAAGGGCTAAGAACATGGACGGTTTTTAGTCAGTAGAAGTCTGACACTCCCTTTCACTCTGCCCAAGAGCGGGGGGGTTATTTGATGATTTCGCAGCCACCCAAAAAAAAAAGAGCGGCTACCTGTGCAGCCTGTGCTGTATTGTTTGGTTGCTGGTATTCAGCTGCAGCCGGCAATACTGAAAGCCGACCCCAACATGGTTGACACGGAGCGGCTGCAGAGTTCCAGAACCCGGTTACTGGGTAACACGATTCCCTTTGGTAAGACTAGCTGCAAGTTACTTGGATTTAATGCGAATATTTTTCAACTGGACACAAAATTGGAACAGTCGCTCGTACATTCGGGTCCTGGTATTTAGGTTAAGATTGCAAGAGGTTTGTTTTGATTAGAAAACGCTTATCTCGAGAGATGACTCACGATCGTGATATCACAGATATATGTGTTATCTATTTGTGGCGTGACGATCGATATCGAATACTAACGAGTCGGTCAGTTTTACAGGGCAGTGGCAGACTTTCTGGGTTATCTAGGGTAGTTTGGTGAAAATAAGTGGCTTGTTTACGTGTCTTCAGTGTGCAGTTATTTTCTTTTAGTTTTTCATAGGGTGAAGAGACTAAGAATAGACTTTTGATGCTGATTTCTGTGTATTAGGCATATTCATTACTACACGAATTAATTTATTGCAGTAATCGGAGCAACGAAACCACTGTTCGTTACGCACTATTTGGAATACATTGTTGTACAAAATATATTTTTTTAAATCACTTCACAAACTGTCCCAATCACAAAAATATGAATGTCGATAGTATCTAATGTTATTTGTTCCAGCGACTGATTACGGTGATCATCAATAAATGCCGCTGGACATTGCCCTTTGCAAAATATTTATAATGATGGCCTTATTGTAACTACGCTGTTGCAATTTAGGATGTAGTAACTGTTGGAAAAGTTTTCTGTTAATTCAGGTTATTTTGACATGACTGAGATGACAATAAATGAAAGAGAATGACAAGAATGAGTATATACTAGAGGAAGTTTGAAAGTGGCGCCTGTTACCGAAAAATTGAAAAGGAGTCTTCTGTCTTGGTATAGTCATGTAATGAGGAGGGATGAAACGAATGACTAAAAAAGTGATGGATATAAATATTGATGGATGGAGAGTCAAAGGAAGTTCAAAGAAAGATGGATGCAGGATTGTGTGAGGAATGATATGAATGAGAAAGGAGTAGGTAAATGCCACCGTGACGTCTAACAGGGAAGAATAAACAGAGAACGTGTTGCGTCGACCCCAAATAGAATGGGCTAAGGGCAGGAAAATGATGATGATGTGATGACAATAAATAAAAATGTATATATTTTCACACCAGCTGCACAAATAAAAATGAACGTTACAGACAAAAGTGCATCATTGCATTGGTGCCTGTACTAATGACGAAAATCATTACCTCTAAATAACAGACACCAGAAACCGTCAAATTATTCCAAGTTTGAAATTTTGATAGTCACCAAAATAAATAAATAAGGTTTTCTTGGCTAAATAATCACTGCAGCATTGGTCAGTCTTCAAGACCAAGTTATGTTTGCAGAAGTCGGTCACGGTATGATCCAGTACATACCGAGAAGCCGCCTTTGCTTCAGAAAGCACGTCAAACCTTTGCTTCTGGGAGTTCCGGGTGTCAGTAGTAGTGAACAGTCGTTACGGGTAGTCAGACTGAAGTACGAACGTTTTACAACCAGTTCACTAAGAGGTATCGTGTTAAACTCAAAGCATTAATTTAATTATTAATTTCAATTAGACCATTACAAGCACTTTTGAGGAGCAGCGGTGGCCCAGTGGTGGCAGCCCCGACTTACGTAGGAGCAGCGGTGGCCCAGTGGTGGCAGCACCGACTTACGTAGGAGCAGCGGTGGCCCAGTTGTGGCAGCCCCGACTTACGTAGGAGCAGCGGTGGCCCAGTTGTGGCAGCCCCGACTTACGTAGGAGCAGCGGTGGCCCAGTGGTGGCAGCCCCGACTTACGTAGGAGCAGCGGTGGCCCAGTGGTGGCAGCCCCGACTTACGTAGGAGCAGCGGTGGCCCAGTTGTGGCAGCCCCGACTTACGTAGGAGCAGCGGTGGCCCAGTGGTGGCAGCCCCGACTTACGTAGGAGCAGCGGTGGCCCAGTGGTGGCAGCCCCGACTTACGTAGGAGCAGCGGTGGCCCAGTTGTGGCAGCCCCGACTTACGTAGGAGCAGCGGTGGCCCAGTGGTGGCAGCCCCGACTTACGTAGGAGCAGCGGTGGCCCAGTTGTGGCAGCCCCGACTTACGTAGGAGCAGCGGTGGCCCAGTTGTGGCAGCCCCGACTTACGTAGGAGCAGCGGTGGCCCAGTTGTGGCAGCCCCGACTTACGTAGGAGCAGCGGTGGCCCAGTGGTGGCAACCCCGACTTACGTAAAGTAGGTCGTGGGTTCGAACCCAGGCAGGCGCATTACTTTGTGCAATTTATTTTATCACCGCTGCTCTCAAAACGGTGAAGGAAAACATCGTGAGGAAACCGGCATGTCTTAGAACCAAAAAAATTCGAAGACATGTGCATGTGACATCTACCAATCCGCACTGGGCCCGCGTGGTAGATTATAGCCCATCCCTCTCAAACAGAGGAGGCCTGTGTCCCAGCAGTGGGAACATTAATAGGCTGATGTTGAAGCACTTTTGAATGTCAGAAAAATGAAGAAACTACAGTCACATGCACAAGGCGTAAAACTGGTACAAGTTGCCTCTCTAGAAGATAATTATGAGGTTTTTATTATTATGTGAAGGTAGAGCAGGTGGCTTTCTGTGGTTTCTGCCTACCCCCATGAGAAAAGGGTGTGAGTTGTATATAATGTTAAACAAGTATTCAAAGTTTGAATACTTGTTTAACATTATATAAAGCTCTGCATCAAACTTGCTAACTCGGAGTGACAGGTTATTATTATTGGTTCTTGCTCTTAATTAACTACACCGACAGTCCCCCCCCTCCCCCCCTGCGACATCCGGTTTATGTGAGGGATGGCATTACACGCGAGTGACTTGTTATTGAGTTGTATTTGCACTCTAAAGGTTACGTTGCAGCTTATAATATTGTTATTATTTATGAACTTTGATGTTACATCCTGGGGATGTACTCAGTGAATTAGGTACTTTAGATAGACTGAGGGCGAATGAAGAAAGCATTTGAAAATGAACCTTATCAAGATTGGTAATAATGAAAATATTCGTTTAAAAGGCTTGTTATTGGTATGAAAAGTTAGTTTTGGAAAACACGTGTTAATTTTCGGATGAAATGCTTAAGTGGCAAGGGGGTTCATTTTCGTATGAAATGCTTAAGTAGCAAGGTAATACAAGATCTGTGGTCTGAATAGAAATCGAATCTGGCTCTAAGCGTGGCATTAAATATCAGAGTCGTTTGCTGCACGCTGCAAGACCTGCATATTCCACATAATTAAATATTTCACTACTTTTCTTCATGACATAACACTATTTCGGTGATTCAATACAATTTCACTGAAAAACAATAATATTACCTATGTGTTTTTCCTGCCAAACTACGTAGAGATACGGAACACGTGTCGACTGTAAGCTATGTTCGCAACTATGTTTCCGAAAGTATAAACATACCCGTGATTTAGGAAAAGCAACCTTTGGCCTTCCCATTAGAGTTCAATTTTAATTACACTAAAACTTTTCTAGCTATTGTAATTTCAACTTAATTCTCTGTATCACAAAGTCGATATTTTTTTAAGCATAAATAACATGAAATAGAGACAAGGCTTTCATCGGACACTACCTACCCACATGTTAGGTGGGTGATAAGATAGGCTCAGCTAATAGGGAGCCCATATAGATAGGCGGTATCTCGATTGCAGCCGATGACGCACCGTTCGTAATCAATATGATAACGGAAAGTATTATGAATAGGATTACTGGACTGGATTTTTATAAATTTCTCATGTATTTGATCAAATGAAATGTTTGATGTTTGAGTCTAGTAACCGAAATAACAAGAAGAACGAACAAGAACTGGCAAAATAAGTGTGTGCCGTCCGGTGGCGTGGTGGGCAGCACACGACATAGTTGCCATCGGGGGAAAAACCTAGATGACGTTGGCACTGGACCCTAGAAAATGGCACAAAAAAGAGGGCCTCGCTTATACCCAGTAATAGGTGAATGCAGGCTTTGGATGATGAACCGAAATAAAAAAAATATCTGTAAAATAATGTGTTTGGGGTAAATGCGTATAGTAACCCATGAAATATACAGGCTATCATAATTATACGGTAGTAATTCATACTGAAAGGTCAACATACCGCTAATCTTTACTATCTTATTTTAATTAACACTGTACACTAAACCCTAAGCCCGCTACGCACTGTATACTATACATTTTTGTATTAACACCTGTAAACCCAGACACAATAAAATATAGTATATTTCATTATTAGTGCGGAAAGCCTGTCATTGCAAAGAGTTCCGACAAATGGACAAATGTCTACCCGAGCCGAGGCGCAGCCGAAGGTGAGGGTTGACAGTCGGAACAAGTTGCAATGACGGTTCCGCACGTGTACTGAACAACTATTTTTAATACAGTTGCGAAAAAATGAAGCAATTTAATAAAGAACATTTTTGGAAAATGGCGCCAACCGTAAAAGAATATAAGCAGAGATTTTTTTTTGTTTTCTTTACCCATTCTAGGTAGGCAAAGGGAACTATGCCCATACAGCCAAGTCTTCAGTAGATTTTTTTATTGATAAGAAATGAAAATGAAATGTAATGAGATGAAATGGAATGAAACCTAACCTAACTCATTGAATCAAATAATTAAATCTGATATTGAAACAAATTAGTAGTAGCTTCTTTTTAGAAATATTTTCATAAATCATAAAAACTTCTATGATTTTTTTTTAGTCAGCAGCAAACGGCAACGCGGTAGGCCCAGAAGAAGATGGCGGGACGAAATCGACTCTTTTTGCAAGGATTGGCAATTAACATCATTGGATAGGGATAAGTGGAAAGAGGGAAGGGAGGCCTTTGCCCTGCAGTGGGACACAAATGGCTGATTATAATAATAAATAATAAAAACTTCGTTCTTGATTTTTTTTTAATGGACATTATTTTGACAGTTGGGAAAGAGAACGCACGAGTTCGGAAAAGGTAAAGCAAAAGCACGAGTATGTAATAGCCCACATCCCGAACGCTATACGTCCCTGCAATACGCCACTTTTTGAGCAACTGTATTAAAAAATAACTTTTCCTATGCAACATTTCTAAAAAAAATTGTTAATAAGTGGAAATATTTTATTACACCCAGAACACGAATCCATAAGCATAAAATATCTAGATACCATAAAACACGAACCTAACAGATCAAACCGACCAAAGAAACGATGGATGGATCACTGTGTAAAGGATGATATGGCAACAAGGAAGTGTCTGATGACATGTCGAGTAATAGAGAAGTATGGAAGAAGATGACCTGCTGTCATCATTCATCATCATCATTTCAGCCGGCAGACGTCCACTGCTGGACATAGGCCTCCCCCAGGCGTCGCCACATTGACCGGTCCCGTGCGTCTCTCATCCAGCGGGTTCCTGCAACCTTGACCAGGTCATCGGTCCACCTAGTGGGAGGCCTTCCAACGCAACGTCTTCCGGTTCGTGTCATCAACTGCTTGGCTCTCTTGGCTCTCCTCTCCTGGCACTGTTCCATACACAGTGTACCTAATGTAACCCATAATAAAGTAAAACTGCCTTACTCTTGGGACTGATCCTGTCCAGCAAGCCAGGAGGTGCAGTAGGTGTCAGCAACTGCTTGGCTCTCTTGGCTCTCCTCTCCTGGCACTCGTCCAGCGACTCCATCTTGTCGAACTGCTTCTGATGCATGGCTGCGAAGTTGGGCAGCTTGGTGCGCGACGGCTTGCCTTCGGACTTCGGTTTGGAAGGGGTCGTCGGCTTCTTGGGGGTTACTGCGAGTTTGGCTGTGAAGATTGACTTGGGTTAATAAATGGAAATAACCTCAACATAGTTGGATGGAAATGAAAATAATATTCACTGATTTCTGACTAGGTAAGTAGGTAGGTCGCCATTTAAGTGTTTAGGTTAGTAATTGACCGTGTTAGTCATGCCAATTCGATTGCGGTAAACATTAATAATTCTATTAAAATCAAATGGTGAGTGTGCAAATGTGGAAATATAAAGTCATGGTGACAATACAAGTAATTTACAATTTTACTGACTTATAAAATTGTAAATTACTTGTGTTGTCAAAAGTTAACAAAAGGAGATGCATCATTTCCTAACGACTTTGCTGCAATAAATGGTTTTAGTAACCACACATATATTATCCCTACTACATATTAAGATCGTAGCCCTTGGGGGTCTCAGCAATAACATAATAGCATGCCAGTAATCCCCAAATGGTTAGGCAGAGATATATTCATACTTCGCCAGTTATGAAATTCCGACGGGGGAGGGGGCGACCTTACCGCGCATAAATCAAGACTTTGGGTTGCCAACTTGCCACTGAGAAATTCCTCACGTAAAAACCCAATAACACTTTGCTGGACCCGGGAATTGAGCCCAAGACATCACGCTTGGCAGTAGGGATTGCGATCACTAGCCAAGGTTGCTCAACAAAAGTGAGAGAAGGAGGGATAAACCTTTGATTTCGAGTCAACCAATGCCAAGTACTCTTACTTGCCTATTAAAACAGACCTTAATGTTTCGCATAGTTTCATTTATTATAATCTTATAAATAAAACCTAATCACGCACTTGTTCGATGTGTTTTCAAAAGACCGTCCTCAATTGACCACAGTAGGAGGGCCACTTCAAAAGCTTCATAGTAGTAGCCCGGGGCCTGGAGTTGAGCAGCCTTGACTGCCTTAGACCAGCGTAGCAGCAATATTTATTTGGTAAGAAGTAGCTGGACGATATTGTTGCTATTGCGGGAATACCCTGGAAGAGGCTGGCACAAGAGAGTGGAGCTTGGCACAAGCAAAGAGAGGACTATACCCAGCTGTGGGTGAAATCGGGCTGTGGATGACGATGGTGCCTACATTTAGACGGCACGGTTGGCGCAGTGACTGAGCGATTGGACTGCTGCGCTGCGTGCCTGCGTGTCGCGGGTTCGGTCCCCGCACGGAACAAATATTTGTATGGCCTACTATAGAGTTGTTTCGGGTCTGAGTTTTTGGTTTGAGTATTTGAGTTTAAATGTTTGTAAACGCACCCATGATTCAGGATAAATTCCCAGTGTGGACAAACGTTTTAAAAAAAAATGTAGTATGCTAATAAATTCGATGTTACAAATAACAAGTTTCAGCCATAAAACATAGAAATATTTACTAAGATATAACAATAAATCAGGTAATTACGAGTGTTATCAACTTAGTAGCGGAGGTGGCGCGGTGGCGAGTGATAAGAGAGAGCCCACGTAGCGGTAACGTCTACGTGTTATCTGATGTGACTAATCGAACTACTACGATACATTGCCAACTAGGTAAAATAATCAATCATTTGAAAACTACAGCATAACAGATTTATGTCTAAGACCTTATTGTTTATAAAAAGATGTTCCATTAAAAATATGTCGACAACATCAAATAAGAACCATGCAACATCATGCCCTGATGAGGATATCTGTGAAGGCCCTCTGCCCCAGTCATGCAAATTCAGCATTCCTCTATAGGAAGGTGGGTAGGTACCAGGCCAGGCTACATACTTCTGGAGCAAAGCGACTAAGCTAATTCACCTAACAAAAATTGTCCTGAACGGAATCTTGCTTGCCGACTTAGCGTAGGCGCAGAAAAAGAACCTTTATATCCCAAATTCCCAAGTAGGGTTTAGCCAAATCACTGGGAGCGGTTAATGATCATTGAGATTAGAGAATTGGTCAATTTAAACCTAAGAAGAGCTCAGTAGCTGCAACCATAACAATACTTACAAGTGTGGCAGCGGTCCTCCTTAGGTTAGGTAGATCGACGATAGTTGCAGAGATACTTGATTTAAATAAGTAACGATCAAGTTCGATAGTTGGCTTTCGATTTGAGAGCCCCATGTCTACTTTTAAGGTGAGGAAGCATGAAAGGCAACAAAAGGTATTTACAAGGTAGATGAGTATTGTGAGTGACAACGCCGGGAAGGTAGGCACATCCTAGATGGACATACACTGACCTTATTGGTCAGGTTCTTCAGAAAGGACAGCAGGTACTTTGCACCTGTCCTTTCTGACCTTGCCGTGCGTGTATGAGGTAAATGAACGTGGACGAGGGAAAAGGAGTATGTAAGGATCATAGCAGGTGGCGGTCTCTGGTTTCTGCCTGTCTCCATGGCGAAAACGGCTATGTATGTCCCCTTAAATCTTTATGTAGCAGTAAACTGCTACAGGAACTAAGGTGTCACGTAGAGAAGCTTCTGACCTGGTTTCCACCCGAGGAAAAGCGTTGTATAAGAATCGACCAATCATTTAGATTGCAATTTAACCATATGGTTGATCAATGGCCACTCGCCTCCACTTAGGTGGAAATCGGGTTTTTGAGATAGTGGAACGTAAACGACTTTTTTAAATGAATCGGGCCTACTCTCGACCTCAATATTGTCCTAAGGGTAGGAGTTCGAAGATGGAACAAGCTAACCAAGAAGAAGCTTATAACGACGGAACAGTTTCGGTTTACCTGTAGCACTGGCAGTCCTGGGTCTGGACAGGCGGTCTACGGAATGCTTTAGGTCCTCGGTGAGGCGTGTGCGCTTCACGCGAGAATCGTCGGCGTCATTCTGAGTGTAGGAGCGCTTGCGGGCAGGACGCGACATGGAAGCTAGAACGAAATTATTGTGGTGTAAGTATATTGTGATTGTTAAAGACAAATAAAGCTTATTAAGCTTTGACCAAACGAATACTGCGGGGAATTCAGGAAAAAATCGTTCATGCTAATTAACTTGTACGGAGGAGTGCGCCAGTTTTTTTTTTTTTACATTTACAGCCACATGAGACAGAGCATCTCAATCCAATAGAAACACTTGGTGCTGGCTGTCAGTAGTAATCTATCTTGCTTTCTGAAAGAATAGTAATAAAATTCTTAGTTCGCAACTGGTTACGAAACTCAGTTGCGAACACGGTAACTTGTTTCTAGGAGCTCTCAAACATTACCACACTAAGAAACTTACTCAGTTTTATCAGTACTCATAATCATAAGGAAAAAGACCCCTCATTATGTATGTTTGGAAAATAGATTGATTGGCATATTCATTTTAAATATCAGGACATAAGAGGATTCTATCTAATGGTTATCCTGTTAACATAAACACACGTCACAGTAAACATACTTAATTTACATAAGGATTAGTTCTGATGAGTCCACTATGATTTCCAAAATAAATATAATCATGTACCTAGTACTATACTACCTTTATGGTATCTTTAAATAACTCTGCCTGACCCTGTGGGGATTACCGGCGTAATGTTGTGTGTGTTACTAAAAAATATAGACTCACCATTTTCATCAAAAACAAAACTCTTGTTAGACCCCTTCAGATTGGACTTGATGACCTTCCTCTTCTCCTGTGTATATGTCACCGGGTTATCCACTGGGCTGCAGAACATGACCCTGGTCAACCGTGGAGCCAGGTCTACTGAAACTCGGGCACCCTTCTCAATAGACCGAGTCACATTTAACATAGTCTTCTTTTGAGAACCCTTGCCGACATGGAATGGAGTGCAACCTGCTGTTGGAACCGATTTACGTTTAGTAGGAGTCTCTACTTGAGCTTCAGGTTGTTCCGGAACATCTTTAGTAAACGTCCCTTCACGTTTCAATGGAGTACGTGGTTTCGGACTCTCTGTTTTGGCCATAGAGACGTGAGACTCATCTATACTACTTTCTATGAGTAATGGAGTAGTGTTCACTATGTTCTCAACATTTTCAGCAGATTCATCACTTGTTATACTGATACGAGAGATTTCGGACTTGTCCGTGACACTACTGTTGTCTGAACTGATTAGAGAAGACTTTGAACTAGAAATAAGATTTTCTTTCTCGAGGTTAGTGCCTTCTTTCTCAAATGTTGTGTTCAATACAGTCTGAATGTCAGGCGTTTTAGACTGTCTTAGCGATTCTCTTTTCAGTTCATGATCAGTATTTTCAGTTTTCTTATAAGTTGTATTGACATTCTCTGAGATTATATCATTATTATCAAAAGTACGTCTGATAGACCTTCTTTTTGTAGCAGAACTGGATAATATGATATTATTGACTTTTTCAATGTCTTCTTTAGTTAGACTGGTATTCAAAAAGTTGCATTTATCAAAAGGTTCATCTTTAATACTAGATTTTCTGTGATTTGCACCTTTTTTGAAAGCATCAAATGAAGATGAAGTATCTTTCTCAAATGTTGTATTTTTGTCAAAAGTTGTGTTTACACTGGATTTCATTTCCTTTATTTTAGAAGTTGATGTTTCTGCTCCAAGATCTTTTTCATATGTTGCATCGAGATGTCTGCTGTTACTTTTGTTAAAGGTGGAATCTTTTACAGTTTCCTTCCCATTCTCTTCTTCTTTTTCAAATGTAGTGTTGAGTACACTTTCTGGTTTTTCAAAAGTGCTATCTTTTACATAAGATTTCCTCCTCCTTAGCTGCTTACTTGATACATTCAAATCAGATTCTGAATCTTTTTCAATGTTACCATTTGTTATGGATGCATTGCTTTTGTCAAATGTGGAATCTTTTAAAATTGATTTTCTACCTTTGGAAAGTCTAGCAGTATTTACATCAATTTCTTCAGTTGGGTCTTCTATAGCCATTGATGCATTACTTTTATCAAATGTGCTATCTTTTATAAAAGATCTTCTGGTTTTAAGTTTATTGTTGGAAATATTGGACACTTCAACGTCGGCATTGCTTTCAACTATTTCTTTTACAATGGAATTGTTACTTTTATCAAATGTGTTATCTTTTATCATAGATTTTCTGGTTTTGAGATGATTCTTGGAGGTTTTGGAATCATCAACAACAACACTGTTTTCCACAAATTCCTTAGCAATGGATGCATTACTTTTATCAAATGTGCTATCCTTAATGATAGATCTTCTGGTTTTAAGATGTTGGCTAGAAACATCAGAATTATTAACATCAACAGTGTTTTCAACAATTTCATTTGCAATGGATGCATTACTTTTATCAAATGTGCTATCTTTTATCATAGATCTCCTGGTTTTAAGGAGATTCTTGGAGATATTGGATTCATCAAGAACATCATTGCTTACAATAATTTCTTTCGCAATAGATGCATTACTTTTACTAAAAGTGCTATCTTTTACAAAAGAATATCTGCTTTTCAGTCCCTTGTCAAAGGTTTCATTATTTTTAACATCTTTTTCTTTTCCCAACTTGTTATTGGGCAGCGATACTTCATTCACTTCTTTTATACTTGATTTTCTTCTCTTTGATTGCTTGTTTGACATATTGAAAACTTCGGAATTAGTTTCCACATCTTTCTCAATATTTGTTGATATATTACTTTTATCAACTGTGGCATCTCTCGTGCTAGATTTCCTTCTCCTTAGATGTTTGTTGGACACATTTGAAACACATAAAATATCTTCTAGGCCTTTCTCCAGATTATCTCTAGCCACTGAGACAAAACATTGTTCTAAGCTAGTCTCTTCAGAAACAGGCTTTCTTTTTTTAGTGCTTTTGTTATGTTTCTTATTATCATCAACTTCCTTACTGACTGATTTATCATTTTCGCCAATAATATTGTTGTTACTTATTTTCTTGTTCTTTTTTTTGATAGTTTTGGATGGATTGATTGTTTCTTCAGTTTTCTCAGATGTGTTATTAAGTTTATCGGCTGGTACCGAGTCTATATTTTCAGTTTTATAAGGACTGCCTGCAGCACTATGGAATGAGTCAATAGACGTGATACTTTTGTTTATAGAATTATTCTTTTGTAGAACATCCTCAACTAATGTGGAGCTAGCTCTTTTCCCTTTCTTCTTTTTCTTTTTAGACTTCTTAGCAGGTGCTTCTTCAGAAACTTGAAGATTTTCTTCAATAGGAGTATTGTCAACAATTGCCTCCACCTTCTTCTTTTTCTTCCCTTTCTTTGACTTTGCCACTTCCGTGACCTCAGCTGGTACATTTTCATGGTTCTCAGTCACTTCAGCATCCTCTACTCTCTTAAAACGGCGCGACTTTCTTGTAAGACTTTTCGCTTCAGTCTGTGACTCTAATTGGTCACTATTTTCAACAGTATTATGTTCTTTGAGAGCATTTTTACGTATAGCTCGGCTTTGTTTAGCTTCGCCTTCCTTTTTTGTCGCTGTATCTCCGAGTGGTTCATCGTCAATAGGGTAACTCACATAATTGTTCCGTTTTTTGTTTTTAAATATTGAGACACTCAGCTCGTCTATATTCTCTTTCGCTAGCTTGCTCCGAGTCTTCCTCTCTGTCTTCGCAGCAGGCTCTACCTCGGTTGAGGCTGTATCTTCCAGCAAAGAAGTGTGAATCCCTGAAACCCGAGGAAAAAATCTGTTACTCTAACGACTCTCATACAGATACATAAAATGAACCATTATTTTACAAAACTTACGTTTTCCGGATCTGGTCGACATGTTTAGTAATATCTTGTGTTAATTACAGTATTTTCAATGTTTATCCACACTGTTTACATCACATAAAAAATATTCTACTTTTGGCCGTTTAACGTTTACAAAATTTCAAACTTGCTTGTTTGACGTTGACGGCTTTGACAGCACATTTTAGTCTAATATTTGTACTCTTTGGTGCAGTCCACATTCAAAACACAATAATTTTGTTTTTTTACTACATGTCCAGTATATTTAATTATTATCATTAGAGATACTACGATCAATTACATACAAAAGGGTAAACAGCATGATACACTGGTGCTGTGGTGTTACGGGAGACGTAAAAACGTTTTTTTTTATTTTCACAAAATATTTCTCCCCTGGACCACCACCGATTAGTGTTATCATTATCAGCTCAATTTATTTAAGTGTCACCAGAGAAACTACAAAACGTTTTATTTTAATGTTTGATATTGTATGAAATGAATATTAAAACAAAAAATACTACAATTAACACAAGATTTTTCTTCTTTGCGTCTTACGAAACTAATTCCATATTTAGTAACAAGAAACACTAACAAGAAACTAATTTCATTTTTTTAGTAGCAACACCTGTTGCCATCTGTCAAAGTAATAACGAACCAACAAGCAACGCGGTTCAAGTACGATTTTTTCGTAAGTTTATTTATTAATTATGTTCCAGTGATACACAATGGTGTACGTCATGTTCTATAAATACTCAATAGCTGTGAGTTTCCAGTTCCAAAAACGGGTGTTTTAAAAACGAATTTGTCTTTCGGGCGTATACAAAACGTCAAGTGGGTTTGAATGAGTCAATTAGACAGTGGAACACAATGGAGAGACAGTGTTACATATTTGTGTTGTTATTGTTATGTTTGTGGGGGTGCAGCGGCGACCGAGGCGACTACATCGGCTGCTACAAGTTGATGGTGGAGAATGTGCTCAACACTCACACTGGACAGTCCGTTGATGTCTGTTTGTCGGCGTGCGAGCAAGTTTACTACAAGTACGCTATTCTAGGTAGCGAGTCGACGTGTTTCTGCGGGAACGCGCCCGGGCAGTTCCAACTACCTCAAGATGATTGTGGTACCCCGTGTCCCAAGAATGACACTCAAAAATGCGGCGGAGAGAGTGCCGCAAGTGTGTACGACACCGATGTTCTCTCCCCAGGTCCACCAGCATCAATCAACATCACTAACATAACTGAGACTACCGTGAGGGTGCGCTGGACCGCCCCCGATGCATACTCTGGATTATCTTATTATATAATAAGAGCTATTGTTGTTGAGACCTACACTGATGCTGCCCTCATAGATCTTGAATGGAGAGTATCAAACATAACTCTTTACACTGAACTATTAAACCTACAACCAGGTTCTAAGTACCAGATTGGAGTTGTTGCAGTTAATAATGGTTTTGAAGGCCCTAACATCACAACTACAGTAGACACAGTGATAGGCACCCCGGACCCCAGCCCTCCTGACATAGAGATCAGGGACAGGAAAGGAAACAGGATGGTGGTACACATCCCTGAAGCTAAGAATGTCAATGGACCTGTATCCATGTACAGGATTGTAGTCTCTATAGAGTTGTACCAGCAAGGGTTTATTGTTGCTACCCTTGGGAACCACTCTTATGCAACTCACAATGGGCTCCCCTACTACATTGCTGCAGAGTTAGATCCTGATGACATTGCACATGACTTCATCATAGGAGACGGTCATACTTACAATGGTTTCTACAATGCCCCCCTGCCATTGACCAATGATATAGAGGTGTCATTAGGAATTGTTAGTGAAAAAAATCATGTGAAAAGAATCAGATATGCTGAATCAACTAAGAAAATTATCTTGAATATCAATGAGCCTGAAGAGACTTCTCCCATGGTGATAGCACTTGGAGCAGCCATAGCTATTAGTGTGGTGCTGCTGCTAATAGGTGTGGGCCTGGTCATCGTCCTAAGAAAAAGGGTCCACATTGTGAGGTCACAGAGAGGCTCCCAGTCCATGCCTTTGAGTATGAGTGAACCATGCATGGAGATTGAGAACTCAAGTTTCATTCAAGAAGAAGATGAAAGAGTAGATTATTACAGCAACTTGAAAAGAAAGCTATGGAACATACCAAGAAACCTCATAGACATAGATATCTCCTGCATAGTTGGTGTTGGCAGCTATGGTAAGTTTACAAGAGGGAAAGTGCAACAGCACGGGGCACAGACCCCAGGACTTGTGCAGGTTGTGGCCGACAGGGAGCTGGAGAGACCTGACAAGAAGCAGATGCTGCAGGAACTGGACCAGCTCATCAAGTCCAGTGAACATGAAAATGTGATCTCACTCATTGGTTTCTGTGAAACTAATACAACTCTATTTGTGGTCCTAGAAGATAATAAACACAGTTTTAAAGACATGTTACTACAGAGCAGACACAGGGACCTTCAAAATAATAAATTCTGTCTTATTCCTGAAAACAGATTGCTGCAGTACTTTGTGGATATTGCTAGAGGCATGGAGTACTTGCACAGTAAGAAGATATTACACAAACGTCTCTGTTGTCGTAACATCGCGCTCGCAGACAACGGCGTCGCGAAAGTGTCAGGGTTTGGGTTATCCCACATGAGACCCTTGCATGAAACTCCTGATTACACCAGGTGGACATCTCACGAGATGTTACGACAAACTAGATTTAATCCTAAGGCTGATGTTTGGTCGTTCGGTATCCTCATGTGGGAGGCGCTGACGATAGGTGCTACTCCGTACTTCCATAGCGCTAATAAAGACGTGGCAGCGCGCATCCTGCGCGGCATGCGGCCGTCGCAACCATCGTACGCGGCCGACGAGCTGTTCCAGCTGTGCCTGCAGTGCTGGCAGGTAGACCCTGACGAGAGACCAGCCTTCCCCAGCCTGGTGCAGGAATTGAAGCCATTCGCCGAAGCTCCCGGCAACAGGAGTCTAAGTTTTACTCATTACAATGGTTTCGAATTCGAACCGCATGTGCCGCAGTACGAAATCGTCTCATAGTATTTAGGAAACTAACCAAAATGTAGTGTTATTAGGATCCAAAGAGTTATATTTTATACTCGGATGTTAGAGGCGAAGTCAGCGGCAATGGTAATATTAGGATAAAAATCGCAATATTTTACCTTAAAGAGGAATTGATGTAACTCAAAAACACGTTGTTTTCGACCTCTTTATTAATATGTATAATGTTTAAGTATTGTTTCTTCTTTATGCATGTTAAGGATTGGGGCGACTAGCGGTTGTAGTCACGCGGAACAAATGATCACGCGCTGCCGACCGCTCACGACTCCTTTATAATAAGCATTGGCTCACGGTGAATGGCTGATTCTATATAGTTAAAGCTCTTGCAACTAAATGACAGCCAAGCTAAGAAAATAAGATGTAAAAACTAACACTTTATGGCACAGAGTACCTATTGTATCAACCATCATAATATACTCATTTCTAGACATTTATTTTTCAGTAACTTTTCTATATGTAGCAAAAGGTAATCTATAACTAATTAACTCCGTATAAAGTATTGCTTCGTTTGCGTTTACTAACCAAGTATTAACATAACTATGTAGATTTTATAATAGCTCATTTCAGTTGACGCTATACGTAAGTAGGTGACTGTCCTCGAACACATGTTACCTTTCTCGTAAACATAGACTATAAAACAATGTATTAGTTGTAAGTAAACTAGTATGGAAGACTTCAATATTGTATACGAGAAGCGCCTACAAGGAGACTTGAAATGCTCGAGTAGCTGTACTATCTGATGGTGAATTTACTTTTTATTATGAATTTATAATTGACATTTTGTCTGATTGATGAGCAACTAGAACGCGCTTCTCGAACATTTTAAAGCTCCTTTGAAAACTACATGGAACTGAACGAATCTATAAAATATCCCCTATTTATTTCGGTATGTGTATCCCCTGTTAATTCTTGAAAATCTTAAAAATAGTTTAGCTTGAATGTTTGTAAAAATCATGGCAAATTAAGCGGTAAATGGAATCAGTAATAGTCAAGATTCGCGTGATTTTTATTGTGATGACGATTAGCTATGCTTTCTTCGATCAGTCCATTGTAGTTTTGAAACAATAGAATGTACTTAGTATGTAGTTTTTATATAATTTAGGTAAAATAATTGTATATAAGTCAAGCAATATATTTCCATGATCTGCTGAACCATTTCAGTGTTAAGTTCTACATTAACTGTAAAGTTTTAAATGTTTAAGTAATTGAAAGAAGAATCTCATTGGAATACTATTTTTCTTGGATAGAAATAATTTTTTTTATCATGTTTATTATAAAAAATATATTATTTATTAATTTAGCTATCTGTGGTCACTGCCCTTATAAAACATATCTTAAGGTGAATCCTCTAAGCTTTGCTTGCTTTAAGCTACCCTGGAACATCAACCTTAAAATTAAATTATTATATTCGGATCACAAAAAGCAGATATGGTGGGCAAGGCGATGAACTTACTCTGCGCCTACGCATAATTAACGTAAATGCACAACTCATTAACACATTTTTATAATCCACCTTTGAATATGCATATTTGCATATAAAATGCAGCTATAAAAGAATTTATTTTAGGGTCGTGTTCATCCAACCATCATTATGGTATTCCACTCGATTTCATTTGAACACTCGTGCCTCTCTAGTATCTGCAGAAATGTGTATCGTGGGTATAATTATAACTTAACTTCACGCCTATAATTGCCTAAGAGCATGGCAGAGATGTACCTATAGCAGGTACACTCGGATTTCCCAGTTCTAATAAAAGTAAGTCAATATAATTTCGCGTTGGTATGATTTACATAATTTAGTTTTGTTAAAAACTTTCTCTACATTTTGTACTTAACTTGTGGCAGCGAATCAATTTTGTAACATTTACTTTATTTTTATCATATTATACAACCTTTTTTTATTTAATCGTGTTATTGTGTATTTTTAGTTATTTAAGTTTTTTTACTTAGTTATTGTGTGATCTGAAATAAGGAATTCCGTCCATTTCTTCGTATTTTTGTACGAAATCTCATTTTTGCTTAAATTTAACTTGTATTTTTTTATGTATCCAAGTGACATTTTTGATAATAAAAATGATAGCCAACGTATAATCTGTTTTTTTGTCCCATCTTCCTACCCGCCTTTCCTAGAGTAACCATCAACATAGAAACTATACAGAATAACGGATAAAGCTCACTATCAGCACAGTCGCACTTTTTCATACTTTTCTTCTTGTCTGCACCCCTATATTATTCATCCCAAAACCCAACAGTATCAGTAGTAGTAGTATCAGTCAACCCAAATTTTAATATTATTTTCCAAGAACTTAGTTCGATGCCCAGATTGGGACTTCAGACAGACAGTTTTCAGCCTCAATAGCCTGTTGACAGGTCCATTATTATTGACCTAAGACTGTTCCTAAATTACCCCAGGCCCATAAAATTTTCGTTTTTCCTAAATCATAATATGTGAATAATTTCCAAAAGTGTCTCTACAAGGAAAGTGTATTACGAGGAATAATTCAGAAATATTAGCCTACATAAATGTTCATGAGACACAATGCCAATGTTTCTAACAGTAGTCTAGATTATGCTAAGAATGCTAAAGTTCTAGGCTAGGCCCTTCGATCAATAATGTACATTATTGATCGAAGGCTAGGCCAATATAATGTACCTAATACCCTAATTGTAGACAGTGAAAGGAACTGGACTTTGTTCGCTCAAAGGAGTGTCCGTACATAGTTGTCTTAGCTCTGCAGCACGACAATATAACTGCGTTGCACTTGACCAGAGGGTTCATAATCATTTACATAACATCACGCCTGTTATCCCCGAACGGTTAGGCAGAGGTGTACCTAGTACACCCACGTTTCTCCAGTTATGTTTTAAGTCCCATGTAATAGGGGGCGAGCCTATTGCCATCTACCGGGCACAAATCCAGACTCCGTGGCTGTTACTGATAAATTCCTGCTGGAAAAAGCCAATAATACTGCCCAACCCGGGAATCGAACCCAGGACCTCATGCAAAGCGTATTCTTCTTAGGTCTTTGGTTAGGTTGTCAGAGCTACATTTGCGGGCCGAAACCAAGTAAGCGCAGGGCTTTTATTTGTGATTACAGTTGTGGCGGAAAAACTTATTATTTTTCTTTTTCTTGGAACCACATGTTTTTTCTTGTCACCTGTTTCTAATAACTTCATTTTTAGGGTTCCGTAGTCAACTAGGAACCCTTATAGTTTCGCCATGTCTGTCTGTCCGTCCGTCCGTCCTCGCTTAATCTATGTGACCGTTAGCACTAGAAAGCTGAAATTTGCTACCAATATGTGTATCAATCACGCTGACAAAGTGGTAAAATAAAAATTGGTAAAAAAAATATCACTTCCCACTTTACATGTAGGGGGGCCTACATGTAAAGTGGGAAGTGATATTTTTTTTAATTTCAACCCTAACGTGTGGTATGTTGTTGGAAAGGTATTTAAAAATGAATAGGGGTTTACTAAAATATTTTTTTGATAATGTCAATAATTTCGGAAATAATCGCTCCAAAAGTAAAAAACAATGTGCCCCCCCCCCTCTAACTTTTGAACCATAAGTGTAGAAAATATGAAAAAAATCTGAAAAGTAAAACTTTATAAGGACTTTCTAGGAAAATCATTTTGAACTTGGATGGAAACAACAGATGGAAACAGCGGTTAACCAATATAATTTGGCCCCTAAATCGTATGAGCGCCTATACAATCCAGAGGTCAAGTTTCATTGGCCCGTAGAAGAAATTGTATAAATTATAGCATACCGTTTTGGTACGGTATGCTATAATTTATACAATTTATTTATTTATTTATTTTATACCCTTCATGTGCGAGTCCGACTCGCACTTGGCCAGTTTTTAATTTCTGCGCAATTACCTGCTTATTTTATGAGCGATAAGCTTCTGTATGTTATGTGTGTTGGAAACGGTAATATCTATCAGGCGAGTCACTATCATTTGGCAGCTACATAGGATAAAGGATAATAAATTAAACCACACATTTAGTTTTTGCATTTATTAATGTTAATATAATATAGACAATGTTCAAGGTACCTTCAATTGGTTTCGAGCTTTTAAACACTAAGACATTGTAACCTTCCATTTTTCCTCTTATCATTTACAACATTGCAAAATAACACTTCATTAGAAAATCAATCTGACAGTACAACTAACTAAACAATAATAAAACATTGACTAAAATATAATGAATTTTAAATTCAAAACATATTTATTATTCAACATTGTTTGTTTTTAATTCAACTTAATTAAAAATTATATTCTCGTTACATAACATTGCAGACCCGTTTATCGTAAACCAAGTTAACAAAAAATATTAATAATAAAAAATAAAATAAAATTTCCATCACTGAACTGTACAGCAACAAATGTTATCAACGTATGACATTTACACATAACGTACGGAGCCGGAGCTCGCTCTATACATACTTATAATACGCAACAAGTTATAATTCAATAGAATTAGTATAACATATCAATCTCAACATGTGTAAAGGTTGATGAGACAACGACTGATCGGCGCTCGAAAGGCCGAGAGGCCGGTACGCGGCGCCGCGCGGAGACCGCGCGCGTCCCGTGCCACGGGCGGAGCACGGACCGTCCGCGCGCGTCCCGTGCCACGGGCGGAGCACGGACCGTCCGCGCGCGTCCCGTGCCACGGGCGGAGCACGGACCGTCCGCGCGCGTCCCGTGCCACGGGCGGAGCACGGACCGTCCGCGCGCGTCCCGTGCCACGGGCGGAGCACGGACCGTCCGCGCGCGTCCCGTGCCACGGGCGGAGCACGGACCGTCCGCGCGCGTCCCGTGCCACGGGCGGAGCACGGACCGTCCGCGCGCGTCCCGTGCCACGGGCGGAGCACGGACCGTCCGCGCGCGTCCCGTGCCACGGGCGGAGCACGGACCGTCCGCGCGCGGGCCCGCGCCGCGCTCACACCGTACACTCGCAGCAGGCCTACTTATGGAATCTTCAACTTGGGCGTTAACAATGAAACTGACGTGTAACAATCAAAACGTTAAACACCGCGAGTGTACTGCGGGAATCGCACACGACTGCGCCCTAGCGAGCGAGCCCACATGAAACCGAGCGAAATTTATATTTTAATGATTAATAAACAATTATATATTACAATTAATCCCTACCGTTTGGGACGCGTTCGTGACGATGTCAATATGCGCGAGTTGATTCCTCAGTCTTTAATAAATTGATGACAATGAGCAAGGAGAATAACGTAAATGAAAATGTTATGCAATTATATACAGATAGTGAGTGGAGCGCGCGCCGTCGCTTCGGGGCCGGACGGAGCCGGACGGTGCCGAGCGGCTCCGAGCGACGAACGCACGAGCGTCGTGTGCGATTCGCGCCCATCAGAAACAAGCGTTATGGTGATGTCTTAATGTTGAGTTCGACTTGAACGCACAGCCATTTTCCTAAACACAGTATCGAACCTTACTCTAGCCTAGCGCACCCAACGGCTGCCACCTTCGCGTGTATACCCACTAAACTACCTATAGTAATTACAATAAACCACTCTATCAACAAATTCAACAACATTTAGCTATTAAAATTAAAATGGGAGATGAGACGCGCGGCGATGCCGGCGCCGTGCCAACTGAAACCTCTCCGATAGATCCGTACCATGAAGAATGACAACTAGCTACCTTATCCTACAACATCGAAATTCCTTAATCGTAACAGCATTACATAATGATCGTAGAGTGCGGGAGTGGTACGCTCATACGCTGCGGTACTTGTACGTATACGCTACGGAACTGAGCTGTATATAATTTGACACAACCTGTAACAGAGTGCGTGCGGTGCGTGCGGGTGCGGGCGCGGGACAAGCGTGCGGCCGGTGATGCGTGCACTCAGTATCACAGAGCAGTCCGGAGCGGTGGACGTGGCCGTAGCACGGATGTGTCTACGACCCTGCACTATTACAAGTATTCGGGACGACGTTGCACTATTTATTATCTTCCACGCGATAAACTTTATCCAGATATGATTACCGCACTAAAATTATTATTCTGTATTCACGTTAATATACTCTCAAATATTGTAACAACTTCAGTATAACAACATTAACATTTCCCAGTAATTTTAATTTAAAAATTATCTAATTATACCCATTATATTGATTTTTAAATATGTTAATTATAACTAACTAGAATTTCATTGAAAACTACCATAATGTCGGCGCGGCGGTCGCGATGTGTCGAGTGAGACGCTTTGTACAGCCAGCGGGGATACAGACTAATGTAATATGCACGAACACAGTGCCCGTCTTCACAGACGTAGCACGTCGTCCGAGACATTGCGACGCTCGCTCACTACCGCCCTCTACGAGCAACACTTAACTCTAGCCGGAATGTGTCCGACACACGCGACACCGCCCCGAGCTACAATAGAGGCAAGAAACTTAGAAAGAGAGAAAGAGTGAAGAAACGAGACGGAAACTATGTCTACCCCCAGAGCTCGCCCGAACCGTGAAATTATATCTTTCTTTGGAAACCGTACATTTCTTTTAATTGACGCTTTGACTTATACGTATCGACTAATCGAGATTTAGTTCCGATAAAATTGAGCGTGTTAAATCGACGTGACAGGCGATACGCGTTCAGGCTGTGGCCGACACGACCGTCGCTTGTGTGTTCGCGATCACTAGACGAGTACGTAGCTCACACATCACTACTCCCCATCCCGTATCACTACTCGTACCATTACCTAGACACACCACATTCCACAATCCATCTTAAAAATCAGTTCATTAATCATTTCTACTCGATTACATAATGCATAATCTAAAACGAACGTTTCATTTTTACTTCGAAGTATCCACTCAGTTCTCAACTTATTCCCATACTTTAGCCACCGCGAACGCACAAACAGACATTTTTATTAATTGACACAAGACGATATCTGTACCTACCCCCAAAATACATAGTTTAGATGAGAAAAATTCGAAAAACACCGGAAATGTATCCAACAGCGTTACCTATACACGTTTAAAGATTGAATATAAATATTAACTAGCTACAGTAATGCCACACTACACTGCGCAATGTTAACTACATAACACACGTATATATGTAATAGATCAGTTAACAATATCCACGACTTGGGCGGCGCGTCCGCCCGCTGCGAGCGCGGCCGGCGTACTGCCGAGTGGGGGAGGTTGCGGACGCTAGTATTGCTTGCTGAGGTCGACGCACGCGGCGCGGCCGCAATGGGCGGGGCCTCGCTCGAAGAAAACTTACAACAACGTTATAATCACTATTATTTCACTTTTCGGAAGTACGAGGTTATGGCGAATCGAGTGTGCTCACTTCCCTAAGAATTAATTAATTAGTTTAAAATATTTATATACTTTTTATTTAATTATTTATACTCGCGTAATTGTTGAATGAATTAGATGAGAAATTGTCTCTCAATTCCGATTTCTTAAACACTATCGTACATTAACTTCAATCATTAAGCCGATTTCGAATTAATTATTATAATCTTTATTATGATTACGTTTTCTTTTGTACTTCATACGTTTATTCACATTTGATAGTAGTCACCGCCTTCGTAGTAAGTTATCACCCATTACTATCTGTATGTACTTGTAACCGTATTGCGTTGGCGCCCAACGTGGGCCCGGAGTTGTACACGAAAGTATTTTATTGCGGTTAGTTGTTACGTTTGATTGTGGACTGTTGGTTGCTTGAAATGTTCGCGTGCGCTACCACATAATGTCCCCTAGCTGTAACGAGTCCCAATCAAAGGCAACCTACCATAGAGGCTCACCTCACTAATCCTGTAGAACGATGGCACTTCTGAGGTAAACGAACACAACTTATAACTACCCTCCGGCGAAGTACCGAACGGCTTCTACACTAAGTGGAGACTGACACGTAGTACCTTGACAATGTCGACGAAAACAATCACAGTTTATAATATTATGTATATCTACCGTACAGCGCACGCTAACGACTTCTAGACAAGACAAAGTTTATCATTACTCATATAAATTAAACTATTAGTCGATCAGTTTCTATGTGATCACAGACACTGATGCGACTGAGTCGTGCGACTAAATGTCGTCGGCGTGCGGACACTAAAATAACGTCTTGGTTAAACGACGGCGCAAAAAATAAAACATTCAATCATATAGTAAGTAAATAAGAATATATCATTTATATTGTCATCTCGATATATAGAAATCTGCATTTAAAATGTTTAAAATATTTTTTTTTATTATTCTTCCTCTACTAGTCTGGACATGCATTTTTTATTAATATTTAAATTGTACTTATATCGTAAGACAAATTTAGACCGACGACAAATGAATAACTATGAAACGTTCCTAATAGAAAATAAAATAAAACGATAAGATGATTGTTATTTTGTTTATAAATGTATAAAAAAATAAAGATCTTTACCGAGAGAAACTTAGGAATGAAGAACTCTGCTAACCAGATGTGAAGATATAAACAAGGGTGACACTTCAACTAAGTGAACGGCGTGCAGTGAAACGTTCAGGTGTATTGCGGCGCTACGACTACCCTCGTCTTAACGAACAACACGAAACTATTGCAAGAACAGGCATCCCAGCTGAATGACAACATTCGAATCTGAACAAGATGGAACATGGCACCACTCATTATGGACTTAACATAAGCATATTATTTTAAGTTCATAATCAGACAAATTCTTCTACACGAATACATCCTGCCTTGTTTATACACGAACGTATAGCACAAGGGCTGTAACCAAGTCGATGCTTGTCATATATTATTATGTCAGTAAATAAAACAACTTTGGTAGGATTAGCTCCTAAACCCCCGTAGTGCTGCGAAGGGTATCGATAACATCTCCCAGCGAGACGTTACTGTGTCGATAGATTTATAAAATAACCACATCACTAATCCTAATAAATTAAAGAAAAATAACTTATCAATGGTAACATTTACAATGAAATCAACTTTGTAAATAAAAAAAAATGTATGCTGTGGTGAATAATATACAAAAATAATATGTGTATGGAATAGGAATTTCCGTGATAGGAGATATCACAATATTTCATTATTATATCTTAACCAACAATAACCGTCTGCTAGGCAGAACAAAATAATTACTTGTCATCACGATAAGAACGTAAAATAATAATATAGTGTGGCGGGGGCGACGCCGGGCGAGCTCGCTAGTATTGTACTTTTATATTATTATGTGCAACAACCAGTATCGCTTTAGAGTAGGGCTGCCCGAGCCGCTAGCGAGCCGCCACGCCAACACTCTATGTTACATGCAATAAATCAATATACATAAAATAGTATCATTGTAAATAGGTAACTATGTGTCGATATGCGCCGCGCGCAGTGCAGACTGTCGGGCGGCGCATATCGAGAGCTGCATAAATTATATCCTCCGTCAGATAAAACAAAAGAAATGTTCTTAACTAGAGTCAGGTAACTCGCGCCAATAGTTGAGGTCTGCGCCGGCCCGTGCTCCAACAGTGTTTGACTAGAACTAGACACTACGCTAGATGCGCCTAGCACTCGGCACAGTTACTGCATGAGGCCGGAGATGGCGTTGTGGCGCGTGCGCTTCAGCTCCTCCTCCTGGATCTTCTGCTCGATGAGGTACTGCGCGTTGGAGATGGCCGTGGGCGTGCCCGTGATGGTGACGATGCGGTTGCGCGTGCCGGGCGCGAACGTGCCCTTCTTGGAGATCTGGATGTTGGCGCCCGACATCTGCTGGATCTCCACCAGGCTGCGGCCGCCGGGGCCTGCAATGTGCGACATACTACTTAGCACATCATGTATTTGTAAAGCTAAAATATCGTCTAACACCTCTTTAAGTAAACTTCTATTTCAGAGAACGGTCTTATGATATTTTTTTGATGGAGAAAAAAATATTCTTAAGGGGTAGGTTTTAGTAAACCTCTCTTTAACTACAACTGAATTTAGTTAACTTAAGTGCTTCTTATAGTTTTAATTTTTTTGTGGCATTACCCACCCAATAGTTTAATAAATAAATAAATAGTTTACGTGGGTACTGCAACATAATCTGGGTGGGTAGTACAACATTTAAAGCAAATCATAACATAGTAGGTAACTGACCATTTTTAGACCATTGATATGAAATCATCAAATGATAAAACCCAGCCCATGTTCCTTTATGGCCCTTTGTGTGGCAGGGCCGCGGTATCTTTGGAAGAGTCCCACAGCCCTGGCAAACATCGGGCGTTGCGTGGCAAGTAACTGACCTAGTATGGCGCCGACGATGACCTCGGCGATCTCCACGTTCTTGGAGTCCTTGGCACCCGCGTCGGCGGGCGTGGGGCTCTTGGACAGCGGCAGCAGCGAGGCCGAGGGGAAGCCGCCCACGCCTCCCACGCCGCCCACGCCGCCCGACAGCGAGATGGGCGCCACGGCTGGGGGGCGAAGCGCCTCGAATGCAACCTCCGCGAAACGCTCTAAGGAGCCGCCGCGCGCGCCGCCTGCGGACGTCAACCGTCAGCCCGGCCCGCGAGTGTCCGACCCCCACCCACTTTAGAACGTTTCGCGCTGTTGCCCGGGAGCACGGTTAGCGAGAGCCGGACAGCGCCCGCAGACACACCGCACCGCTAGCCGTAGCCTAGTCTAGCCCGACTTACTGCTTACTGCGAGAGCGAGAGATACGCGACTCCCGTGACTTGTCGTCCTTTGCGTGACTACACTACACTTACTACCGCGCCGTGATTTAATTTACCAGCTAAACTTTTACACAAATAAGGGAACTTCATATTTCAGCGTGCTATGCCAATCATTAAAATAGAATAAACAAAATATAAATTCTGCAAAAACAAAAAGGGCTCAAACGTCTAAGGACTTATAACTTGAACGAAAAAAGGTACAATTTTAGCTTATTTTGAAATAAAATTATCTTATTGCATCTTTAACATTGTCGTCTTCGTACTTTCTATGCCTTGCTGGCTGGCTCTCAGGTAAAGATTAAGAAAATAGAAGCTAAATCCATTTAGTGCACAAAGAAATGACTTGTCAATGGAGAGTACATCTACTCGATACACGCTGAAATATTAGTGCTTCTAAGTTTAGCGACTAAGTGAGTCTACGTATACTGTACTGTCATGCTTCGGATAGTGCGACAGCGACTAACCACTAGCGCAGTGCGGCATGTGACTGTACGACTTGCGACTGTGCGACTGTGCGACTACAGCCGCTCGAGCGCTGTCGCGACAGAAGATTACATGATACAACACAAAAGAACAACTTTACCGTTAACCGTATTTTTTGGTGTTTCATAGAAAAAACTTAACTTTACTTACATTTCGTTTTCTTACAATTTTGCTTTAGATCTAGACAAAACTATATCTAATAAAAATATTATATAAAATTGTGTAATATTCTTTTAACAGAGCGTATATTAAATAAATACATTTCAGTTTACAGAACTTTGTTCGTATTAGAACATTTTACTCTAAAGTTGTTCTTTCTATTATTTGTGTCATGGATCGGACTTGTATTCAATAGTTGAAGTTAGGCAAGCAATCATATTGAAAATGCACTGTTATTGAATAATCACAATTAGAAAATCCAGTCAACAATGTATTTTAATATTAAACTAATCGGTTTTTATCGAATTAATTACTAGTATTTTGCTAAAATTGACTCGAAACTTTGGTATCCATTTCGATAATTTAGTTATGAATCTAATGTAATAAAATAGCTATTATAAGGTCCGTCCATAACACAAGCTCATGTTATGTATTGCCGACAGAATGGTACTATGGTAAAGCGATGGTCAAGAATTTGGAAAAAACTTTAGATAGATATTAAATAAACAAAAAATAAAACTGTAAGCCAATTGTGTTATTTGGATCAGCAATACAACACTTGAAACACCATAAAAAATATCTAAGCATGCAATTATAACGATATAGTATACATAGTCTTTTCTTAGTAATAACCGTGTTTCGTTTCAAAAGTCATTATATTCACGCCCCACTGGATTTTACAAGATGCCTGATATGTTTTAGTCTTTTTGGTAACACTTATAGGCCCACATCATTTGCTGTGTGTAATCTGAAATCACATCCACACCTGAAAAACGTCTGCGTATTAGACTCCTATGTTCCGGACAGCTGTGTCTCAGCCCGGAATGCGGACACCTCAGTACTTGGATCACATGCACTTGTACGGCGCTCAATCAAACTAGGTTTACTCTAGACAACCGTTTTGACAGATAACAACAAACAAAAATGAATGAAAACGTTTGATCTTCTCATTTGAAATAAAACACGGCAGAGTGAGAACATAAGCATAATTGAAAGTTATTATTATCACGATAGCCAATCAGATACCAAGACAGAATGACAAGCGTTGTGAAATTTAGAATTTGGAAGAAGCGATGTGTGAGGAATGGTACCATAGCCGCGGGCACCATGATCCATATCGTGTGCGGGCGGGGCCCGGACACAACACAACACAGGGAAACGTACGGTTCGACTATACTGCTCAAAATGTTTTAACTGGAATTTTGGTTAGAAATATACTGAAATTTTGGAAATGTCGTCATTTTTGGAGAAAATGAAAATACCGGATTTCAGTACATTTCTATCAATATTAAGTTCAGAATCAAAAGTCATAATTTACAAGTTATTCTATGGAGAAGATTTATTTAAAAGAGCAAGTAATTTAAATTAATTTCTGGAAAAAAATCTTACTATAATCTCCACAGAATAATAAAAAACATTGATAAAACCAGTAACATTAGTGTTCAAATGATAATATTTCCGTAAACAAGTAGTTATTCCCAAGGTTTATAGTTAGACCGAGCTAATTAAGTATTATTGTAATTATGTTCCATAATTACTGGCCTTATCAAGATACAGTCATATAGTAATTATTAAATAGTAGAGCATATTGTTCTACTGCCAACACTGATTGCCAGATTGTATTTTTTTATGATTCTTGCTTTTGTTAATAATTACGAATTGTAGTTTACTATATTTGAATAACAAAGACTTTTTGTACTTATTAGTTTGAGAGGAAGTTTTATTGTATTTGGTTCAGATAGATAAAGGAAAGATTTGATTGTTTTCAGATTAAAGTTGTTTCAGTTCAAAAATAGTTCGACGTTTTTTATTTGATTATACGCCGTTGGCAGGTTAGCTAGGGGAGTCGTGACTGTGGCGTGTCTATCGTGGTATATAGCAGTCAGATGTTGAAATCGATATATAATTTAAAAGTAGGATAACAATGTTTGTATGCAGTGCGGTACTGAACGATAAATGCGCCGCAGTCACGACGCTGCGGTCTGACGCTTGTTTCAGAGTCATGCTTTTGTACAAACGTATCATTTGTAGTATTTTTGTATAAGTACAAGGTTAAATTAAAACAGCTTGTGAAACTCCATAGACGCGATGGTCGTCGCTATTCTAACAAGAATCCATAAAATAAAAAATGATTTGGTGATATTTTTTGTCAGTGACCATTCAATCCAAAAATTGTATTTATTCCATTCGGCCGCCATCTACTATACCAACCATAAAAACGATTTGAACCACCCCTTTTTCCAAGATGGCGGCCGTGGGATAAGAGTGCAACCCCACAAAACTTGGATTTTACTTTAAAAACCCCACTTGATACCTAAACAATAAAATTGGGTCCTCTAACAAATGCATGCTAAATGTAATATTTAAATTTTCTTGTTAAGATAGCAATATCTATCTCGCCTGTCGAGTTTCGCCGGCAAATCTAATTTATCTTGTACTTCTTTAGTGTTTAGCAGAAAATCTGAATGAAGCATCACCCCATGTAGAGAGTGGATAGAGAATTAGGTGGTAATTAGTGTAGATAGATACTATATGTGTCCGAACCTGAGTACATACCGAGCGGGACCTGCCCGATGGGCCCGAACACGGCGGGCGGGTCCTGCGCGGGCAGCGGGAAGTACGCGGCCGACAGCGGCGGCGCGGGCAGCGCGGCCGGCAGCGCCAGCCCCAGCACGCCGTGCTTCACCAGCAGCGCCAGCGCCGCGCCGATCTCGCTCACGCTGGGCTCGTTGTAGCCCGCCTGCCGCAGCGCCGCCTGCACACAATATTATTCTTATATGCTCACGCCCTTCCCCCGTGGGGGTAGGCAGAAACCTCAGAACGCCATCTGCTACGACCCTTACATACTCATTTTGCCTCATCCACATTCGTACATCTGGTTATACACGCACGCTATATTTAAAATCAAAATATTTT
This sequence comes from Diarsia dahlii, assembly GCA_949775195.1. Lineage (NCBI taxonomy): Eukaryota > Metazoa > Arthropoda > Insecta > Lepidoptera > Noctuidae > Diarsia > Diarsia dahlii. Next base: position 20,446,520 of record OX459209.1, read on the forward strand.
ATTTCACATACACCTACATATATGGGTACTTGTAAAAACGTCGATAAAAAGGTACACGGTTCGGATTGGTCAATCCCTATGGAAAAGAACCGACAAGAAACTTGAAGAAACTCTATTATTATTATTGTTATACCTAACTAATATTGTCCCACTCCTTCCAACGGTCAAGATGCTGTGAAACTTCTTTTCAATTTTCAAGGAAGACATCCATTTCGCCCTGATGTCTCCTTCGTGGTCTGCCGCGACCTCGTGTTAATGTTTCAGGGCACCAATCCTGACTTTTACGGGCGACTTTTTATTACATTCCATTGTAAAATAGTCACTATAGAAGACCTATTTTGACCTCATTCTCGCCTGATAGAAAGTGATACATGAGGCCTGCAATGACGGGCAAGCCTAGAAGAGACACGTATTCAGTTTCAGATTGTTCTCGTATACCTTGATATGATCAAGCGTGTGCTGCGAGATGGTGGCAGGCTGCTGGCTGCCGGGCGGCGCCAGGCTGAGGCTGAGGCTGAGCGAGCCCATGCCGCCGCCCACAGCACCCACGGCCCCGTTCACCAGCACGCCGCCCACGCCGCCGCCCAGCCCGTGGTTCTGTAACATGTCCATGCCCTGTGACAGGAGGCAATGAGGTGATGAATATGAGCTCGTGAAGTGCTGGAATATGAGGCAGGTTAATAACATTCAATTATATGACACTCTAAAGGTGCTGTTTCAATAGCAATGGCAGCAGCTACAGGACTGATTTCTGACAAAAACATCATCATCATCTGCCTAGCCTTTTCCCAACTATGTTGGGGACAGCTTCCAGTCTAACCGGATGCAGGTGAATATCAATATTTTACCTGAGCGACTACGGCATCGTTTTCATGATTACTTAGAAATCAATCGTGTTACTGCTGTCATAGCGACCGGGGTGCGGTCTGTTTCTGCTTTTATTTAAGCCTGCTTGCACCACAAATGAATAAATACATTCACGTTGTCTCTGTAATTTACAAACTATAGATATAAATAGAAAGATATTTTAAGTTCGTTTAAGGTCAATGTTTATGGTGCAACTAGGTCTAAAAGTACAACTAAATTGCAGTTGATGTAACTAAGTCGATCAATCATAATTGATTGATTTAAAATGGGTCACTGTACCTATACTGGTTAAAATTGAATAAGCCAGCGAAACTTTCACCAACTAATATAATAAAAATGAGAATGGTTTCACTGATCGTCTGTAATTTACTTGCACTTGTAGTCAACAATAGTGGGCGAGGAAGCTAGGAAAAAATCTAGGACCGAATGAATCTTATAGGCCTTATAGCATAATCTGTACTGTTAACTTTATTCTTATTAATTTGTTAGCAGTAACCCACGAGGCGGGCGTGGTCCGGGTTGATAAATGTCAAATATTATTTTTTCCTCACAAAGTTTTTCTTCAGTACTTTCAGAAGTGAATTAATAATATCGTTAGTTTTTGCCTAGCTTCCTCACACCGGATTGGTGTATCTATTAACCAGTCTTATACACAATGGCTTCTGGTAACTAATGATTCCAGACATTTTGTCAATTATTATTATACTGTGCCGATCAGCGGTCGATATAAACTTGCAAGTAGCCATTGTGTGTACTACTGATGTGCTGTGTATTAGACACATTACTTACAATCCACAATATACATTTATGTTTTCGTGTTATATGTGAAAATTATACAAAAATATCAAAAAAGGATATTTGTAACATCGTTGTTCAAAAAGAAAACCAAAATATTCCCGTCCCGAGCCGAAATAGTGTTTAAGTAGTTAGTAAGTATAGTGTACAAGAACTAGTGTACACATAGTGTAAGCGATTAGTGTCATGGTGTCACACTGGCTACTCCATACACTGGCCCATCAGCCACGTTGCTATTTAATGATTTCATTGCGAGATATTTGGAAAACGAAGAACAAAGGCGATCCATAGGCAAATTTCTCTTTAAAATTGTATAAAAATTACAATAGGTTAGGTAGGGTATAGGTAGTTGACATAAAATATCTAATTAGTCCGTCACACAGATTTGCAAAAAATACACATATTTTTTTTCTTTTGTCTTGTAGGTATACAAAGAATGAAGACAATATAGTGTTTCGAAAAGTCGTGTGATGTCACATTTTGGTACATTTTTTTACCGAAAAGTGACGTCACAAGCCCCCACTTGTGATCTTTGACACGTTTTATTTTCGTAAATTTTTATTAATTTGAACACAACAGACGGACTAGGCAGAATCATATATTTTGTAGTCAGGAAACATCCCTATTTTCAAGATATTCGCCGACGTCACGTGTTTGTGCTTTGTTCACCCATTAGAAGGTTCGTTCAGTCGCTTGTGGCTAGGCCAGTGGGCTGGTGGGCTGGTGGGCTAGTGCAAGGAGCCGCAGTGCGGCGTGTGGAGCGAGTAGCTCGGCGAGCAGCCACTAGCACACGCTCGCGTGTGGAGCACATACAGGGGGGCGCTCCACGACCCCTACTATACTTTTTATCAACGTTAGAAAGACATCGGTGTGAGTTGTGGTAACAGTTACAGATAGATTAACTCATCTTATTGTATGAGACGACGGAGGTCTTTATTTTTCAGATGTGTGCCTAACCTGATGTCAAGAGATTTTGTACCGTTCATGGGCCGCTAACTTGGCATTAAATCCCGTTGAGAAATATCTCTCACCCATGAAATAACAGTATTTTTGTTGAAATGTTCAGCTAAATATTGAGCTTTTGGTCAGTTCCAAAATCTTTTCTGCCACCAAATGTTGTGAATATACATACGCTACTGATAGCCAGCATGATTGTGATAAATGTCTTGTCTTATTTAATGAGCTAAATGGCATAACTCAGTTCAGACAAATTCTAAAATTATGTGCAATTTCAGACTCACACAAAATTATAGCGTTACTTGACAAACACATGTGCATTGCTGTGCTGGTGTTCAGGTGTTGTATGAATTAGTGCACTACTTTTGCTTGTAAATATTACATACTTTCCTCAAAAACTATTCCATCATAATAATAGCTGCTTATTACTATCAGAGGCCTCTTCTGACAAAGAACGCATCATACTTTACTCTTCTGAAAATCACTACAACACACACCGAGTCATATTCAACCATCCAACATCAAAATGCGAATTTCACCAACAAACAGAACACGATCAGCACTTTGACCTCGTTCAGCAGCCTCGACAGCTGCTGATTGGTGAAATTCGCCCTTAATCCCTATAAAACAAGAGCTAGTTTAGCCCGTGAGCGGAGCACCCCCGCAAGCTTCGGGCCACATCACGACATAGGAGCGTGTACGAGAGGTCACCTCTTTCACCTCAGCGGTGGGCACGGCGTACGGCGAGCCCGTGGGGTTGTAGTTAGCGACCGGGCCCGCCACGTCGGCGTACGACACGTTGGGGCAGGAACCGGACTGAGGGTCGTCTACCACCTTCTGCAGGATCATGAGGCAGGCCTTCTTGTTGTTTTCTTTGTCGCCTGGAACGAGGGAGGTCGGGTTAGTGGAACTACATACTAGACATTTAGACTAACGTTTTGTGCTGAAAACAAAGCGGGGAATCGTATGCTTAGTATAAGTGGACCGCATACCTAGAATATTGATTATTTCATTCAAATCCTTGTTACTTTAAATCTGTTTACCAATGGCGTTGCTATATTAGAAAAGAAAACAATGTTTTGTTTTAAGTTCTCAATCAAGACAAATCCGCTGCTTTTCTATCACCTAAACTCCTTATATTTTATCGAATTTGTTTTCTGTTTTGCATCTACTGTGTATTATCTCTACATCACCCTAAAGTAGACTGGTAGAAAATGCCTAAGGCATGAAATCCTCCTTTGTACAGTTTTTACAATACATAAACCCCTTTAAAAAAACAACACTTCAGCGCACTTCAGCTATAGTCTATTTTGTTATTTACTCAGTTTGTACGCAAATAAATTATGAAGATTTTCATATTTCAATAAAGCAAGTGAGTTCCCACACATTATCATATACACGCGCCGCTAGTCCGTATATAACCCGATATAAATTAGCCATTAGTATAGCATGGCGCAACCGGGCAGCCAGCCAGAGAATCGCAAGTTCTGCACTATTTCATGCATTGTTTCTACTAATGTCTCTGTTAACACCCGGGCATGTAGCTAGCTAGCTAGGCAGCTAGAGTTAGATATCACATTCTTAAAGCATTTAAAAACGTAGCCATAGGTCTACAGAGGATAGACATTGCATCATAATATTCGTAGAGTTTCTCTTCGATAGGAAACAAGCAAACCATGAACCAAGCTTTTGACGTTTCTGTGCCTAGGTAGGTTTACGTGAAATTTTGAGTATGCACATATTGTCAGCATATTTCATCATGAGGACGAACCCTTTTACTGTAGACTAGGAACAAATCCAAGTTCTAACTCAGGGCTCCAGTTTCAGTGACCAACAGACCAACCTCTAAGTCTTAGCTTATCATACGAAAGATGACTTTTGTTGTGCTTGTTCTATGAGAAGACGGACCAAAGGTGACTTTGTTGTTATTATACGACCTACCAAAAAGGAGGAGGTTCTTTATATTATTTTTCATTCCTTATTGCAAATAATATGTTTCTTTTAACTCTGCAATAGCTTGGATTTACGTCTGTTTTGTTGACATCGGTACAAACTAAAATCGGAAAAAAGTAGAAGTTTTCTCTATCACAATATAAATATGTTTGAACAAACAACAGCAAATACAACAACACATGCCATGCTAGTTCAACCTTGGATAAACATCGGAATGTCATTAGTCATTGTCACCACACGTCGTGATTTGACCTTTAGCACTGCCTGTACCTGTACGTATAATAGCGACAATTTATGGCGATACATACGTTTGTATAAATTACTGTAGCCGTTGAATCTTAAACAACTAACGTTCTTGGAATAATCACACTGAATTTCATGGTATTTTAACACAGCATTTGTATATTCTTACGATGCTTGTTTCACGGGAGTAGCCCATCTATGGTCGTCCCCATCTTACATGAATGAAGCTTCAATCTATTACGCCCATCAAATCCCTAGTCTGTTTTCACTAACACAATGTGACGACACCTAAATGAATACTTAAATAATAATTACATCATTTTGAGTTTTCACCTCTCGACTTCGAACTGAACGTTACCTATGGCTAAGGTTTTCATTTAATATTCGCCTACTGAAAACAGCCAACTATAAGAAACCTTAACAACTTCGTTTTATTTTGTAAAATGCTACCAGAAAATAAAAATCCTGTCTCTTGAAAACCTAGCCTTACAGTACAGCATCGCAGAACATATTTTTCTTATTCCCAGTTTGCGCATCACCTTATCGGATACAAATTCAGTGGCTTCGGTAACGGCTGCCCAGTTAAACCGTCGGTTACCTATCCGGCACAATTTCCCGCCGCATCCGGACCGCAACGATGTCGCAAATCCAATATCAGATAATCTCGCTTTTACCTAGTCAGCCGTTTATTCAAGTTTTAAAATATCAGCAAATACCGAGGAGTTTTATCGGTACACTTGAGAAAGCGATTGAAAAGTGCTAGTAATTTTTCACGAAATTTATTTGATTTTCCGTAATACAAACACGTGGAGTTACGAAGAGAGAAGAAAAAAATAAAGAAAATGCTAATGTTCTTGCTTAAAGAGACTAAGTTCTATACAAAATGTCAAAAAATATCGAAAGTCATCATTCCAAAAGGTTCATAACGAACAATGACTATGATTCCGGTAACCAAAACGAAACGGTATAATTAGGGCCTCAATGTGACCTCGTACACTTGAAGGGCCACTCGCTAAAAAAAAAACTATCGGATTTCTATTATCGCCCTTTATATTGAAATGTGATTCAATAAAAAAAAATACGTGATGATAAACAGTTTTATTACGAAACTTTTATTATATTAATAAAGCAGTCAAAGATTGCCCAATTAATTTTAAACAGTGACTTGCATCAAAGGTGTGTTACATTCTCAAAAGCTTTGTATAACGTGTGCCACGTAACCGTCAAGTAACATACAATCATCAAAGCTTTTAAAATAAAACCAATGATCCGTAAAGTATAGCCCAGACTAGATTGTGTAAGCCGATACATCCTCTCACTCGCGGACACATTTGGCAGACAATTGCAACACTATCCGTGGCAAACAACAACGGTCATAAAACTATGAATATTTTAGCCGACTTTCTCCTTTGTTTGGATATGTAATTTTAGAAATATAATGGACATAAAGGCAAGGTTGCACGACAAATCATTAAATGAGTATAACTGTAACGCAATATATTAATAACACTATTAGGTCTTTGTCATCTTGAAACAATTGAACAACGTTTTAAATTACAGTTAGCACAAAACACCTTTAAGGTACAAGTTGGTAGGCAGCAGACATGTCGTCGCTTCATACAAAATAATAAATTATTATTATTCAATTTCATAGAAATACGTAGAAACCAGTAGTAGCTGCGACACGTCGTCTGCTGCTGCTGCGTGCAGTCGGCTACCAACTTGTACCTTTAGTGCCCATTTCGCCAATGAAACGAAACCACAGTTTTGAACGCGGTCTAGATGTGTTTTCTGATCGAAACACATCTAGACCGCGTTAAAACCTGTCAGTGACACTGGAATTTCAACTTAAACGCCGTTTCATTGGTGATGGTAATAATAATCCACTCTTATATTTGTGGTGCAAACGGACCTAAAGCTAAAGGTGCAACTTGCCCGCAGACTGCAGTAGGACGTCGTTAACTATTCCATATTAATTGCGTCAAAATAAGTAGGTCAACCTACACCGAGTCAAATTAAATTAGTTCACTGTTACTGTCAGCCTGTGGCAAAGGGGTCTTCCCATGACTTACAGATCTTACGATCCATGACTAGAAGTTCGTGTTATTTTTTTTTGAAAAAGCGGCAGTTATTGCCTTTTCTTTTTTTTTGGAGGGTTGGAAATCATCAAATGACTCCTCCCGCTCTGGGAACTATTTTAAAAATCGCTGAAACTCCCAAGTTTCCTACGACAAAAGCAATCCAATAAGAGAATCCTTGTGTTTCCCTCATGAAGTGTAACAGTGAGTGTTATTGATCGATGGTATTACGTGTCGCCAGTGCGGAGTGCGGACATTTGGCCGGACGCCGGCATCCAATGAAGCAGTTCAACACATCCGCGACTAACTGCTATGGCCGTCCGGAAACCGAAATTGAACTGGAAAACTAGTTCGTAAATCGTAAAGTATTGAAAAAAAGAGGAAAGTCCCTTTTGTTGCGTAATCAGAAGAAAAAAATGCTTGCCTTGAATGCCTTTACTCAAGAAAGTCACTACCTTGAAGCATTCACCTTAAATAAGGACTTATCAAAAAAATTAGAACCCTGAAGTCCGAATAGATTTCTCGTCGCAATGTTCTCAAGGCAGGTGCAAAATTTTCAGAAAAAATTCTTAGCGCTTTTGTTACATAAACCCTAGTACAAAATATCATGTTTCGGACCAGACAGCTACGTATGCCGATTATGTATACAACTGTATTCTTTCTTTGGATTTATAAACTTACAATTACTTATTATTAAAGCTGTTTTGGCAGTGTGTAGACAAACTCAAAGAAAAATCACTGCTGAAAGTCATGAAAAATAAAGTACATGTATATTGTGAGTCCAGAAAGAAGAGAATTTATTAATACTTTACATCATCTCTTCCTCCAGCCTTTTCCCAACGATGACAACTATGTTGAGGTCTGCTTCCAGTCTAACCGGATGCAGCTGAATACCAAATGCACAAAGCCGGGACCAACGGTTTAACGTGCTTTCCGAGGCGCGGAAGAAACTCTGCATGTGCTGGTGGGCATCCGCAGACCAACCTAGGCAAGCGCGGCTTAACTTGAAGATTGATAAGAGCGGCTTAACTTGAAGATTGATAAGAGCGGCTTAACTTCAAGATTGATAAGAGCGGCTTATTATTTAGCCACAAGCCCGTCATGTTCTCTTGAAGATTGAACAGTGTTCTATCACGATATTTCTTTAGCGTAACGGATAGCACCTTTAGTTCTAAAATGCAGATTAACTTTGCTAATAAGCCCATCTAAAAACAGCCTTAACATCAAAGATAAGAATCAAGTCGATTTCTAGGTCAAAATAAAGCGCAACCGTAAAACTTTTATTTATAGGGTTATTCGTCAGTATAATCTTCGGTCAGGACCGCCTATTTCATTGCCTAGTTTTATGGCTAGACCTAGATCTAGGCAGTTGGGACGTTCAGCCGCAATTTGGAATAATTTACTATGAGTGGGAAAGTGATGAATTCTAGATAGGATCAGGTTAGGCGAAGCTTATGCGTGCTTGAAGTTTTAGACGATGGAAGGTTAACAAACTAGTGTGTTAAAGCAGGTTGAAATGAAACGGATTTTCTTGGAAAGTTTTATCAATGGCGCCCAAACAGAGTTAATTGAGAAAAGAAACAATATAATTGTTTTTATTCTTGTCTTCAGCCAATAATGGTATGTATTCAGGTTGTTCAGATACGACTATATATACTAATATTATAAAGAGGAAAGAGGAATTTGTATTTTTGTATGTAACGATAAACTTAAAAAACAACTGGACCGATTTGCTACATTTTTCGCCGTTGGGAAGCTACAATATCCTGAGGACATAGGCAACTTTTTATCCCTGTATTCCCACGGGTACGGGAACTACGCGGCTGTAACCGCGTGACGTCCGCTAGTAAGAAATAAATGCAAAGCGTCATCTGAAGTTACGTAACCAAATAACAAGGGAGGAACTAAGGAACCGATATTCCAAAGTGCGCCCCGTAGTGAAAGTTCCGGGCTTATAACTGTCTATAACGACTGTCATTGCCAAAGCTATCCTTGTCATAACCGGAGACTGTTCAACGTCCTCACGGGACCCATTGTACTCCCATAATAACACTATAAATAGGATTGCAAGTGGGAAGATGGGAAGCGCCTAATAATACCTTAATTATAGCCCTACCGTGGGGTACCGAGACACTAAAGGTACAACACTTATCTTTGAATAATAAAGACAGGATAATTCGGTGAATTGCAAATGAACGCTTTAAGGGGCTGCTTATCTAATGAGGCTCACCGTGATCCCTGATATCCACCCGCAGTCCATTAATATTTAATTAATTGAGCACCTATTTTCACCTGGGTAGAGCACCCACTTCATTACAATAATTAAAGGTTCCCTTTGTCGTTAATGTTGAAAGCGACGGCCTGCTTGAAAACCAGAAGATATGCAGTTATGTCCTCTTGTCTTCTAATAACCAAACACGAACACAAAACCTTTACCAAGGTGAGAATGACGATATGAGATCAGACGTGGTAGTTGTGTAAGCCTGTCATGGAGTATTTGACCTGATAATGATGACAATGGTTACTGGTACCTCGATACTCACCGACAACAGTGATGCAGCGCTCCTGCAGGGACAGCTCCTTGGCTTTCTGCGAGATCTGCACGTAGCTGCCGCTCTGTTCCTTGATCTGCTTGATGTAGTTCCCCCCCTTGCCGATGATCATGCCGGCCGTAGAGTTCGGCACCAAGATCTTCACCTGGAAAGAAGACGTGGCTGTGGTAATGGAAATGTTAAGAGGCGAATGAGAAGACGTGAAATTGCTGTGTTATAATGTTTGTTGACCGTGAGTGGAACCGGCGAATTGACCCAACGATACAAGCAGTTTGCGTGAATTTATGCGGAGATAGAAGAAACCTATAAATGAGAGGTTACTAGATGGCGTAGAAACATAAGATAAAGGCAAAAAGTTAAGGTAGTTAGTGTGCTATCGCGCTCAAGGATCCCCCGTTGGCTAATCTAAGCTTTTTCTAAAAGAAACCATTAATTACGTTACTTTCCTACGACGATCCAAACGAGCTAGAATAAAACCAACGCCACAGGCTTCGTTTAAACTTCATTTTATGTAGGCCTTAAAGCTGAACAGCTTCGCTTTTATGGCCTTAAATGTAAGGTACGGTAGAACAAAGGGTGAATAAAAGCTAAATACACAATAAACTTGATTTTATGTTAAATGGTATTTACGTAAACAGGCAATATTTATTGCTGAGAATTCATAATTGTGAAGGATCCGCCGTTGCCACGGGAATCGCTATTAGCATTGTTGAATTTAATATGGCATTCTTAATTGTTGTTTATGAATTATTTAGCAGTTCTGAATGACATTTGATGGTCTCGCAAGATTGGGAACCGATTGTTTTTTACTGGCATTATTACAAGTCTGTGTTGACTTTTGTCTATAAAATAAGTATAAGACTTAAGCGATTTCCTAATTCAATACATATTCAATTCCATTTAAATAATTGGTGGAGCATAACAAAGAAAGTACGAATATTACGGCAAGCTTCAAGTTAAAAGATTCGCCCTACGCAATTACTAGGATTGGTAGTCCTACAAGTGCTAACTTTATAATTGGTTGCTTAGGACCAGAGTAAATTAAATTACTTGACATTTATGAAGCTAACATTCTTTTCTTGATAAAAAAAAAACTTGGGAAATTTTCCATTCATATAAAAAATTGTGAGTGTTGTCACGGGCAATGTCTTCTTACAATCACGGTTACGTAAACGTTTGGTACTTAGCAGAATTACCGTAATAATACACTGATATGATCTCTCTGCAGATATTCTCTTACTGCTAGTTACCGTGTTACCCGTTAATTAATAGTGTTGCGACACACGATCTTGTGTATGACGATGCAGACGTATCGCGTACGACAGCCGAGTGCCGACGCAAAGTAAACCGAAGCTGTACTATAATTGTTTGTTGTAATAGATTTAATTGGGTCTAGGCTAGGCCATCAAGAGTATGAGAATTATCCTTGATCTTCTGCTCAATGCGTGCGAAAATATTTTAACGTAGTTTGTTTGCTAATTGTCACTTTTGTTTATAGCGTCTCTAAGTTTTTGACGAATACAAGAACATAAAATGTCATCAATTCACGTCTGTAATCCCTGAAGGGCAGATTATCCAGATTTTACCATTTGTATGTTTAAGTACCATGAAATAGGGGCGAGCCTTTTGCCAATATCAATATTATTCGATGAAATACCCAAATTCAATGTTCTTTTCGTTACTTTATTCGAGAGAAAATATTTCTCTCTAATATTTTCCCGAGATTGGGGTCGCAATTACTCTAAAGTTAACATCCGCAGTGCCCACAGCAGGACCCTCCCCCAAATGATGTAACAACCGGGCGACCGCATTCCGCATCGCATCGCCAAAAAACCAAAGAGCAGATATACAACAGACGGTGAACTAGGCAAGTATAGTAACAGCACTCTGCTGCGGTTGCAATACTGAGGTAGTGGGATACCGCGTTCGTTTTCCTTTGTGCTCGGTACCAGGAGGCAGTGTGGCACCCTTTCGCAGCGCACACGTTATTGATCTACGACCCTGCTCGGTCGCACGTCATCGCACGTGTTCGGTCACACTCGGCACTGGCTATATCGAGCACTGTTCCGCTAACGCTAATCAGCCGAGATGATAACCGTTTAGAAATCAACGTTATGGCTTCTGTTACATAAGTTATGGTGTAATGGCAAGTTTTTACGGTCTTTTTACACGTTTCCAGAGTGTTAATTGGGAAGTGAAGTAATGTTTGGGGTGCAACAGCCTGATGGTTGATGCAATCTGTCAAAAAATCGCCCAGAATTTTAAATACATCTTTGGCTGATAGACGATACGGATAGCAAATATTTTAGAAAGCTTTCGTAGTTCTATTGAGAAAGGTAAGGTGGATAGGATCTACCATTCAGAAAACCTGCGATCCTTCGATTTTGAAAGCGTAGAGCCTTACTATAACCAACAAAACACAGGCAACTAAACACCTTGTCATAAGAACCATATGTTTGGCAACCCTTGAAGGCTTACATGGAGTTATGAGCCTAAGTAATACGAGTACATATGCCACAAAACACAACGAGAATTTGGGGCACAGAGACCGTCTTTGGACAGCTTCATAAGACGCTGGGAAAAGCTGGAGAAATTGTTCAGGATCAAAGATGTTGTAACGATTGTTTCTGCAACTTATTCGCCAATTGCGAGACCACCACGAAGTGCTGAGGGCGCGCTTTTGAGAGATCATGTCATGTAATTTTGACGTCCGAAAAGTACTGATTGTCAGTCTAATTTCAGTAAATGTCTGTTTGTCTTTGATATCTAATAAAAAATAGTTGTTGATGCAACATAGAACTAGACTCACAGCGATGTGTTTATCGCGTATAACTAATGAATTACGTACGCCGATAGCGTAGGAACGTGATTCGCCCGCGACTGACCTTGCGACAGCCACTTAGCTTGCACTGCTAGCTCTAATAGCTCTAATGTACTTTAGTGCAGCTACAATGTACTGTAGAATAAGTGCAATAGTCCGACAGTTTTGTAATCAGTTTTACGAAGTTTTGAACACGATAGATGGCAAAACTGCTGAGGTGATTCCAAATAGTACTCCGTAGGTTTATATAATAATAATAATAATATTCCACAACTATCACACAACGCCATCTAGTCCCAAGCTAAGCAGAGCTTGTGTTATGGGTACTAGACAACTGATAAACATACTTATATATTTCTAAATACATACATATTATAGACTAGCTGTGCCCGCGACTTCGTTCGCGTGGTTGTCGAAAACTAAAATGCGTCGCTTAGACAAAAGTACATTAATCATTGCACTGCGTTAACTTACAGACGCTGTATAAAAAAAGGAGAGGGTAATGCAAAGCACAGACTATATGTATACTAAAGTTTATATGGATCGGCCGAACGGATCTTGATGAAATTTGAAACAGAGTAGAAGACTGACACTCCGTTCCGCTCTGCCCAAAGCGGGAGGGGTTCTACTGACTAAAAACCATCCATATTCCTTCTTAGCCCTTGTGCCGAGAGCGCGGAATCTCTTTTGAACAACCCGCAGCCCCGACGGGACCTGCAGCCCTAACGGTTGGTTTAGGTAGCCTGACTTGAGTCTAACAAAATTTGCAGTTTAAAGCTTAATATTTCACAAACGAAGGATTCGTTAATCGAAAAAGTGTTTGAGCAAACTAACAATATTTTTCAAAGACCTATCTAATGACACCCCACACTATGGGCTTCGCAAGAAAAAAAAAGCGTGTTAAAAAACCTTTTTTGTGTACGTACAAATGAACAACGCCATCTATCGAAGACGAAGATAAACTGCTAAAATTGAATGCATGGAAAGAAAGCGATCAATCACACTATAGGGTTTAGGCTATGTAGACTTTGAAAGCAGTTCCATTTAGTCTTCTTACCTACAGAGTACCTTACGCTATCATAACATTTTTAAAGTTATCTTTGGAAGGCATTTATTAAAAAGTACCACATTCATTTAATAGATGTCGCTGCATGTCTCATTCATGATCATAATGATAAAGTTCTTCTTGAAAACTATAAATTCAAATATCTTTTGATAGAGAGCACCGATTACGATGAAACAAAGACTAAGTAATACCCCAAGTTACGCACAATATTTATGTATAAAAGTTACCTACATTAGTTTCGTAAATTGTACGTGATGCTTAGTCATCGAAACAGACAAACAGACAAACAGATAAACAGACAAACAGACAAACAGATAAACAGACAAAAATTCTAAAAATGCTGGAAATGAGTTCTGTTGGTTATACTATAACTCCCTGACAATTCCTTTTTTTAATATTTTCAATGTACAAAAATATTTTTTCTACAGATTTATTATATGTATAGATAAATTACACCCAGACACAGAACAAATGATCGTGCTCATCACACAAACATTTGTCCTGGGTGGGAATCGAACCCACGACCTCCGGCATAGCAGTTAGGGTCACTAACCACTAGACCAACAGACCAGTCCTATGACTCCATATGACCAGTCATATGGAGTCTAAGTGTCTATGAAAGGGATGGGTCGAAACCTAACAGACGGACAAAGACAGGACTAAAAGCTTAGAAGAGGATCAATGTCTTCACCAGAAGTAGGATGCGAATGTTTCCTTGATAGTATTAGTTTTGTAATAATAGCTTTTGATTTTATAATAATCAGTTCTTATAGCATCAGTCATTATATTTAAGCATCAAGTCGATAAAACCGCAAATATAACCAGTACCTACACCTACTGTAATTGGCAACTCAATAAATCATCGTTCGATCGAACCAACCCTACAAAACATAGTACCATTTGTTTTTGTCCCTATCATTACAAGCTCCACATGATTTATATTTTTTCTCCCCGCAAGCAGAACGGAAGCTCATGCATAATATAAATATGCATTTAGTGGTTTCACGACCGCACATAGCTTACTTCATAATTCAGACTTGATTCTGTGACGTAGGTACCGAATGTGGTTCTGTAATAGCATTTTAATTTGTGAGCACTTTACATTTCATTTTTAATGGTGTGGTTTTTTGATGACTTGAAACGTTTCATTTAGATATTTTGATAGCGTAATTAGATTTCATAACATAAAAAAGCCTATACTGTTCCCACTGCTGGGACTCAGGCCTACTCTCTGTGAGAGGGTAGGCGGTAGGTAGGAGGATAGGTCGCGGTCGTAATCTACCACGCGAGGGCGTCCTATTTCTTTGATTATTCTTTGTTCTAGTTCAAGACATTCTTGCCAATAATTTAAGGGAAATTAGGTTCCTTTCATAGCAATGGTTAAATTACAGTTTCATTCGACAATTATTAACAGTTGCTTGTTGACATGTTTACCAAATATCACAAATGTATGAAATATTGAACTTTAACCTTTGATAGCTTCTGTCCCTTTCCTAATTTCCACGCTCATAAGTCTCAAGTGGGTAGTATTGATTAGCAGTTAAATACATATGTACGTTATATAAAGAGCACGGTTATGTACACCTGTGATAAGGTAACTGATAACACGTAACGTTCTATTTACTTTATCATTGACTAGCTCCACTGAAAGTAGGGAAAGGTTGCCGACGAATTAATTGTAGCGGATTATTTTGGTTTGCTCTCTTTAGAATGATAAGATTATTTTTATACATATAATTAAAATCAGCTCTGTTTATCTTAAACAGATCATTGCTAACGTAATTTACAATCTAAACCAGTAAATGAGAACAAAGATGGTTTACTCTCTCAAGCCTCATGAATCATGATCGAGTAGATCAGAGTAATCCTCGCTTACTGGTAAAGTGGAGACCAGCGGAGCGGTTCGGAGACATCCAGGATTTGATAAAAGACAGTAGGGACGAGAATCGCGAAGAAGATTTCAACTCATGTGATTGGTCGATTCCCGCACATCTCCTCGCTCCGCTAGTCTAACTTTGAAAGAAACCGGGCCAAAGGGAAACGCCCTAAAACCACAGCCAAAGTTTTGGCACAACACGTAATCTTTGAAAAGCGTAATTTTGCCATAACGTTGAAAACGAAGCACAATAATGTAACTCCACAGTAATAACGACAATATAACAGCAGTAATAATAAATCAGCCGTGATGGATGCGATTCCGTCCGCGAAAGTGTTTTCACGCGATGCCTCCAAATTGTTATATTGAAGCGAACTCTGACCTCTATACACCCTCTAAGTGTTAAAACTTTGCAGGTGTTTCATAGATAAGGCTGAATAATAGATTACGTTTGTGTTCAAGTTTGGCCTGAAACCTGAAAGGTAAAAGGTTAAGAAAATCGGTTTGATCTTTAACATTTTGTTAGAGCAAATGGTTGTTGCTGGGCTTAATTTGCATAATTTTGTTTAAGAAAGAAAAGCCCACGATGTTGATTAATTTTGTTTCATAATAGAAGGAGTCTTTCAGGCATTTGGTAAACCTGATTAAAACTGCAATTTGTACCCCAACATCGGTAAAGCGACCGGCGTTTTTATCGGCGACGATACCTTGGAAGTAGTCAAGTATTGGACCAATAAAATTCAAATAATGGCTACCATCGACACCAAAAAAGATTCGCAGTGGAAATAAACAATAGTTATGCAGGGAGCCTTAGCACAGAAATGATGGGCTGACAATGTTTACCTATACGAAACGGTCGATGGAACAAGGTGGGAAGCAGATGTGTGATAGTTACAAACAATATAGGTACCTACTGCGACTATGCCAATAGAAGTTCCACGAAAGAACACTTTGCTTTGCATGGAATACAATCCCACATATAGCATGTTAAGGGCTGATGGATCTTATCCCGCAGAGCTCGATATATGTCGATCCATTTGTAAAATTGTAACTGAAATATTTCTGAAAGCTTAACGCAAAGCCTGCGTGTACAGGTAACAGCTGTCCGCCTGCGACCTGTACACGTGCGCGCCCACGAAATTTTATTTCCATGGAAGTTTGTGAACGATATTCGATAGGCATTCGTTTCACAGTAAAGCCTTTGTAAACCACTTTTTTCCAGTACCTACCTATGAAAATATCGAAATATCGGAAAACGAATGAAACTTAATATGTTGAATAAAATTGTGAACAGCGGACGCGGCGTCACATTCCTCCCAAATCGTCCAGCACACAAAGTGGCCTACCTCAATAAATAAAGAAAAATACTCTTCTCTATGAATACAAAGTTGGCCTTAACTGCGGGCGGCCATTTGCATGCAAATCGTCTGATATGGAGGCCTAACGGTTTCTGCTTACAATCACAATTTGATTTTCATTTGGCTAACCTGCTGTGAACACAGGATAATGTTCTCACATCAAATTACTGCGCGTAATCACTTTCCATCGAGCCGTCACTGACGAGCACTAAATGGAACAGAAACATTCATGGTTATGCGTTTACTGATTAGAGCTGTACTCAAATTGTTATTGTACGTAAAACTCGAGCGGTTTTCAAAGATGCGAAGTATTATTATAAAGTTGTTGATATTGCACTCAGCCTAACCTCGTTCAAATAAAATTTCCTCGTCGTTTTCCGTCGTTACCGATACAACTCGACGAAATTATTATATTGGAGCGACCGCGTATTCGAAATGCTTTTCCCTTTCGTTAGAATATCGTCAGAGATCCCTCCGTAGCGTAAAATGATACCTTCATTTTAAGGAAACATACAAATTACCTTTGTAGATATTGAAATGTTACGCGTCAGTGACATTTTGTGGATTATACTATTAGGACTGTTCTACTGCTTTTTCATGAAGACTTTTGTACCCACTTTTGGAGACTCAAGCGACCAAGTACCATAAACTATCAATCATAGAAGTGGGAAATGAAATTTCAGATATATTCAAGACCTGATTTAAAATGAAAAGCAAGAAAATACAACACGGCCAGGGAAATTGTAAATTGAAACAATGAAAGGTCAAGAGTCGGATATTCCGAAAACTGGTACTGAATTGCTGCATAGCTTCGGAAGGTTAGTGAGAACATAGTAGTAGAGAAATGTCCAGCTGCTGCGGCAGTTTCGAGTAAATTAAGTACCATTAAAGTCCGCAAATGAACTGCACAGAATATGTAGTAAAAAGGCGACTGTTAATTTTATCTAATGCAACAGTGCCGGCTGTATAGATAAGCTTCAGTAACATAAACTCATTTTATGTTCGCCACATGACATTAATGCTGTTTCTGTACTATTATATACTATTATCTAGCATTATAACATTGCATACATTAAACAGTTTTAACAGTAAAATAATGAAAGTGTCATTGATATGTTTAGAATATTGAATTTCACTTGTATTTTCGGTTAAATGCTATCGGTGTCACACATTCATTATGTTCGAGGCACTATTCGGCACACTCGAGCAATTAACTGACATACTCGCATGTAAAGTAGATAGACACGTTGCACGTCACCAAAATTGCACCGCTTACCTTAGATTATGCCGAATCGAACACCATATAATATATCAGCGATAGTAGAATTTTCTAAATGTTTTCCTTTATTGTTACAAGCAGAATGGAAGCCGAAATATGTCGTGTCTGTTATCGGTCGGTATTCTTGTTCAACAAATACTGTCGAATCGAATGTGCGAACCCGAACCAAACAAGTGTAGCAATAGCATCCCAGTCGCCATTATACAGAACTTCGGTGTCAGATTCCAGCATGGAGCACGTTTCCAGCAGCCTTTGTTTCGGTCGACCGTTAATTAAAAGCAACTAGACTATCCGATGGTTTGGTTTCACGACCTAGATATACGCCAACCTTTTAGTATTACAAATATTTATTCAGAAATTAATATTTTACGTGACTGTAGCGACACAAAAAAGACATCCATATGGTATTCCCATTATTCCGATATTACGTCCTTTATTAATGGCGCGCACGTACGATCCGAAAAAGGTATCTTTATGTTCCGCAAAAAATCTATAAAAACGTTAGTAAAACAATGTTTCCTCGTTAAACAATTATGATTTATTGATCATTGCGATCAGTACGCGGAGCACGTGTACCGAGCACGTGGCCCGTGAGCCCGTCCTCCGTCTCGGTCGGCGCTAATTTAATATGCCAGCGTTGATACCGTTTAAAATCGTTCACGCCATCACGGGAAACAAAGTGAAGAAAATTAGTTTAATGTTGAATAGCCGTCTATTATGAGTTAATCGATATTGTGAGGAATGTGGAGCATGCGGTCTTCTTCGTCGATAGCCGAGGTCGAAAATATTTCAAGTTATTTTAGTTGGCGTGTAAAACATTTACATGCTATGAAAAGTAGAGCGTGAAAAGGGCTTTCTTTTCTGTTTTCCTCAATGTCTAAATGTTTTTGTGTTCTTGACAAAGATGGCCCATTTTAGAAGTTACAATATTGTTTCTTATTATTTATTCTATAACACTTTACCTTTGTAGCGACTACATCGCGTTGTAATTAAGTAAGTTTACCACACTCACTACTTTAAAGAGACAGTTACATTAATCCTAATTAAGATAATACTATAAAACCGTACTTATATACATAAAAAACCCATAAGATATTATTTAAAATAAAGATATTGTGTAAGAAATGAATCCACGCGGGCAAAGCCGCAGGCGGTAGTTACTAGTTTATATAAAACTGGCACAAGCAGCACCCTCTCAATTAATAGTTGCGTTAATTACTTTAAATTTTCAAGAGTGGAAAGCTGGGCTTGCCACGGGACAAGCCGGCTGCCAGACTGCCCAGCAAGTTGAGCATCCCTGGCTTAAACGCTTTTGACGAAGTTTCTCTGCAATGAATGGATGTTTTACTTGAAACAAATTGTTTTATAGTTACACTTTGTTGTTGAATTGTAAACAATACTGTGTTTATTCAAGATGTAAAATGCCACCATTTATTAGCTATTCTAATATGGTGAATAAGAATAAATTTCTTTTAACGATAATGAAAAGCTCATAGATACGACTATTGACCGCCATTCTTGGCAAATCAGATTGGGCATCATAGCACGTCATGTTCGCAACGGAAGAATTTGTAAAAAGGACTGGAAGATTTTATAAAAAGTCTTTATACAGACATTTATTCACTTTTTGGTTTGTAATAACCATAACCTTGCTTCAAAATCTGAATAGAGCAGTTCAGAATGCAGCCACTCGCACTTGGACAGAGACATCTACGAAACCGTATTTCTGGCTCAGATCTACCACCCTGACATACATAGTACGCTGCGCATACTCGCATAGTACAACAATTAAGCGAAGAGGCTGAACAAATATGTAAATATAACAGTTTTGGCACAGCCGCGCGAGCATTCGAGGCGCAGTACTCGGGAAACGGGCCTAACAACGACCATACAGCCTAAGTACATAATTGTTACATTACAGTACAATTGTTCGCCTGTTTTTTTACACTGTGTATTTTATGTTTCGTGTATTACAGAATGTTTATAACCCTTTACATTGTATGCTAAATTTTATGCAGTACTAACACGCAAAATTAGAAGCCGTTAAAATTCGGGTGCGGTAATTCAGATGGTATGTGTATGAAACGACGACGACAGGGAGAAGTTCAGATTTAAGGACCCAATAGAAGCAAGAGCAGTATAAAATGGAAGCTTTACAGGGATAATATATTCCATATAAGAGAGACGAATAAAATCGGAGCCTCTCACATATTCCACACTTCCTAAATCCAAAATCCGTATCAAATAATGGGCGATACACGAGACGAGCCGAACATTACACTTATTTAGGGGTTTCGTCTAAATGGCGGCCATTTGTCTCGGTTTCGTACGGAGCGTTGCTTACAATTTATGCGCCACTCCCGTTCCCGTATGCGGACGCCATGACAGGCGTAATGCGATGATTGAAGACCGAAGATACCCCAGTTTTTGCTTACGTGTCGAGACATTATCAAATATGGTTCAGGGCTTATCAACTCGAAAAACAGGAAGGAAGCCGGCTAATTTATTCACGGCAAAAAGGTCACATCCGTACATTATAATACCCGAAGTGTCCCCAAACGCTTTGTTATAAGAATGTCTGCCTTTGTATTCGGTGTCGTTATGTAAAAGGCTGCCGGTTCCAAAATGTATAAAACAGTTTTTTGGTATCTCTTCCTTAACCTAGTATAGTAGACCTCGGAAAGCGCGCACAAAAGTGAACACTGTAAAACTTTGGCGAAGTTTGAACTCTTCACGATCATAAAAATATGCTCAATGTAGTACGTTTGCTTTTACTACTTTCTTTGTTGGTTTTCCTCGAAGCTGGAGACTGCCTTACAGTAAACATCGATTTTTCACAAAGCCTCTTATAATCGCCTCCTAAAATTTCATTGTAAAAATGTGCGTCATACCTGCTTATCCCTGTCTTGGGGCATCTTGGTATCGACGCCTTCCGGGAAGGGCTTGACAAGCTCAGGCTTTTCCTTGATCTTGTCCATGATGAAGTCCAGGACCACCATTATGCCCTCGACGGAGCCGGTGATGAGGCATGCTCTCTCCGTTGTGCCTGTTGACAAGATACAAAAGATTTAGAACACCGGTACAGTTCACGAAGAGATAAGTATACAGAAATGATTGCACCAACAAGACCATGTTCAAAAGCTTTGTTTACTACAGATTCGGGCAAAGCCGTCTAATCTGAATTGTATTGTTCCCTATCTAATGATTGTTCCTGTAAATGTTCCTGCGGACGGGAATAAAACAACCGGTTATTTTCCGGTCCTTCTTTTCGCAAAGGACCGGATGGGAAGATAAGCGTTAATAATTAAGCTGCTTCATCCTTCTCAGAACATTTTGCTTTGTTTTCAGTGTCTTCAGGGATTTCCTGCCACAATCAGAGAAATTCTTGAGTAAGCATATCATCAACGAAAAAAAAAAAACATATAAGTACATTACTCTAAAATTCAAACAAATTCTCGACTACATCTTTTATATGAGTAGAGTTTATTCGTGTAACGATTTTTCTGTGTTCAAGAACCGGAAAAAGAGAATCACTCTTGTAGATAAATAATGTAATATTGATGATTGCGATGTGAATATGAATATCCCATTTATTTAAATCCATGCGAAAGCTGCAAATAATTACGAGATCAATTATAAATATTACTTCAGTGAAAGCATATTTGATTACAAATATGTTTCGCTTGATGTAATTTTTAATTAATTTATGTTTCAATCTAGGATTGAGGCGACTGGGAAGCTTTCAGAATTCAAACATCCCAGTCTAGGTGCAGCAAGCATTCAGAAAGTTCCCTTCATTTCTGGACCACATTCAGCAAGTTGGGAATACATTTCGGCTAATTGAAATGCATTTGCATAACCAGGACCAGTCTAGTTAGAATTTAGTTTGTGAAGTTGGAAAAATTGCACATCCGTAAGTATCTGTAAACGATCATTTCATGGACGTTTACGAAACTGCGCTTTCCAGAAATAGAACACTTACCTCCAATGTATAAATAGTCCCAAAAATGACGGATAGCGATCAAACGCTCGCCAGAATCTGGCCGAGTATCGAGATACGCGGCGTGCTGCACTGAGTTATATGAGCCCATTAAAACAGTACACTTCATTTGCAATGATTTAAAGTATTTTATTGGCAAAGTATAAAAATAATTAAAGCAATCGCTCCCTTATCTTCTCATTGAGACGTTTTTTTTTTAAACTTTCACTCTTTATCCGTAGTTCAAGATTTATTTACGAAATATTCTAACGATCTAAGTGGAGTAAACAAAATTTATTATTGATGGCTGCAAGGCTATCGCCGCCTTTTCTTTGTCCTGAATTTCAAACGCGACACGCCTCAGACGAAAACAATCCATTTCCATTCGGAGTTATACTGAAGCATAAAAGGGAAAATGTGGCTTAAAAAACATATTATCAATTGCCTAAGGGTGCTCCAAATCGTACAATTACAGCTCAGATTCCAATTTTCCAAATCCCTTTTGTGGAGGTTCAAGCTAATCAAGGTTTAGAGGTCGCCTATCAGCGCCGGAGGGTTATGGGGAACGGCACCCGGTGTTTCGGCATTATTGATCGGTGGGCCGGGCGGGCCAGCGTTGTTGCCCAAATGAATAGGCCACCGTCACGCGTTATTTGTGCCAAAGTTTCATTCTGATTTTATCAAGACCTCATTTCGCTAAGTTCGACAGAATATTAATGGTGTTTGTTACTAATGTTTCCCTGTGAAATTATGATAGAGATAAATGCTTTTGAGTTTAATACTTCTTTGTCTGCGAATATTTGACCTTTATGAGTTGTCCTGAGTAGCTGTTACACGCGTAAAAGTAATCTGGGCAGTCGAGCAAACATTTCATTTCCTTTACGCTATTTTGGTATTTTCCCCAACAAAGGAATTACCGAATGATTTCATGAATGTGGCTGATTAATGAATCGTATCAGCTACATCGCAATACAAGTAGCATTACGAGCGTGTTTCTCAATATTTCTGGGTGATGAGCTAATTTGTTCGTCCTGATGATGCAACGCTTACGCTACACCTGCCGCATGCCGTGTAAACGCGTGTTTCTATTACTACAACTTGCTTAGAATATCAATGACGGAGCTTGTTGCAATTTAATTTAACCAATTTGCTGCAATTTACTGTCAATTTAAAAATAAACGTTGATTGAATCATTAGAGTTAATAGACTTTTTGTTTGGAGATTAAATTGAAATGTTGGTTAACATTTTAGAACCTTTGATCTTCTAAATGTTGTTTGACCAAACTGTTGCCCTTTTTTCAGTGATGCCACTTCAAAGACTGGGTTTATGACGTTCAGAGAGCACAATCCTAATCAAGAACCCAATTAAACCATTGTTAACTCAGATATTATTACGAATGTTGTGAAAATTTGTTAATTACCTTGATAGCGTCTATAAATTCCGATATATATGGCCAAATTAACATTTATATTTTCCTGTTTCGAGCGCCTTGGTGGAGCCATAACGTTCTCAACTTTGGAATAATACTAATCGTTTCGCGATGAGCTTATTTCCTTATAGATATGGCACTTAGCTTCCACTTGGGTTAGAATTTCCTCCATTAATCAGGTCGTAAAGTGCACTTAATGGGCATGGGCTGTGTCTGCCCTTTGCAAGAACCTAGAGGGGTATGGCTGTAAATCACACTGTTGGGACACGCGCATTGGTAGATAGTTGAAACATTTTACGATTTGTTGAAACTCTTTCACCTAAAATTGTATATAATGGTGTATCTAAGGATAAAGTCAACACTACCAGTGGAAAAGGCTCTCTGTAAGACTGATTTTGTTTTTTGGGGAGCAGTAGAAGTGGATGAACAAACACTTCGAGGAGTCCCAGGAACAGGGCATATTCCCTGTTAACCAATGGTGGAAGTAGATGAACAAAATTGCAGCGCCGAAAAGGTTTATGCTTTTAAACAATAATGCGCAGATTTTTAATCGATAACAGCAAAGTGCAATATTATCGTCTGACGCCATAAAATAATAACTGTAGTGTACAAGGCCGTTGCCATGAGGCATCAGCTACTGTGTAACAAAACAAATACTTAGTATACTTGTCAAACTTAACATATTTTATTATCTATTTATTCATCCGCAGAAAAACCTGGACTCGCAACATTGCTGTTTGCGTCACATCCGCCACATTCAAATAGGAAAACTGAAAGCAGTCTCGCATAAAAATGGTTTTATTGATACGTAAAATGGAAGAAATATAGAAACGAGAATGTCGAGACATCTTTGGAGTCGTGAACAGAAACCGCGGGAAATTATGCAACGGACAGACACACTGTCATACACAACCGGTTTTATTGAGTAACTCCCTTGACCTTCAAAGCATTGGTAGCTAATGCAAACAATTCTAAATCCAAACTATTAAACTTTAGCGGCTATTATCGCTTACAACATGTCATTATCGCTTGGTATTAGTCCAATGGTAATAATTGAAAACAGTGGGCCAAAAAACTGTACCTAGTTAGAATTATAGGTTTGTAATGCGTTGGCACAAATGTGAGAAGTATTAAAATCTGTCGCCGCATTTGGCGCAAATATTTGTTTAGTGCAGTTCTGCTAAATTGTGAAGTAGTGTGGTTGCTTCGCGTAGGTGCGCGCGTGCATGGCGCTGTCACAGTCGGCCGGGTTGGCGGTTAGCGCACGGTCAGCACAAGGCCGTCGCCATAAAGAAAGATTATCACTATTATCCAATTATACATGCTATTGAGTTATTGTAGTACTTCGCGCGAAGATATTCCGCGTGTTTACACTACGTTATGAAACACTCGAATATCAAGTGCTCTGCTTTGCTATAAATCATTTGTTACGCTCACATTATTTAGGTCAACTATTTAGAACACTTCTTTTATTTTCATAGTTACCGTGAGCAATGTCAACCATCGTTTGAACTAGTATTTCACGGAGGAATTTTCGTATAAATTATTTTTATTACATTTATTTTTTTTATTTTAAGGGAGCTGGTTATGTTAATTTCCTGCTTTGTGAAAGAAACTGGTTAACTCTATTATTTCTAAGTCAGATAATAGATGGCAGCACAAAGCACATTGACAGTTATAAAATCCACAATTTCGTATACAATAAACCTGTTTAAAAGAACACAGCTATTCGGTCTATTTGCAATCGACTGGAAAGCAGAATACTTAAGACTTGTATAACTCAATAAATGAGATACGATCCCATATTCATTATATGCTTACAAAAAGAGATCAAGGCAACGAATCCGAATTCATTGCTGATCTGAATATCGAGCACGAATATTGTCGTATAATTTGCATAGCTTTACTTTTTGTCATCATCATCAGCCTATTAATGTTCCCACTGCTGGGACACAGATCTCCTCTCTTCGAGAGGGAATGGGCTGTGATCTACCACGCGGGCCCAGTGCGGATGGCTAGATGTCACAAGTTTTCGAATTTTTGGTTCTAGGACATGCCGATTTCCTTCACAGTTATCTGTACTGCAGTTGAAAAAAATAGTAATTATGTGACGGAGTAGTCGTCACGGACTGACGTTTCATAACGCCTCGCTGTTATGCGCGCCTGGTAGGTAAAAATGAAAGTGATCTCCGCTGCAGAACAATGGCACTCATACGTTCGTGAACAAAAAGTATTCTAGACTTCGATGTCACGGTGTCAAGACGAATGTTTTGTTATTTTTGGGTCAAGGTCTTAGAAGTAAGCCAGCAGCCAACTTGCAGTTCTATATTCTAATATTTCTTCGACGTGTGAATGACAAGTCCGTTGACGAATGATGACTGAATCCCACACTCGCCACAAGCTTTAAACATTTTAGTTTTTTTTTCACAGCTCATTTGAATGTGGTCGGTCAAGGTGATTTGGTAAATACCAATTTAAATATTTTTATTAGTTAAAAAACAAGTTGCTTAGAATGTTGTAATGTTTGTGACATTTGTCTGAGAATTTGAGTAATAAAGAAAGTGGCGCTGGATGTAGTGCTGTTACAAATACGGTGATAAATAAAACTGTGATCAAGGAACTCCAGAAACATTTATACAGTAATTAAAACATTGTTTTGTCAACTTCATCATCGTAATCTGTCCACCGGACGGCCGCCATTAAAATAAATATTTTTTACGGCAGTTATGGATAGTTTATGTATAGTTGAGTGCATTAATTTATCGTAAAACGGTCTTACGTAACACTGGCGTGAGCGACGGCGATCAAATAAAAATAAATGTTTCTACAACGCTTGTCATATATTTTTACTGTTTATTTATTTGAACCAGTTATTCGTATTAAAAATACTTTTACTAGGAAAAATTACAAGACGAAAAAGTTTCGAGTTTCATATCCAGCTGTTATTCCGTCCAACTTTGAGAAAAACTTGGAAAAAACTACGTACCTACTTATAACTATTTTACGATACAGGCTTTACGCATTACGCTACACTGAAAAGAAAGACCCAATTCGAAAAAAAACTCGGGTGTTAAATAAACAATACTTCACAAATACCATAATTCGCCCCCGCATTTACATGCCTGCACGAATTTAAATACACAACAATACGAATTATTTATAGAATGGTTACCTTCGTCTGAAATATTTTATTAACAGCTTTCATTTTCGTATCTTCCCATGAAAACAGAAACATTTGAATACAATGATAAATAGCCATGCAACTCTACAATCTAAAGTGGAATTAGAATTTCTTGTGCCACGAACTCTACTACTAGAGCTGGTTGGTGGCTTCGATTCACAAATTAGAAACAGTGTAGTATTTATTCTATCAGGAATTTCTCAGCCAGCTCAAAATCTGGATTTGAACCCGGTTGACGCAATAGACTCGCCCCCTATTACATAGGACTAAAACATAACCGGCGATATGTGAGCACCTATAGGTACACCTAGTACGCCCACACGCTATTGACTGTTTAACCGTTCGGGGATAAACAGGCATGATGTTCTATAGAATATCGAGACTAGTTTTCGATATATCCTAAAGAATTTTCTGCCCTGATCCTGAGTCGGTGATAAGTTCGATAGTTTTCGTCCTTCGAGTAGGATAAGCTCAGCTCTACTCACAATTCAGGCCGTGGTCACAACCCTTTTACCGTCCATTTAAGGCCAGCATTGTCCAGCCGGCGGGCTGTAGGTTAGGATAATCCCTTATTGTCATGCATGATTACGTCCATCCCATCCAACCATGACAAAAGATATCAGATCCAATGTCGCTTTTATGTAACACTGATGGCTTAGTAGCCTACATATTACAAAGGAAACTGATTTAAAAAATACGTAAACCATCTAGTTTTTACGATGATACTGAACAATGGAAGCTACGTAGCTTCGAGCTCACGATGCAACATTAATTTGTAATTAACCTTTATTGTTGGAACGAGTTCTAATGCCATTACAGCTACGACTGATGGAAAAACCTGTACTTTGTAGTTATGTCGTTAATGATAATTGTGCGCTGGTGTGAGATGTGCATTCATCATAGTGATAATACAAGTTACAATGAAGTGGAATCAGTTTTTTGTTACAACACTTTACAATCTGATTGTTAACGAGTGTTGCTCAAAAGAATGCTTTTCCAGAAGTCCTCTATGGCTTTATTCCCCTTTTCTGTTAAATATATCTTCTTCCTTTGCTAATTTTTAATCATTGGTTTCATATATAACGGCGTAGTAAGCTAATACAGCGTCCCAATGCTGTTAAATATCAAAATTTTGACTGAAAACCGCAGTCGAATTAAAAGTCAAAATCTTACGCCATTTCCAAATGACGAAATGAAACGAAAACTATCCACTATCAGTTGGCTGAGTGTGTTGGACATTTTTAAACGTTTTCTATCACAGTTAGCACTAGCAGGTACGTATTCACTTTTATTTTAGTAATGGTGACATCAGTCTCATGTACGTCTCGCCTTGACTCTTCATTGGAAGATTGCATTTAGAATGGACCTCGCATATTACATTTCTGCAATTTAACTGAAATAAGTTTTGTATTATCTAATGTGAGTTCATTAGCGTTGTGTGGGTTAGAGCTCATCTTCATTAGCCATGGTGTCGTAAGAGAGGGGGTTCAAAAGGGATTACACAAATTGGATCAGCGTTTCAAAGACTGTTCTGTAGCGAAGTTACATGTTTTGGAAACTTCTCATGTTTAGGAAATAGATTTGTGTTTCCTGATGTACTCCTACTTCAGTCTTCAAACTGGATAAGAATGATTATTGCCTACTCTAAGAGACTTTTTAAGAATTAATTCTATTGAAACTAAATAATATGTACGCTGTGAAAAGGTTTAGTATTTATTAATTAACCGCATCATTCGTAACAATATTTCTGAAAATTAAGTAACCGATGAGTGACCCTTAAGCGGAATTCCCAGAAAGAATGCAGGTTCTGACGGAAGGCCCAATGCACATATTTGCAACTTTTTTCCTCAATCACTTACGATTTGCAAGCAAGATAAACCGCAGACACACTATGGGTATACCATCGTAAACAAAAATATTGTCTTATTAGAATTTTGTCCTGTTAGAAAGTAGAGACCATATTTTAACAAGTTTTCGGGATAGAACTATGTCATCTAGATAGGTCTACTTCGAAACAAAGGCAGTCAGAAATATTCTAATTCGGTTGGACCCAACCTCAAGTGCCATAAAACTTCAGAAAGCCACAGTAATAAACGTTTCATTCCAGGGTAACATTCGACACATTATTTTGTTCGTGTAAAAACCTCGGAGCTTGACAAAGACGTCTGAAATCCCGCAACCCTCATGGGAGCCCGTAATGACTTAAGTCCGCAGCTATCTACTTAATGGTTCACTTACTTTGAAACACAGTTACGTTGGAGGAAACACTTGTACGAATCGGGAGTAATAATGCGGTGATCTTTGGAGATAAGACGCGCACTTATCCGCATTGGATCGATCTTATCAAATTCGAATTTTGAAGATCACTTAGGAACGCCAGACCTTAATTTTTAATGAGCCACTGACGCGACGACGTGACCTTACAATTTCGAAAGCGAATCTTAAAAAGACAAAATAAACTGACAAGACCAAGTGGAATATCGGAGCTCTGCGTGTTCTGAATCAACTTGCAGAGGTCTATGATCCAGAAAATTGGATCATATTAATTGGAATCAGGGCAATGTCTCTTACACGAGTAACTCGAAAAGCTTTTGACGCGTTGGTTCGTGGCCAATTAATGCACAAAATAGGTTTACAAAATGTTTTCCCATTTATAATGTTTAATTGAGGTCGGTAGAAGCTTCGATAATAATTCTCACGAAGTAGTTTATTTGAAGGATGACGCAACGACATGTGTCATTTACTGGTATCAAATGTTCCGTAAACATAACTTTGATTGCTTTAGCTTCACTTACATAATACGTTAAATGAAGTACGGCTAAAGTACACGTTCTGTATTCTTTTGTATGCCTAATTAGGTTAATGTTACGTCAAAGTTCAAAGTGGTTTTTCAAGTTACACGAGCAAAAACGGAAATGTTAATAATGTTTTACTTCTTCGTCTGTTAGTATTAAATGTACATTAGCAGTATTCTTTTATCATATTCAAACTCTGGGAAAACACGTTCAGGCAATTTTCAACAAAGAATTTAACCTGAGGAAATTGACGTTGACTACTTTGAAAGAAAGAAAGCCGGAAAGTGAATAAAAGGGAATGAACAATAATTGAAAGGAACACAAAATAAAGTCCAAAAAGATACTGTAATAAAGCAGAGTTATGTTCAGTAGTGAATTTAGTAGCAACAATATAACATTGAGGACCGCGGACTGCTCGTGACAACTGTGACGCAACCCAATCGATATGCGAATACATTTCGATTAAATTACACAAAAACCTACCACTTATACAATCTGTGCGATTCTTGTATTACAACTAGTTGAAAACACAAACGATTATCATCTTTGTGTCTTAGACGATAAGGTAGAGGCATGTGAAGTGCTGATGAGTGTGCTTACTCATTGGGTCTGAATAAAGAATATTTGAAAAGTCAAAACTTGTGCTAATATTTACATTTATGATCGATGGAGGATTTAAGACTTTTTTAAAAGGTTCTAAGAAAAGAACAGTTAAGAAATATAAATTATGTAAGTATGAATAGAGGTGCTAAATCATGTAGCCAATTAGGTACCTTGTGTCAAAGAAGTTTAGTAAATTGAACATACGAACGGATGTAAAAAAGGAATATAGCGATAATGATAGCATCAGGTCAGTCAAAGGCGAAACAGTCCACAGTCAAGTAAATCGTCGTAATAAGAAAAACGCTTAACCTGAGAAGAATTTAGCGTGTAAAACACGTGCGGTTACGAATGAAATTGAAAACAGAACTCTAGATATGAACACGAATAGATAAAGAAACATTGCTCCTACTTATAAAAACAGAATCGTAAGTAAAGGAAATACAGGTTCAAAGAGAACACGTTTTGTCTATTACCGCACTCAACCAACGCCTTTTACAATCAATGTTAATTTCCCTTTCATCGTTATACTCTGCGCCTGCGCCGTAAGTTACATAGTCGCAGTCACCGGTTACAACGGCGGTTACTGAAACGTCACTCCTAACTAGAAGCAAGGCCAGCTGGGGATTATTTGCGATAAAATGATTAAGTCGAGCAAGACAGCATTTACAGAATTGAGTTTGCAGTTGCAGTGTTTTGAATATAAATAGCTATTTGTTCAAAGCTATGTTAATTCTCGTGGGATATATTGTTTATATTCACGGGTTACTTGAAAGTCTCTCTTAGATGTTAAGATCCAAAATGGATGGAGCCTTTATGTCTTTCAAACTAGGCTGTGACAGCGGACGATGCCCGACATCTCTTTGAAATGGTCGGTTTTGTAGCTGTCTTGTAGGGCTAAAGGCGACGAGAAATAATTTATCACAGTGATTGACACTGAACTGGCTGTCTCTACTTACTCTCCCTTTACCGTAAAAATACTTTATCAAGTTATTTTGTTAAATAAAAACACGGTCCGAGAGTTTGGCGTGAGAAGGGTAGCAAACGAAATGTCAGCAACAATACAACTAGTCAGGATTGTTTCAAACATTTCAGCTTTGACCCAAACGCAGACGAATTATGTTTTAATCTTCGTTTTTACATGCGAATGGTGTATGAAGGAAAATATTTCTCTTTGTATAAACTCTCAAATCGTTTACAAAGTTAATAACAACCCCGCAACTAAAGGACTGGAATTTTATGAAAAACGACTCAGTACCTTTTAATTTTATGGGGTCATTTTGAGCAAAACCACGAAGCTGAACTGGTACAGATTCTACTCTCGACACTTTCGGACTGTGGCCGTGACTTCAAATGCTAAACCACGGTCAACTCGTGAAAGTGAACAGTCTATTTACATCTACATAAGTACTTAAATATTATTATAGGTTGGGATTTGTTCCAAAAACAAAATATCAAATCAAAGCGATGCAAAATGCAGGATTTCTATCAGGTTGAAACCAATTATTGTTCAATCATCCTCCCGCATGAATTTGTTAGTACGTCGTCCTTTTATGACTTTATGTCTTTAGTATTGAAAGTTGGCAACTAAAAATCCTTCGACGTGTATTAATGATAAAGTATTAGCACGATCTTTAACCTAAGCATTGCTAATGAGGAACCTGTTCAGCTCCCAGTCGCAAGGTGACGCATTGATGATATCGCCGTAGTCAAGGCTAGTCCCACCTTCATTCTTGAATAGCAGAGTTTTATCTCAATAATATACGGCTGCACGATAATATTTGTTCAAATGTTTTTCCTGCATGTTGTTGTTCGCGTTTTTTGTGTGCCTGTTATTGCCAATGCTAGGCTACTTTCCGGGTTAGTTCGAAGCAATCAGAGCTATATTAAACTGGATAGGTATCTAGATGTTTGGACACGTCAATATTTTCATAGCTACTGTCCTTTCCTGTTCTTTCGTCATCTTGTACGATGGACAGTAATATTTCGCTTTTTGAAGCTACTTCTTCAAAGTAGGGCACCCCATTAAGTCACAGACCCCAGGCTGTCGTGCCCACATCGCCAATCGCTGGGTATCATACATCACTCACATGAGCAGAGTGCCCTAGTGTATAAATAAAGCTGCGAACAAAACGAGTGCTAGTCACGCCAACTCGTCGATATGCACCAGCTCCAACCACAGTCGTGCCGTCGTGCTCGTTTTTTCCAAGCTCAGCAGATTACACACGCTTTTAGCGTCGGTCAAGGTCAGGCCCAGTTAATTATGAATTTATTTTACAGTTAATAACGTGTGTTAAGCAAGCTAAGGTAGGTCAACTTTTGAAGGTCTAAGTTTTTGCTCTGTTTAGAAATAAAGTGTTTGCCTGATTAGGATCGAAAACATTTTTTTTATGGGTTTGTGACCGAAATAGTACGCATTAAACAACGGTAACGGATGGCGATACGACAGTTGGACGAAACTGTATCAATGGTGAAAAATGCGTTTCTATCTTTCATTTAACATTAACTTTTCATCATCATATCAGTAGAAAGACGTCCGAATCCCTAACCGCTACGGGAAGCCCTATGTCCTGAGGACATAAGCTTCCCTAAAGCGTTGCCACGTCGACGGGTGCAATGCTTCCCGTATTCAGAAAGTTCTCTTTGTGGGAGGTCTTCCAACGCTGCTTCCATGTAGGAATCCTAACCTTTATCTAGACTGACACAAAATACGGTACAGACATTAATTCCTGTATGTATAGTAATCCATTGTCTTCTCTTCTAACTAATCTGCCTTCATGAATTATATGTGTGTCCTGTCGTTCGAAATACATGCTAAGGGTTGAGTAACAGTGGCATTAATACCTACATAAACACTTCGCATAGCCCACTGCGGGATTAACCCGTGTCGTGAGCCGTGGGTGTCGTTCCGAGCACAAATCACGTACACAAACATGCACACACGGAATGTACATCAGACATACTCTGTAAGATCGTAAAAAATCTGATGCGGGAATAAAATTCACGACACAGAGCAGACGTACACCATTGCGCCATTTAGGTCGAAATTAATGCGATGAAAGGAACAAGAAATGTCTTACTTTTTACCGGATGAACTACGAAAGTTAGGGTTGCTCTTAATTTAGTGAATTAATGAGTGGCGGTACTTAAGGCGAGGTTGCACTACTTTGTTTTTATGTACGCACGACCTCACCCCCCGCCCTGCCGCACGAGCGATTTAATGCCTAAATTCTGACTGTTTTTTCTCTCTTGGAGAAAAATGATAAAGAAATTATTACATTATGTGACCCGAGATAATACACATTTTTTACGACCTTTATTATGATATACCTAAGTTTTATTTTTCAAAGCCTAATATAACTCAAGTAAAACGATTATTTAGCCATCATTTGGACATGTCTTTGCGATTTAATTGGATGCAGTGAAGTGTAAGTAATCGTATGCCTGACATATCAAAAAAAAAAAAAATAATAATAATGAATAAATAAATAAATATCATGATCGAAGAGTCAACTATGTAATGCATTTTTTTCAAAATTTAAATCCGTTCCATGTACGAGTAAAACGCTATTGTTGACGACGTTTATCGAGGTAACCTCGCCTTAAGGTTGATGTTCCAGGGTAGCCCGCGAAATTCAAATTTTCTTAAGTTTTTTGCAATTTGCAGGCCAGTGATAGGTTGTATGTTGATGAACATTTGATTCGCGGCTGTAAGACGTATGTAGTTACAGAATTATAATCATCAAAATCATTAATACAACCCTCCGAGCTCATAAAGGTTCCGGAATGGCTTTGACCTTGTAAAAAGTCATTTATAAACCTTTATGAGCTCGAGGGGTTGTAAAAAAAATTTGAATTTCGCGGGCTGGTTGGAGGATTCACCTTAAGTACATCCGGCGTAGGTACGCTGGACGGAGCAGTAACCCGCGTTTACAAAAATGCGTAGTAAGCAAATTCAATAAAGGGCAAACCCTGATACAGAAGCAGAACAATCCCAGAGACTATAAAAGCAAGCTTCTACTCAATAAATCTTCTTAATGTTCCACCAATAAATTATATGACACAATGTCGGTGTCTCTTCTGCAGCACTAATATTACTAACAAACTGGTGGGTTGTTTAGTCTATATTCTATCGGCGCCTACTCTCGCGAGCACTATTAGCTGGGCGTTAACCAACGTAGAGCATCTCGACATTGACATAATTCACAACATCAAAGTAAACAGGGGATATCAATCCTTCCACTTTATGTTACTTGTGGACTTTTTGTTCGTTCAGTAAATGGTTTGTGTCAATAAATACAGTCAATATTAGCTATTTCATGACCGAAACATCTTAGTGTGTTCTATAAGTTACACAATGTCAGGATCTTCCATAAAATATGAAACCAGATGAGGACTCAGAGCACTTGAGTCGTAAAATTCTTGACGCTGTTATAAAATAGAATCATAATTATTGTAGTTGCATTAAATGAGAATAGTGCTGGAAAGTATATTGGTACAATGAAACTGCTGTCAGCTGTCGGTGGTACTGTGGTTAGCGGTGAAGAAGAAAGAACACTATATGCTCCAAATATTTCAGACGATTTTTTTTTTGCCAAAACCACTACAAACTACCATTAAAAACGCCGCAGCATCCGTTAATAGGTGTTTACCGTTTATTTCCAGACAACCCAATCAGCAAATGAGTAGTTAACCAGTTAACCTAAATTTTTGACAAAGCTACAACAACCAATTTGGCACAGGACACACGGTCAGGATAATTAATGTCATTCATTGCGCGTTAGCTGGTCATTGCTATTTTTTCTTTGACTATTTTGTTTATAATGTTGATTGTATAAATAGGATGCCCTGGTGTCCCTGTCACTTGCGTCGTCATAATTATGGCATTTGTGATATGTGTACTAATATAGTTGTTTTAAAAATGGACTGAAACTTGACAGGATGCCAGAATGTCATCTGCATATATCTACATCTGCTATCGTAATGTTTCTTCTCTACAACACCATGGTCCTGTAGAGACCTTGTGCACAAGGTCTTTCTATCATACTCATTCTAGTGTTTTGAGACAATATAGAAGTAATTTTTACTAAACTCACGAGTATTTCAAAACCTTTTTACCATAGGTACTAGAATATGCTCATAACCAATTCTAAGATCAATATTGGGGCATACAAGCAAAAGTGAAAATCAATGTTCAAGGACTGAAATGCTGTGAAGAAAGCTAAACAAGAAGGCTAAAAATAGATAAATAACTCAACAAAACAATAGGTGCTTTATTGTTAGTGCTTTTGAGCATGAGTCAGAAGCATATTCAATCGTTTCTATCCGGGTTCGTGCCACCACTACATCATCAAAAAAGGTTGTGTAAAATTGACATTTGTCGCTAAAGCAGAAAGCTTTACAACCTACATCGATGATACAGCCGTTTCGTTAGGTAATTGAAACAAGTCACTTCCTCCACAATTAAACATATCACAACAAACAAGTAAAAGAAACTCCGGCGTATAATAATAAATAATTAAAAGTGTGACACAATGCCTCGGAAATAGCCGCTAGTGACGTAATCTGACGCGGTAATGTACTCGTGCGATATGTAGCTGCACGCATGGGCGTTATACTTTATGCAATAAATACTATAATGGTTATCTACCCACGTGAAACCACCTTTAATATACGTGGTTATTATTTGTACTCTATGGATATCTGAAGCTATATCAAAATCTTAATCATCCTGGTAAAGGCTAGGCTCAGTTATTAAATTGTTGGTTTAAATTTTTTTTGGCACGGACAATTTATTTGTTAATATTTTGACATGAATGAGGTAAGAAGAGCGATAGATTCTGAATAAGAATAAAAGACTTTTGGTAGAGATGGAAAACCATTAATTTTGTACACGTTGCCCAAGGTTTAAATTCTTTCAGTTTGATTAATGATGCGAGGTTCTCATCGTTTCGTATGGATTCACTACTAAAATATTTGGCAAATCTTGGCGGAATATTTTTCTATGAACTTTCTAATCAGAAGTTATTTTTCTTTCATACAGACTTCTTCTTAGTAGAATCAATTTTCACCTAAACAATGAATTCACCTGAATGATAACATAACCGCGACGCAAGGCGACATAGTCCAATCAGAGCCGCTTGACTATGCGCATCGCTGCGAGCTACGAGGTGCCCGCTCGGAAATCGAACCTGACACTGTGACCTAGATTCTAATGAAGCGTTCTGCTGTGTCGTATTCGTATTGCGCATTATTATTTCTATGTTACGTTTTGTAGTAAAGCTAGTGTGTACTGTACAATGTACATGTTTAGTTAGAAATCGTGGCCGTACAGTTTTGGATCTGTTCTATTGTTCCGAATCTGTATTGTTTTTAGTTTGGGTCCAGTTTTTGTATGCAAAATGCGGAACGCGACAGTTTATTTTTATTGTTTTCTTATACAATCTATTTTAAATTCATCGTTTTCCAAAAAAAAAACACTTTCAGCGCTATTATCCCCATCACGAATTTCACAGTCTACAAAATCAGGTAATCACGATTTTGTAGACGATTTTAAGCCAAAATTGTCCATAGAATATGCAAAATCTCTTTGTCTATTTACACTTACTAGACACACTTCTAATTCTTACAATTCTTTGTTGTGTAAATCTGATCACACGTTTGGGGCCTTGACACACCTAAACAATTTGAAGCCAAAATCTCGCATGATGTAAGCTAAATGGACCTCAAGATGTTATCAAGGCTTGTTAGCCTGATTGCCGACGTTTGAAAACTGTTGTGGGAATAATTGCGCTCCAACGAACGACTGTTGATCGTAGAGATAAGGGTGAAGCGATCGCCGTAAATGGAAAATTATGTGAAAGTCGGCGAATTTTGATGTTTGTCTGATGTGAGTAATGGTTTGGCAGCAATTTTTTTGTGGTTATTTATGGTTTTTCGACCATAACTCGTTATTTTTCCATTTTGTTATACATATAACAGAAACAATCATTTTATAACATTTCTCTGTAACTTCTACACTGAAAATAAACAAGGTCTTGTCGGTAATTTCCATACAGTTGCATAGAAATCTGCGAATAACGCGGCAGTTAAGAATAAAAAAATTAAGAATATGTTTCCACTTACCAGGATAGAAGTCATGGGACTTGGACATCTTGACCCTGGCGCCAGTGTCCTTCTGCAGCTGGGCGATGGTCTCGCCACCCTTGCCGATGATGGCGCCGGCCACCATGGACGGCACCAGCACCTTGAAGTGGTATGTCGGCTCCGCGGCTGCAGAGCATAAGTAGCATAGTCAGAAGAGCCCAAAGTTAACATTAGAAAATGAGCACTGTGTTTCATCAAGAAAAATAAATAGCTCTAGTATTGGTGCAACCCAAAAACGTTTGTTGGGATTGTTTGTGTAGAAGGATTAATTAGAGAAAAATACGAAATGATTTTCATTCAAGTAAATAAGAACTGGAGAGAGCAAATGTTTGCGTAGGACGCTATTCTGAGAGCTACATCATTTCGGTATTCGATCGGTAAGCTCCTAACTACGGGTTCCAAATTACATCATAATATAAACTTAGATACAATTGGGAATTGGTAATAAATCAAAACTGAAAGCTTTATAGCTTAATCTCCTTTGAAGATTAGGTAACACCAGATTATACTAATTGCTTTCAACAATATTCTGGATGATGCTCTGGGCGTCCGATATAAATTAACCAAGGATTTACATAGGTAATCAAAGAAAATACAACCGTTATTAAATGTGCAAAGGGTTGAATAAATTGACTAGCTTCGTTGAAAAGGAATCCAATAAATGGGCGGGAGATAACTTAAACAACAAAACACAGTGCTCAAATTCATTCGGCTACATTTAAATGAGGTTTCATGGGATCATGTGGAATTTGAAGCTTGATATCGACCATGAAATCCCAATTTATATAAAAATTCAGCGTAGAGAGGCTGGTGATCAAAAGCGTGAGAGGTACGAACTTTGGAGCACCAGATCCAGTAGGTATCGCATGGGTCAGTGTGATGTGCATTAGGTATTAAGTATGTATGTACTGTAAACCACACCTGCGGGACTTGTGCTCATGTCAGTCGCGATGACGGTGTATGAAGATTCAATAGCCAACATCATAAATAAATAATTATTATATGAATTAGCACCAACATTAGCGTGTTTGGTGACGAATTAATTTCGAAACGTTTGTTTTGGCACGATATGTGAGTTTCAACGTGCCAGTGTTAGATGTGTTTGCTTTAATGCTTTTTATTTTAATTTGAAGGCAAATAGTACAGCTGTTTAATTGTATAGTTATTATTAACATGCAATTTATTTCGTTGGTTAATGCTAGAGCTAACATTGATGGAGAATACGACGAAGAAGCCTAAATGATTGATGGTAGAAATAAAATGATCTCCACTTCGAAGACTCATCCAAGCCAGAATGGAATTGCGGTGAAATCGAGACCATGAAACATTTTGAAGAAATATATCAAGTGTAGGCCAGAAAGTTTACAAGTTTAGATGTGTCCCGGAGGGATAAACAACTTGAATTTGACAAAGAGAACGGACAAAATTTGGAAGAGAGACAAACAAACCTAGAGGATAAGTTTCACTTGTTTGTTTCCATGGTTCATATCTAATTACGGAGCAAACCGCTGGGCACGTTCCACTTAGAAAGTTACTTAAACAAAACGTAAATACGTGAAGCACTCTAATCTCTAAAGAAAATTGCATTATGATTGTTTTTTTTAACGCAATAATTGAATCAAAAAGTAATTTTGAAGTGGACCCTGAGGGACGCCTCGTAGCTTTTGTTAAGAGTCATTAATCGGATGTTTTATAACGAAGCACCGTTGTGCATAACAATGTGAAGAGACTAGTGTGCCACCTACATTAAATATGTTTCAATTGAGTGGCATCCCACTGTCTGCCGGCGCGTCTCACTTGACCTCATTTCAAATGGAGCATGGCAGTTCACCTGCCACATCTAGCACCGCAAGATGTCACTGACAATACATCATCTATTATGCCCCTACAATCTATTAGCTACTCTATCATGTTTTTTAGTTTTACACCAGAAAAAAGACAGGCTATTTTTTACCGAGGAAAACTAGTGGTTAAATAAATTCGAGTAGATTTCACAACTTTACGAGCGTGTGTGCGGTCGGTTCGCGGTTTACTGTGCATTACATAATTATTGTTACATCCGATCATTATCTAAATTGTATATGATTCTTTGTTTAAAACTGCAATTATGAATCTATAGACTAAAAAGTTAGAATCATTTTAGCGAGTCAGAAGCTTTTTATGTAGGCCACGTACACAGATCACAGAAACAACAGGAGATATGCCCTTTAGCCGAAAATGTATGGGGACCTGTGTCGTCAGTTCACACACGCAGAGCAGTAAAAACAATAGATATACGCATTCGCAAACACATCCGCATTTCTTAAAACATTACGTACTACACAATCAATTATAAACCTTATCCTTTCAGTCACAGCGTGTATTTACCATGCACCGCACAATTTACTTAATACATTTTGTTTCACTTCGACGCTAGTGATTGACTAAATCGAAAAGTTATCGATTCTTCTATTTATTATTATATTGTAATAAAGTTCTTTTGGGGTCCTGAAAATAATATATTATAAATAAAAAACAATATGTCCATAAATCATTCAAAATAAAAAAGTCATTTATTCAAAACAGGTTGATTAAAAAAAAAAATATTGATTTGTGTCTGTAGTAAATCGTACCTAATATTAACTTACACCACAGATGTGTTGCAACAGATTTTGACGTTCGAAAAGTGCTGATTATAAGCAGCACTTTTTTCTGTCTGTTAGTTTAAGTCCCTTAGGGGTTGAATTTCAAAAAATAAATCCTTCTTTATTCCTTGTCTACATTATAAAGGGAACCTCTTTGCAAAATTTCAGCTTTCTAGGTCCAAGGGTTTGGGCTGGGCGTTGATGAGTCAGTCAGTCAGGACTTCTCTTTTTATTTAAGTATATAGATAGATAACTCGAGCAACCAATGAATACTATTTATTCAGTCAATATTAAGCAATAAAAAGCACTTTCTATTTTCAGTATTGCTTGCAAAAATAAGAAAGCGTGATAATATAAACGTTGTTATTAGTACCTACCTATATTTATAATTTGTTGTTTAAACTAAAAATAAATTTATATTTTATTAGTAAATACATAGTACAGAATATTGGTTTTTCTTATCTCCATTTACGGCAACGCTCAGTAACGCCATAAAATACGCCTTATACTGCAGTAACAATTGTGTAGAGTAATTAATTGTATAATGCATAATATGTATAATCATTCGTACGTATACGCAGAATCATCGTATAAAATATCGACAACTACAAACATCACAATTAGACATCTTTATCTCACAAAGACTGACAGCAGCAGCTTTTCGAAAATATTGTGTGAGTGAGAGCATCAGTAAAACACCTATCCATTGCGCTATTAGATCAGCCGATTCACTGGTCGATTTGTACTAAACAAGCAATGGTTTTTGTTCCTAATAAAAACAATTGATTTGGTTTTTCATCATGTTTCTCGTACCACGAAGTAATGTTTTAATGAATTTAATATGAAAAACATTATTTTTGTAGTACTTACGTGTGAAATGAGATACCATCTTTCGTGTAATTCACAATACAGCTATTATTTTTACAAACATTCACTGAACAACGCGGCATTTTGTAAAAAATCACGAGCAGTGAAGACGTCGCAAGTTGACATTCGACTTATTATTGAAAGTGGCATAAGGCCCCGTCGTGGCCACATGAGTTCGCATGTACCACGCCTCCTTGCCATATCTCCTGTTGTTTCTGTATCTGTGGCCACGTACATAAAAAAGCATAATCAGAACACACCCGCAAAGAGAACTGCTAGCAAAATTTTATTTACCAAAAAACTCCAAAAGAAAAGCGAAAACTGTCTAAGAAAAACTGACCCGTTAAAAATAACGTTACGGAATACGGCAACATTCTGAGATGGAAAGATAATACGTCTGCGATCCAATATTCTTTTAAAGGATAAAATACTAAGGAAAATACGTCTTGACGACAAGAACAATGAAAATATATTTTTCTAGAGAAACGATTTAGAACGCGAGCTAGCGTCGAGCGGTGCAAATCATATTCTTTTCAAACATCGGGCGCTAAAAAAAGGGGTTGTCATTGATTTATAGATGTTCATGACGTAGCCAAACCCCCACCACAGCTCAGTGATGAATTTATTATAATGCTTTCTCTGCGTCATCGTTATTGTATGTATCATTCAACATAATTGGCTATTATAACGTAACGGCTACAATACAATCAATGATTTTTGGTGACATACATTAATTAATAACAAAGGAATCATAATAGTACGGAGTAGCAGGTTTCACTAACCAAAAAATCTAATTAATGATAAGGAACTGAACTCCGACTTGACTCGTAAAACAAATTGCTTTATTTAATTTCAGCACAACAGGAAAAGCTTCATTAATTAACTCGGGAAGAGGTACGAGTAGCCCATTACAATTTCTCATAATTTAAATTAAAACAATACGTACCTACATGGAATAATTTTCATCTACGAGCTGCACCCATTCACGTCAAAATAAAGAGATATGGACAATGGCAAAGAATTTTTCCGAGAGAAAGATTTCTATGTACAATCTCGTCATTATCTGGATAACGGGGGAAGGAGGACAGGCAAAAAGCCTATTTTTCGTACCCTACATTAACAATGGAGATCTGAGGCTTATCCGACCGGCTCAGAAGCTGCTAATCTAGACCGGCCTGATCACTGACGAATTATTTCGACAGGGTTACGCCAAGATTAATATCGCACTCAATTTGGCATTCTCCTCATTCCAATAACGTCGACTTATCAAAGATTACAAGCCTTTGTAGCTTTTTTCACAAAAGATTTTTCCGTTTAGAAATAATAATAAGCTCGAATTCGGGAGTCAGGTCGGTCTTTGACAAAGGAGCTTATTTAATGGCACGTTGGTGTTCGCTCGTGTTCTCATTTTTTCGCATCAATTATTTTTTAATAGCTGTCTTCCTTAGAAAGTTGTTCGTGTCGTTCACCATAGAAATCAGAGGATTATAAATAGGTGAGTTTGCCGCACCGCTGCCGCACCTCCGCCGTGTTCTAGGTCGCGACCTTACAGCACACGTTGCCAAGCGCCGCATTTGGCAATGCTAAGCCTTTAAAAGTTTGGCGATGCAAGCTTTTCGACACGAATATATTGCTTTCGCTACACATGATCATGTAACCGATGCATGATGTTACGTCTAACGAAATCCGACGGGTAAAGATGTTCTTAATTGGCTTTCCAGCACTAAGACTGACACTGTTTGCATATTCTATATTAAAAGGCTCTTGACCTTTGACATGTGGCTCATGATAGCTCGATTTATCTGAAATTATGCAGAGTTTTCCATAAACAAAATTCAACGTTGAAACTAGCTATTTCTCATAATTTTGACGCTAAGTATTATGAGCTTTGTGTCCTCGTTAAGTCTGAGCAATGTGCATTCATTTGTTCAACAGTAATACGAAATGAGAATTTATCACGAGCCACTGACCACAATCGCTAAAACAACATAATATTTGGTTATCTCTCAGTCCCGACTGGTCATAATTCTGTGTGTTATATTGTGTGTGTTCTGTACGTAACATAAATTGCAAATTAGTCATTATGTTCACAAAAGCTCACGTAAAAAATATTCGTTACTCCTGAATTCTTGATTGAACTGGTCATAACGCCGCAAAATTCTGCGTTATTATATTATCATCAATATTTAGAGGACCAGACCACGGACTATAACTATCCACGTAAAAGCGTTTAAGAGAAATCACGTTACAAAGCACCGTCATAAAGTCATCAATTTACTGCATGGAAAGCTAGTAACCACACACCTCATCAATCAATCATCTCCAGCCGCAGCTGAAGACCATTGCAGCATTGCTGTCATGAACTGATTGTTTCCAAGCGAGCACCGAGTACTGAGCAGCCGGCGACATTGATTACCAATCGATACTAACAACTAACAATCCACTTTGACGTCAAGCTGCCTTTCATCGTCTGTTAACTTGCGACTGCCGCTTTAATATTCTAAACTCTGCAACGAAATCTGTGTCAGTGGCGTCCCGGTTTTTTTGTTCTTTTTAAAGACCGGACACAAGGTCTGAAAGAGGGCGGAAGGCTCGAGAGGCCTTTACCCACCAGTGGGGGAATGTAGGCCGAATAGATAGAAATCTTTTGTCAGGTCGCTAGCCAAGATCGAATTTACTGTGTATTCTTGTTACATCTACATTCTTTCCTAAAGCGTTTTTAAGGTTTCGAAGGAAGAATTTGTAAAGGTTTCTAAAAATAATATTTGATTTGGTGGAAATGTATGTGCTTTGTGTGTATGATAGAGTATTAATTTTTTGTGCAATATCGATATACTTAAATAATTTAAATAAATGTAGCCTAATGCTAGACTACATTGACACACATAATATCCAACTAAACACACTATGGGGCGAACAATGGAAGATATAACTTGAAACCATAAAAATGCGCATATTGTTACAAATGACTCAAGATTCAAGTAGCATCGAGCACCTACATCATATAAATATGGTTCTCGTCGTGTTCCCATTCCAGAAGGTACTCTGCTTGCACAAAGCTGCAGGCGTTTCATCTTTGTGCTTTGATCTGGAGCTGCTGCCCAGATTAATGGCGACTTTGTCGCTCTCATCATACCTCCACAGCATATGCATAGCTGCAAACGTTTGCCTCCAAGTAATTAGGTATTATTACGAAGAGAATGTTTTCAACATTTTTAAAGCTTTTAAGACATAGCGGCATCTCTTAGTGCGTGT
The DNA here is from genome assembly GCA_949775195.1 of Diarsia dahlii. Taxonomy (NCBI): domain Eukaryota; kingdom Metazoa; phylum Arthropoda; class Insecta; order Lepidoptera; family Noctuidae; genus Diarsia; species Diarsia dahlii. The sequence continues at coordinate 20,490,242 of OX459209.1, forward strand.
TCACGTACGCGCGACGCGACGCGCGGCGCGACCTGCGACGCGACGAGCGGCGCGTCGTGCGATTTTTGTGTTCACGGACACGCGATGCGTGCAGCGGCAGATATCATCGCACGCGCAAACACAAACGTATGGCAATGTACTACGCTGTTCATACAGACGCGGGGCGGTGCCCGCGGCGGCGCCCGCGGCGACGGCCGCCGCGATTATCGCGGCGACTTTTCAAGCGGGTAGCAAGGCACGCGGCGTTCTCAATCAAACCGACTAGTTTTAGGTATTGCTGATAAAGTAGTGTTTTTGGGGTCGCTTATTACAAAAATGAGAATGAAAATCCAAGATGGCGCCGACGAAAATTTTTGGTTTTTCCGTCATGGGTGTCGTTTTAATGGTTTTCGGGGTCGCTGATTATGAAAATGAATTCAAAATGAAAATCCAAGATGGCGCCGAAGAAAATTTTTAGTTTTATCATCATGGGTGTGGTTTTCATGGTTTTTGGGGTCGCTGATTACGAAAATGAGGTCAAAATGAACATCCAAGATGGCGGCCAGGAAATTTTTGGTTTTTCCGTCATGGGTGTGGTTTTCATGGTTTTTGGGGTCGCTGATTACGAAAATGAGCTCAAAATTAAAATCCAAGATGGCGGCCAAGGAATTTTTTGGTTTTTTCGTCATGGGTGTCGTTTTCATGGTTTTTGGGGTCGCTGATTGCGAAAATGAGCTCAAAATTAAAATCCAAGATGGCGGCCAGGAAAATTTTAGGTTTTTCCGTCATGGGTGTCGTTTTCATGGTTTTAGGGGTCGCTGATTACGAAAATGAGGTCAAAATGAAAATCCAAGATGGCGGCCAGGGAAATTTTTGGTTTTTACGTCATGGGTGTCATTTTAATGGTTTTCGGAGTCGCTGATTACAAAAATGAGCTCAAAATGTAAATCCAAGATGGCGGCCAGGATTTTTTTTGGTTTTTCTGTCATGGGTGTGGTTTTCATGTTTTTGGGGTCGCTGATTACGAAAATGAGGTCAAAATGAACATCCAAGATGGCGGCCAAGGAATTTTTTGGTTTTTCCGTCATGGGTGTGGTTTTCATGGTTTTTGGGGTCGCTGATTACGAAAATGAGGTCAAAATGAAAATCCAAGATGGCGGCCAGGATTTTTTTGGTTTTTCCGTCATGGGTGTCATTTTCATGGTTTTCGGAGTCGCTGATTACGAAAATGAGCTCAAAATTAAAATCCAAGATGGCGGCTAGGAAAATTTTAGGTTTTTCCATCATGGGTGTCGTTTATATAGTTTTCGGGGTCGCTGATTACGAAAATGAGGTCAAAATTAAAATCCAAAATGGCGCCGAAAATTTTTTTTAGTTTTTCCATCATGGGTGTCGTTTATATGGTTTTCGGGGTCGCTGATTACGAAAATGAGGTCAAAATTAAAATCCAAGATGGCGGCCAGGAAAATTTTAGGTTTTTCCGTCATGGGTGTCGTTTTCATGGTTTTAGGGGTCGCTGATTACGAAAATGAGGTCAAAATGAAAATCCAAGATGGCGGCCAGGGAAGTTTTTGGTTTTTCCGTCATGGGTGTCATTTTAATGGTTTTCGGAGTCGCTGATTACAAAAATGAGCTCAAATTTCCTGGCCGCCATCTTAGATGTTCATTTTGACCTCATTTTCGTATTCAGCGACCCCAAAAACCATGAAAACCACACCCATGACGGAAAAACCAAAAAAAATCCTGGCCGCCATCTTGGATTTTCCTTTTGACCTCATTTTCGTAATCAGCGACCCCAAAAACCATGAAAACCACACCCATGACGGTAAAACCAAAAATTTTCCTGGCCGCCATCTTGGTCTTCATTTTGACCTCATTTTTGTAATCAGCGACCCCGAAAACCATTTAAACGACTTACGACACCCATGATGGAAAAACTAAATTTTTTTTCGGCGCCATCTTGGATTTTCATTTTGAACTCATTTTCATAATCAGCGACCCCGAAAACCATCAATCAGAAAAAAAGTTCCGTTGCGGGTATCGCTTCATCGAGAATTGCCGCTGCGTGCGTCGCCGCGATAATCGCCGCGGGCGCCGCCGCGATAATCGCCGCGATAATCGCCGCGGGCGCCGCCGCGGGCACCGCCTCAAATTCAAATAATCGCGTATAAAATCGCTTCTCCGTGAACGCACTCATACACCGCCATATGTTTGAATTTAATCGCCCATCGCGTCGCGCGTCGCGTCGCGCGTACGTGAACAAGCACTTAGCGTAATAATCAGTAACAAAGAAATAAGCTTTATAAATTCCCGGATCAACTTGGCTGCGCAACTTCCCAAACGTTTTAATCTTCCCTAAAGTTGCTCTAAAGCGGGTAGGTACGGGCTGTATTTATTTTTACCACATTTTAGCAAAATGGCCGCGCATGGCTCTAATAAATCACGCGTGATCCGATCACTCGGCGGAGTCCATCCCGCGGGGCGCGGAGGTTATCTGCGGCTATCTAAAAAAGGCCCATGACGACACAACGATGGCCCGTTTGCGCATCAAGCATGCATTATGCATGAAATTTATCCAACCTACTTAGCACAACAAACAAAAATGGACATATTGAGGTTACAGTGATCTATTTTCAATATTTGGATTTTCGCACATTCCTCATCCGAGCTTACTTTAGTTGACATTTCCTCATAACGAGCTCCTAAATACTTTAAGTCCACCATTGATATATTACATCAATGAAGTCCACGAACAATCTGACGCTAAATTACACAATGTGAACAGGACAACAGCTATTTCAGAACTCGGCGGAATTATGCGAAGTTTCGGGTTGTCTAAACAAACCCTTTGCGTTAGAACAGCAGCTATTTGGCACAATGCTGGAATGGCCGGCCAAATTCAGGACGCTAACCGAAGTAATGCAAATACCGAAGGTAGAATACGAGCGGAAATGACGCGAGAGGGAGGGGGTCCCGGCTCGGATACAGCTGTCAATAACGCAGACGTGCTGTATAAAGGCAGCTTTGAAAAACAGATGCGTCCCTTCCCGAGTCCCTCTAACTGGAAAAACGTAAAATTGGAAAACCATTATGGTTCATTTATAAAAACTTATCGGCGGCGCCTGCCGCAAATTCGTAGGAATGGGACTCTAGGACTTTTTACGCTCGTTAATTTTCCATTATGTGAATTATATGGAAGAAGCCATATTTATGGACTTGACGACTTAAATTGGTTGCGAATGTTGTAATTTCACGCCCAATTTTCTAATCAGAGGGTGCGCCTACCTTCTCGGCGAACTGAAACATATTTAACTGAATGTATAGCACGTAGTTCGTCAAATCCATGTTCAACGTTACGTGACGTAGCGCCATCTCAGCACTTTTGATTTAAATATGGACTTTTTTCTTTTGCTCATTTTTCCTATAGACTGATGGGAGAGCATGCTCGGATTCGAACTCACGTCTCAATTGATATCGCGTTTCTGGCAGATTCTCTAACCTCGTAAGGTTATCAATAATAAATAAAATGTTTATTTTGGAGAAGTGAACGCCAGTAATAAATTATTATTCACTCTGATAATTGTCTCTCTAGTAACTTACCAAATAGATGAAAAAAATGGTAATATAATTTGAGATGACCCAAATACTTTATTGATTGAGCTGTTGGGAGGGTTCTTATGTCTATAAAACAAATTAAGGCACAACATGGATTCTTTCTTTACATTCCATCTTTTTTGCGCAATTACTTTCAATTGTAACGATTTTTATCTTCGAAGAGCATTCGACTATAAAGAGCTTCCGGGTGTATTAGGGCCACCCTTCCTTACTTTTGAAATATTTGTACAAAATGATAGTGTCATGAATTGTATACTTTTATTAAAATTCTCTCTAGACAAAATAACGGTTTATAGAGCAGGTTGACCTAAGTTTTAAGAATGCTACGGTATAATCTGTCCGGAACACTTAAAAATGATATCAATGCTAATTAACCATCTGAAGACACGGTTCACAGAACTGTAGGTCAAACAGATAAACGTGATAGAGAGATCTATTGAACCATATAGTGAAATGCAAACAAACAAATATTAGCTAGCTACATCGTAAAGTATGATTGGACAAGATTGCACAGCCAATGCACGTACGCATGGAGCAGTATTTGCCACGGCGCGGCGGCGTCGTAAAGACAAAACAATTTACAATAACCTGTTTTACTCACATGTTTATATGAATTGACATCGAAATTTACGACTTGAGCAGCCTTAGCAAGAAACTGAATGTAATAGAGGTATGTTGGCGGACTGTAATGAACGCGACTACATGATTAATGATGATAGTTTCAACGTTATTAGAGGGATTCATTGCGATCATTAGTTCTAATCTGCGGACATCCGAATGAGTTTCGATTTTCCGAAAACATAGTATAAAGATCGCACTTTATATGATTAACTTTTAATTATTTAAGATACGGAAAGAAGGATAATAATTATAGTCAATTCGGGCCTAGCAACAAGCTAATAACGAATGAGGTAATTTCAACAGATTCATTGCTCTTTGAAGAAGTCGGAATAAAATATTGCCAGTATGATAATGTACCCCGTTTGCGGAATTAAGACGCCCTAATCGCGATCAGACTCGAAGGGTTTAAGAATGACGTCAGATCAGATGTTAACCTCGTTAAGGTCTACGCCCATGTCGGTGAATATCGTTTACAAATAGCCAATCTCGCTTCTGATTAGGACAGCACTCAACCAAATTGGACTACGATAGGACTGGCGCCAAACACGGAAGCTCCTCGCGTTATCTCACATTGTGCCAATAAACTTAATCAACGTAACTATTTATCAAAGTTCCAAATAAACACTAACAATAAAACTTGGTTAAACTGAAAGTAGACACCTAAGTTACAATTTAAAAGTTTCCCACAAGGAATCGAAACTCACACTTTATAGACGTTTATTGCGGTCTAACTCCAAAGAGTTCTCCTATAAACATCAAACTTTACGCCGTTGAAATAATAAAATGAAAATAATTCATTTCGTGTATCTCATTTCTCTTTTATGTTCAGTCATTACATATTCAATTACACTTGACGGTTGGCGCGATCTAGGGTATTTTTATAGAGAAATGCTTGTTCATTTATCCGTTGGCGAGGGCGCACTTCCTTTGGGCGCTTGTGCCAGATAAAAAGTCGCACTCCAGAAACTCTTGACGAGCTCTTTAGCTTCATCAACGCTTTTCACAGATGCTCGCTCTTCGGCATTCAAATATGGCGGTTAAGCTAGAGATTATCCCGCATTGACGTATTTGCTCTGCGCTTGGCACAAGTTTCAAGTTCTATCACATGGTTATTTCTCGCCTCGGTTTCGAAATCAATAAGTTTTTGGACAGGTTTTTGGAATCACCGTTGGGGACATCTATGTGGTTGTTCCACAAGATAACTGAAACATACTGTTAGGTGTCAGTGTTCACCTCGACAAGTGATTACCTCGTTTTTATATTTTTATCAAACACTAGCTGATGCCCGCGGCTTCACCCGCATGGATGTCGTTCAAATTATATACTAAAACCTTCCTCTTGAATCACTCTATCTATTAAAAAACCGCATCAAAATCCGTTGCGTAGTTTTAAAGATTTAAGCATACAGACAAACAAACAGACAAAAATAGCGACTGTTTTATACTATGTAAGGATTAGACCGAGTGTGATTCACCAACTGAGACTTAACCAGTATTCTCGCCTAACAACAAATTTTACACCGTGACGAGTTATGTAAAACAATTAACGCTTCGTTTCTATCCAAATCACGTGTTGGGCCTTAAACCTTGAATCTGATTCACGTATGAAGTACTCCAGTCGTAAAACCAGTTGGTCTCTAAGGACCGCAGAGTGAGGCGCTCATAGTTGTAGAAAACATTGTATTTTTATTGAATTTCTTCGCAATAAACCGGTCACAAAATAGCGGTGTGCCTCTAGTGGGTGCTTCAATCCACTAGCTGTGACCTACTTCAGTGCTAGTCAAAGGCTTACCGAGTTTGATTCCGTGGTAAAGTGCACATCGGACACTAGTTTCGAAATATGTGAGAGGATGCTCGTGTCATGTTATGTCAACGATTTTTGGGACGTGCTTCGTTTGTGAGATTAAATCGTGCACGCTTTCAACATTGCGAAACAAAAACTACTTTTTTAAGCTATCACTGCGAATGACAGGAATCTAAACTTTCGCATCCATCACAAATTCTCTCGGTACAAACAACATTTTGAGCAACATTTATCTCAAAACTGTACAACTTCCACAAAGTGAGCTCGAACTCGGTACAAGTGTACCGTCAGCACAATAGCGTCAACAGTCCTGGACGTGCCTTTTGTTACATCACTTTAAAACCACTAACTTCTTTACTGCCTTTTTATTCAGCCATATTTCACGTCATTTCGACATGGCCATTAGGCACACAATCTTAAATATTCTCTGTACCGTCTGTAGTAGAAGATATTCAAATACAATTGTAATAAATAGCAATTCACGTCCTAATTCTCATTCTAATTGTAGCGTAAAACGAATTTATGTTACTGTCCACAAATAATATAAGTTTAGAATTGAGGTCGCTCATGATTATGTAAAAATAGATAAACTCTGTATATCATGCGTGAATGAGTGTTTTTATTATAATATCTGAAGAGTTGTTTGAACTTAAAATATAGGATGTACGATAATATCTACTGAGAAATATTTGCTGGGTGAGCTTCAACCTTTTTTGTAAACTACGTGGCATGTGCGCAGCGGGGTGAAATTGGGTTAAACTTTCCTGGATAGATTTCTACGGAAGCTGAACTAGGCTGTCAAAACTGCGAAAAACATGGAGAGGTGCCAGTACCGGGCAGCCGAGGCATCTTCATCGATTTCCGTGACGTAACTATGTGTTGAATCGTCCGCATAGCGTAGTCCACGTCCCAATCCCAAATCTTTGGCCCGAATCTGAGACACATAGCTGATCGGAATCAGTGAAGTTTCGTGACACGGGGAACTTTATGCACTTTCCGTGAAATATTGTTCTGGATTTCACAATATAGCGGCGAGTGGTCTGGGCGGCTCGCACGCGACACAATGGCGTGCAATCGATGTCTGCTGCATTAACCGCTCAATTATTGATACGCAAGGCCGTTCTGTTTCCGCGGAGGGAGACTTTCTGACTAGCAAGACTCTACGATATTTATTCAAATCATACGAGAGATAGACATAAAGATCCTACGATGATGTTAGCCGAATTGATCAGCAAGATCAAAGCAAACACAAGGAATGTACTTCCATGTTTGCTAGAATATATCTTACGTAGTCGTTCGACTATGCTCGAATAAAACTCTAAGCGTGCAAAACGATTTGCCTTTTATTTGTTTGCTTTCTGTAAGTACATAATGTAAGTTTAGTTGGTTTGAGACAAAAATCTGACAAAACTAAGATTTATTTAGTAAACAATCTAACAATGAAAACGGCAAAGCTGAAGTGCCTCGGGCGAAGTTCTGGCAACTTGCTAAAATAACTTGAAACAAAAACAACGTAGCATCCGATTTCAGTCCACCCTTTAAACAAAGCCTTCGTTTCAACTCCTCAATTAGAAACTTTACACCGTCCGGCGTCCGTCGGTGAAAGTCTCCCAAATAAAAGTAGGCCTCCAAGTCATAGTGTAATAGTTGCGTAAGCGTGTACGTACACTGGATGAAAACGAAAGTGCCTTCCGCGCCTGCGCATCCAAATGGCTCTAATACATTGTGTTCGATCTATTACATCGTCCGCGTCCTAGCGATTGTGTACTTGTTTGTGGTACTAGTTCTAAAGGAGAACACGTGTTTTATTGCTCTACATTTATGCTCGTCAAAAGATTATTTTCTTCTTCAAAGAGTCTTTCGGAGATCTAATAGGTCCGCACATCAAGTAATTTTATTAATAAAACGGGCGATTTTTTGTAACAAAAAATAAGTTGGAACAAAATATTACATTTCAGAATTTCTTTTATTAAATTGAAAACATCATTTCTGTTTCATTATGAAGACTGTATCAGTTTTCTATGTCTCACGAGGTAAATTAAAAAGCTTTTCCTCATAGACCCATAATCTTTCTTTTGACATACATAGTTACAGGTATTTTTTTCCTCATACGGTTATTAGGGCCAAAATTACACGAGTATTTATTCAATAGCAATTAATAGGAAGTATCGCAAGACAAATATGAGACGTATTTTTGGAGTGAGCGCAATTAAAGTGGCAAATGATAAGATAAAGTATATCAAATAGGTTACTCGCTCTTGGGTCAACTCGGCACGTTTTGCTACAGGCAGCGCCTATTTTTAGTTATGTCGCTAAGGATAAACGTGGGTGTGTGTGACGCAAATACAAGTGTCATCATCAGGCGATTGACAAGTTGGTCGGCGATCTGATAGCGGTTTCGATGTTTACAGATTTGACACGTGTTTCTGGTGACCCTGGCTGAGAACAAACCCTTTTCGATTTCGATGGAGTAGTCGTGATTATTTAAGGTTGCTAAGTAAAAGTTAGACGGCACAAAATTGGTCATAAAACTAAGACAAATGAATACTGGAAAGGCGAAGCTTCAGTCATAACCAAGCTCTATCATAAGGAAAAGCACACCAACAACATACGAACGAATCGCGAGGACGTACGTATACGTAATATCGAAATAGAAAAGTTGCCAGACACTAGTCCACAAGTTACGGACGATTACTACTGCCGCGCAACTTTTATAGCTACATGACAGTTACGGGTTGATTTATCAACCCTATAATCAGAACTACTGTACTCTGGTACTGGAAACGTGAGCAGGGTTAATAAATGAAGCTATTTGGCATAATATAATTTTGTATTCGAGATGTGTCACACGAATATTGGTTAGAGATCATTCATCACTGATGAAGAGAAAATGACAAGCTAAGGGGAATGTCTTACTTAGCTTGTTCTTCTTCAACTTCTATCTCAAAAATACATTATATTTTCGTTGTTAAGTCTTGCAATTGAAATATTTTATATAGGTCGATATAAACCCCTAGTCACCGCACTCGACGCCGGAAAGGACGGAGTATAAATTCTTGGCCGGGGACCATATCGTCACGAAATATCGTCGCGGTAAATGTTTATGACCACCGTATCCCTATTTACAAGCATTGAGACAGGTGTTACGTCCTATCACCGACCCGACTGAATTTGTATACAAAATAAAGATGGTCGATTGACATGATGAACTGAAACTGGGGAAGTGGGGATTATTTGGACGTTTCAGACATTTGAAAACGTAACAAGGGTATAACTATCCACGTGGGACGGTGGGAGCCGGAGATTGGAGCCGAGAAACTCGTTACAATGTCATGCCGATGCCGGTAGAATATTACGGCATAAGTTGTGTTGCCGCACTGACATCTTTGGACCGGTGACATTGGCATGAGTAACCACTGCGCAGCTGGGCGTATCGCTATTCTATAACACTCGTAAAGATCTGAAACTGCATCAGTTGTTTTAGGAAAACAGTAATAGTTGCAGATGATCGGTCGTGATCTCGTGACTGAAAGTGTTTTGTAGAGAGCGGTCTACACCTTTCACTGTCCGCAACTCTAGGAACGCCCTGGTGACCTGCTGTCGTCCAATGTCGTGGTTCTCGGCGACCTGTCATCAGCTACACGCAACGTTCTGCCAGCTGTCGTGTGCTATTTCTGTTGCGAGTATTATTAGGTCAATGAGAGTCACAATTGAGTTCGGGACGCGTGGGGGTAATTTGTTACTGTTTGTTTCCGAATGCTCCGTCCGACTATTTCAATGGCATGGCTGGCTTGATGATTGGACTAAGTTTGCCTCATTTTTCTATTATTTTCAGGCAGGTTTTTTTTTTCGATTAGGTTTCTGGGACTGTTCAACCTGCCGCCAATTATAGCATTAACAGCTAACATAAAAGGTTACTAAGTGGTTAATGTTACGACTTTATTGATAGCCATGGGGTTTCAAGAAGTAATCAAAGATAACTGTCGTTAACTGTAAACCTTCTTGTAATTTTGATTGGATCGAAGTGATTAAGTGGTTTGTATCGCTTTCCTAAGAACGTGTGTACCGATTGGCGTGCCATAGGTTCCCTGATAACAAAATTGCAATAAGAACACAATCAGAGCCAATTGATATCACGAAAGTACACGAGTGTTTCAATTGCAATAAATCAGTACTCACAAGTAATGGGAACAAATCAAAATGGTCGCTCATTGTCATTCAGCTGGCGATTGCGTCTGCGCATGGCTATTGTCACAATTCCATTGGTAATGCGCATCGATTACAACTGATAAACGCTCCCGAATGAAAAACTTTACATTATTATTGTTACATCGAAAAGTGAGTTCTAAAAACATTAGCACGCGGTTGAATTTCGATTGATTGTGTGGGTAGTGATAAAACGTTGTTATGATAAACAAAGTGAATGTTACGATTATTGCTTTATTAGATGTGTATTTGTACTACGGAATGTAATTGTTGAATGTATTTATACAAGTAGTTTTTATACGACGACTGAGAAACTATCTCTACAGTGATTGAGCTCAAAATTGAGATTTATTTTATCAGTATAAACAAGGCATAAATCGAATTCAAGAGTCTTGATTTTTTCTTACTTACAAATACAATATTAGGTTGGCTAGCTAACCAAATCTTATCAAGAAATAGCTCCACGAAATTCCGAGCTTTAGAACAACAATATTTTGCATTAAATTGGAAGTTTCAAGATACAAATCCGTCGGGGTGTACCTGCTCTCAGCTTTAATAGCATGAATACTAACAACACCCGACGTTCGGAATTCTAAGCAGCCGGCCGAGATCGATTTAAAACCTTTTGCGTAGCTAAGGACCATTTTAAAATATAATAAGTAAGTGGGTGCCTATTCAGATTTAGACACGCACAAGATTGCACTTAATCAATTTAAAGACGGCTTTTTGAAAAGAAACAGGCGTTTCGCCAATGCCCCTCGAGAATAGGAAGACAGGATAAGAAATGAGAAGCTCATTGAGAAAGCACATACTAACGTTTCCTCGAGATGTCGGGATGACCCAACATGATAGGGGAGGGTGACACTATCTACAAAACAACAAAGATTTCATTCAACCCTCTCAGCTAAAACAGCGGTTGTTGTTTTCCTCCGAAAATCTTATGGGAGGACCAAGATTGTCGCGTTGTGAACTTGCGACTTACTGACCGACAATAGGCAGAGGGACAAATTTTCAAATAAAAATATCGTTCAGGAATGCATTATAAACTAGCCGTTTATAATTACCTATCAATTTACAGGTCTTAAAGATATGTTGGTCGCTGATAAGATAGTGTTATCAGCAAGTATATCGGTAAATTGTAGAATAATATGAGAGCTCGTTATCAGTGTGGATCGTATTGATAAATAATGTTACTGTTATCTTTAGAAAGCGTCTATACTATGTGGCCTTATAATATAATTTAGTTTTGAGATACATTGTTGTTAGGAAAGGCTGAATCTATAAATCTTTATGTAACTGTAAATTAAAGTTGCTTTTTGTGTTGGTCTGTGTTCTGTTGTTCAATTAAACTGGTATTGTTGCGGTTGTTATAATCATTTCCAGAATTTATTACGGAAGGTTTGTGTATGTATTGATACAGAACTTACATGATAAAACAATGTTGTAAAAACGGCGCGAAGAGCTGAGGAGTGAACTAACTATCTGAGATGTGCGGGAACCAAGCTTCATAAAATTAATGAAATAGTTACATAGAATGTTTAAGCTCATACAGCGATATTCGCTTTTAACTAAATTATTTTTAACAAAAATACGCTTTTGTTTTCAACATAACGAGTATTTCAGACGCGGTCTTTTTGTGATCCCCGCGGGCGAATCCTTTGAGAATGTACATTGTACATGTTGTATTTGTTTAGCAAAACTATTCCTTTATCCAGCTTAGAGCAAGACATTTAGTACGTGAATAAATTATTTTATTCACTCTGAAATAGAAATACACTACGAGTTTTTGTACTCTGGGAATTCATCGTAAACGGTTGCGGATTTCGAGAATTTGTTGAATAAAAAAGCAATGTCCTGAAATTAGTATTTCTGTTTTTCAGAAGTATTGTTGAATAACGACACTAAAGAAAATAGTAGAGTACCTTTATGGAAACATTTATTTCAGAAAATTATCTTTTCTATTTTCCTCCCGGGGCGTGGGTTACAAACCACATTGCCCGTATCATAATTGGACAAGAACTGACAACTCCTCTGTTTATACTAATACAAAGTAAATACGAAGAAATATGGACAAGAGAATAACAAGATGATACTTTTATTCCTTTATTTAAATATTTATGATTGGATCAACAAGAATTCAGTGGGACTGGAAACAAGCTCGTTGCCCCAGGACTTAAATCTTGTGCGCAAAAGATTCTAAGTAAGGTAAATCATAACCTACAATGTATAGCGGGTATTTTTGCCGTGTTCGGAAAGATACCATTGGATCGGAAAGATTCGAATATTGATTCGGTTGAATTCGAGGAGAAACCTGTGCAAACACAAATATTATTGGAACTATTTAAATAGGGTGGCTCAAGGAGTGTGGAGTTACAAGTTGGTGTCTGGCTTCCGAAATTGGAAAAGTAAATATTTTCTCGACAGTCTAAGGAAGGGTTATCAGATTTGGGCGATCTGCAAGAGCAATAATTTTGAAACTTGTCATTTATTTAGGTCTATGCCCTTTAAATGTTCTTTCAAAGATCAAAAATTAAGTAACAATTCAGCATCCGAAGGCAACATTACAAACAATGAACCTTTCTTTTCCAAGGGCCTCGTGGTCGTGGCTCCCCCGAGATCGTCACAGAAGGACGGCCGTACAAATTGCGAGCAAAGCAAATATTTATTTCGCCACAATACCTCTTTACAGCGGCCTGTTTGCACGTAGTTGCGAACTTATGATACGGGCTCTTGTGTTTATCATGCGTCGTTAAAACGCCCGGTTTCACGTTAATTGCCAGTTAGGTTTGTGTCGACGCTGCTTTGTTACCAACCAACCCTCTCTTTTAAAGCTAAGTGAAGCATTCGAGATCTTCAAGCTGTGAAGCATCCTGGATCTAGGAAATTTAGTCGGTTTTCGGTTTCCGAAACCGCAACCGTTCGGAATTTCGGAACGTGCGGTTTTACCTTACCTCCGATCCGGATGTCGATGTTCATAATCCTGAAATACGGATGCCTTGTGCATTTGCATTTAAATATCTTTGGACTACATAATAGATGGCTTGCTTGATCCCCATTGATGTCATTTAAGAAGTTTGCGTGAATACCATAAAACCGCCATCAAATGTATAATAAAAACTTGAAAGTATACTTAGTGAAAGTTGAAAGTTTGAGCACATCGTTAATTTTTGCGAAGGGATAAATAACATTTTTGGCGTTTCTTTACGTACGAAAGACTGAAAGAAGTTTTCAAGAACAACTTCACGTAGGTTTTGGAAACTCGAGGGTATTTCACCCACCACAATTCACACCACATTTTCATTAAAAATACTTTACTTTTCTCCATAGGGTAATACAAAATGTTTATTAAGGACTACTTTGATGCGGGTCAAATGTTAGGGTCTCCTAAGGGAAAGGACATCCGATTTTGGACACCTCACGTAGGCTATAATGGTCACCGGTCGTTGTATGCGGAGACCTGAAGTATACAGTTACGGGAATATAAAATTATTCTGAAATAGACCGTATCATCAAATTATTAATGTTCCGGTAAATCACCAACGCTTTCGCTACGACTGAAAAAATATGTAAACAGTATCTGACAACATTTGGACAGATATTAAATACGCCTGCCTAATCGTTATTTATTCTGATCGCCTCCGAATGTTTTCATATTAATTTTACGCACGTCTAATACATAGTTATATTTTCATGTCAAATAATTGCAGCTACGCGTCTACGGCTATCTAAGCGTGTAGTGATTAATTAATTGTGCAACCAAAAAGGTTACAATTCCCTTGACATTTAGTATGTGTGGTTACCTCGGCCGCTGCCGACGTACCGCGCGGGAAGTGCGGTAATGATGTGCGTTGTGGCGAGCGCATTAGTTTCATAACATTAATTAATGGACTATCATTAGCGCACATTAAAAGCGAGCTAATTAAAGGTGCTTGTGAACGGGATGGACTTCGCGCTCAATTTTAGTTCATTGTTTACCTAAATAAAACGAATTTATGAAGCAAATGCCATTTTGCACTGCACATTTGAGTTACTACATAACCTACTGAAAGAGTAAGAAATAGGATAGTTTTATATATACCGAAGTATTATAATATCTGTGTATATACTAAAGCCAAACCTTCTCTATCACTCTCTGAAGCAATCAAATGAAGCGTATGTACCCACAACATCGTCCTACCAAAGCATTTAGTTCAAGCAACCAGTCTACACGATCTAAACCAACGCGCTACACTGCGTAAACAGTTCACACGTAACCCAAGAGACAACACTTGACAAATTGCTGCCAACCTTCAGGCCAATCAAACGCCCCGCGATAGACAATAGACTCTAACACGAAGCCATTCAACTTAGAATCAAATAGCGAGGCAGAATGTGCAGTCAGTACCGGTAATGACCTTGCCTGTCATGAATCTGGTGTCAGCAAGACCTTCACATAGTTACTAAACTTATTGCTTTTAATTCTCGATTGTAGCAATAAGGTTCTTCTACGATTACATTACGTAATTCTTTCAATAATTCATAAGGATTTCCTTTGTAAAATCTATTGGACAAAGAACTCAAGGAAGGCCGAAATGAGATTGGCTATCGAAAGTTACCGATGCGGTTGCCAGAACTAATTTGGGGAAAGTTCCGTAATATTTTCCCACAAATATGAAGTCCTTGAAGTTTGTTTATCGGTGCATTTTATAAGAATATAATATCCTAGCAAGTAGTGTAATTAATACGTGACAGTAATTTTATCACCAAGTGCACGCTATCGTAATAATAATTTTCCCTAGAGTCGTATTTCCGCTTAGTTTTAAGTGCGGAAGATTTTATATAATCCATGCTATAATTCGTGGGTTAAACAGGTCTTGAGAACTCGCCGGGCGGCACGATGGGCCGAGCTTGCTGACCGGGGCAATACCACCGCTCGTAATTAAGAGCAAGGGCACAAATGTCACCCCTTCCTACAAACTAACACTGCGGAATGGAAGAGGGGGACGTTTTTGCATCCCTCAGTGTCCCTGGAATGGAATGTGTTCTGAAAATCTCCCCTAACAGAGCGAATACCTAGCGACATTGATAACGAGAGGGGTGTTTTTACAGCATCTCTGTTGCTATTGTACAATACAGTTCATTAATAAAATAAAAAGAACATTGCTATGTTTGTAATAATAATCACGGCGACTTTTTGCCATCCAATAGATTACAGATGCTCAAGGTAGCAGTAGATCACATTTACTGCAATAAGCAACTCACTGATAAACAATTTACAGCCTTGCTATTTCAGATAGCAAGATAGGTACTCATAATCATTAACATATGCTAATTAGACTTCTTTAATGATGGTGATACAGTGCCAATCTATATTACTTGTGTCTCATTTATAATGATCTGATAATGCAAAATAAATAATGTTAATTATTCCAATTGTTAGTTTTCAGATAAGCCAATAAAATCAAAGCGATAAAATAAACACTTTTTGTCAAAGAAGAAGTAGAATGAGAAGATTACACCAAAATAATAAATGGTAGAAATTCTGTACATTGAAGTGAATGTTCACACCAACGATGCAACGACTAAGCCATGGGTGGATCGGTGTGAGACTACGACATGGCTCACAACAACGAGGCAATGTATACTGTGCACGATGGACGATTTAACGATTGACGCTAACACCTACGCTGCCCGATCACCCTCTGCTGATGTGTTTTTCTACTAAGCACACATTATTATTTCATAATTCACATTTATGTAATTTCAATTGATTAAAATCTTACAAATTGAGAAGCTTACATTCATTTAATATTTAAATAAATTGGTATTACCTACTAGATGTTTGACAAAATTTAAAGAAATATTTGTGATTAATGATTTTGCACAATAATATTACACAAGCATGATTTATTAGTATCTTTTGCATCTCTCTCTATGCAAAAAATAGAATAGTTTATTAGTTGATTAGGCAATGACCTGCATTGCTCAACATTGTAACTACAGTTGTTAATGTGGCCTCTAGGGTCTACTTTACTGTTCGAGGTCTAATCAAATTGGTGTGGCCTTTATAACTATCAATTAAAATGTCTAGTGAGAGTAGCTACAGAATAGGTCAATCGGTTGGTTTATTGGTGACTAATAAGATTCTTATATGAATGGTTAGGAAATCTATAGGTGATGTGAAGTGATCGTGTACATGAAGGCGGTGGACATCAGCAGAGGTGATGAGCGCGAGAGAGTGCGCGCGTGAGGCATGCGCGCCGCAACAACCACAAAGCCGATGAGGGAACATTATATGCGTTGACTGTCGACTCACCGAAATGAGACGTAATATTGCCATGGCCGTTGGCCAGAGGCAACGCGGTCACCAAGTCTTGCACTAAAAAACAACGACTATCTTTTAACATTGCATAAATTCATACTATACACTATACACGAGGCGGCCGGCCCGGCCGTCCCCCTGTCTTATCAAACGTACGGCGAAATTACTCTGATAATTTGTGCCTATAATTCTTCAACTTATCAACGGAATTATGCTCGATAAATTACAGCAATAAAAAGGCAATATATACACAGTACATTTTATCTATCAATACTTTTTTTAAGTTTAAAATTCGATACATTATGACCTCACAATCACAGAAAAATAGGTCAAAATGATAACAAGTGTGTACTGATAAGAATCTAGTTGGAGTCCAGCTGCGTGCGGCTGAATCGACCACAAGTTCGCTGTGTCAATGTTATGCCCGCCTTGCCAAGTACGCAATGAAGTAAAGACAACTACAACTATGTATAGTGTGCAGGTAAATAGTACGCCACTCACCCGAGCTAAAGTGTGATCTCTTTACGTCTCCATTCTCCGAGTCGGCGTCGAGCGGCCGTTTCCTCGAGTCCGTGATTTCCGGACTGGGGCAAGTATCCATCCCTGTGTCAGCGGCCATGTTGAATTTCAGGGCAAAACTTTAAACTTGTCTAGCATAATTCCCATTACGTAATTGCTTGAAAATATGTACGATTATGCGGCACTATATATTATCTTATCATAATAATGGTAACACTTAACACAACAACTAGAAACGAAGGAAAATTGAAGTTTTGAATGGTGTAGTTAATGAAATAGGAAGAGAAGTGACACTATGGTTGTTACGTCTAAACGTTTTGTGAACGTTTGTCGATACTGCGGCTGTTTGTGGCGCCCGGACAACGCGAAGCTAGCTGCGAATGTTACGCCGTTATGTTGGCCACCCTGTATTATGACAGCAACCAGCTGATTGTGTTAGTGCCGCGCACAAATATTTATCGAAAACAGTCGATGGAATTCCGTTGTTTGTTAAAATAGTTTATGCTAAAATTGAATGCTTTTCTTATCTGAATCAGTGTATGTTATTTTATCTAGTTTGACTCATTGTTTAAGTTTCATCTTTTTTAAAACCACGTTTTCAAATACTTTCTTAATTGATTAAATATTTTAGAAACAGTATAATGATGATATTTAAAATTAACTGTCGTTACAATAATTGTAATGACTTTTTTACCATACTGGACGAGTTTCGAGGACGATTTGTATATTTATCGATAAATTTATCTATGTAAACTGTGCAACACTATTAATACATAATGCGCCAAGGTCGTTCAGCGACCAATCAGCATTCGTTCCTAACTTCATCACTGTTGGAAGCAATGAAGAGGTGCGCGACTTTCAAAAATATAAATAAAAAGGCTGGCAATAAAAATCGATTCCTTAGCCCCAGTTTATTAGATGTAAAACATTTACTATTTTCTTAAATTTCAAAACAATTTTTTCATTTATTGAGTCGTGGTTTAGAATTTGTTGTAATGTTATTCGCTTGCACTACTGAAGTGAGTAGTGCCACTCAAGTTAGTTGTGAAAACCGATAACTAATAAAAAATTTCATTTCATTCATGTTTATTGTCTATTTCTGATCCTTGTTTACCCTTTGACTTCTCTAAACATTTTAAATATGGCGCCATATAGGGACCTAGCAAAATAGCTCAAAACTAGGTCAAGGACCAAGGTAAGTATTTCTGTCTCATTCCTGCAACTAGATCAAGAGAATTTTAGGTCGTATAGGAATAGGAAACTTTCAGAAGCTTGATCAACCAACAAAATTAAACCTTTTCTGAGAGTTCGTCTATAAAATTCTGTGGAAACTCGGAAATGACGTCAAATTTTGCAATTTTTTTTTATATTGACGAGTACTTTTTAATGTAAAATACTTTTTTTTGACAACTATTTTTCCGTTTTGGATGATATTTATTCGGAGTTCGATAGTCCCTAGTCTTCTTGTATAATTTTTACCGCATAGCTCCAGGTAGCGCATTGCGGGTAAACCTAGCGCCATCTTTTATCTAAAACGATTAACTAAAGTTAATTGTTTCCTTGAATGTAAGTTCTCGAGACAAATAGAAAAACGAATTGTAGTTGAATTGGAAATGGTAGTAAGTAACTATTTAATAATATAAAATATACAGGTCGGCTCGATTTTTTTACACCACTGTCATACACCTCTTCTTCCTAAATTCCAAAATTACGTACTTGATTTTGCTGAGAATAAGTAGGTCTTCCACAAAAGAGAAAGTTCGTTATCAAACACGAAAACAAAGTAAATATAGGTTCATTAGTAAGTTAACTGTACATAATGAATACCAATTAGTAGGTATGAAGAACAGTAATTAGCAATGTGATCTCAGTTATTTTACAAATTAACAAACAATACAATAATAACACGTTAAGTACATTATTTTATAAATTCACTTCGCGACATGGCCACCAATCCGCACTGGGCACGCGTGGTGGATTATATAATATAGCCCATGCCTCTCCTAGAGAGGAGGTCTGAGTCCCTGCTTTGGGAACATTTTTGGCTGATGACGATGATGATGACTTTGTGGAAAATATGGAACGAAAGATTACTAAAAGTGCGGTAGGTGGGTGAGTAGGGTAGAGTTCTAAAAAGTCTACGGATGTATTGTGACTGTATAAGTAGTAGGTACCGTCGCGTAGTAGGAAAAGACGCATTGCAATTTGTAAAGCAACGCGTCACACATAGCACAGCACACCTAGTTCTTCATAATTAAAACAAAAACTGCCTCGATAATGTAGTGATCGCAACCACAAGTGCCACTTTTGTACCTGAGGTCCTGGGTTCGATTCCCAGACTTGACCTACAAGGTGACTTTGGGTATTTCCATAACTATTTCTCAATAGCAGCTACGCTAACCCTTTTCGGGACATACAGGCGTGACCGCATGATGCATGTTATGTTATGTGTTGCAAAATACCTTTGTATGATATTTATTTCCGGGTTACAAAGTACCTAACTCTATCATACCTAGGTACTTTATTCATACGATATCACTCACCTACGATCGCTATACGATAGGAACTCCGAAAGCAAATATGGGTCATATTATACTTGTAGTAGACACCTGGGTACACCTGTACCCAAAGAAGACGTTATCAAAATGTATAATTTATAAAATTTTAAACTGACATGGTCACACATTTAAACTGAAAACGGGATATTTAACATGTTTACTTATTGTTTCGAGTTCCCGATATTTCGGCGCTGTCACAAGCACCATGATCACGGATAAACTGAAGTCATTGCGGGTGGATGTTTATGAGCAGACAAATCGGTCTACCCTCTTTTTTGTTCGTTTTTTGCGTTCGGCACCACTACCATTGTCACTCACTTCACGATTCTGTTCCCGACACACACAACTCAGTGTCTACTCGCAAAATATCCCGTTTTCAGTATAAATAATAATGTATAGTTCAGTCTTTAAAAAATAATCAAAGTAACATCACGCATATTTCTATTCAAATCTATTCTCTTGTCGTGTCATCGAGCAAGATTTAACAAAACAATCCTGAGCACAGCCATTAACCGAAATTGGTTTGATTGCGAAAATATTTGGCAAGTCAGGCCACCTGCCCACGGCACGGTTCGTGACCGTTCAAACTCGCCTGACACGCACGGCAGTTCGGGGCTAGCTCTCCAGACTGGAGGCGTGGCGGTAATCACCGTCACGAGGTTACCTCGTAGATAATGGCTTTTGAGGAATGCTCGCACCAAGTTAAATTGACAATCAAGTCAATTTTAGTTTGTTTGTACGGCTTTTGCTATATTTTTCGGCGACATCTGAGTTTGACTGGCTTTAACAGTCTACTTGTCTAGCTAGGATCAAATTAAAACAGACAGAGAATGAGCACTTTATTTATGAACGTTAATTTATATGCACGGAATCGCACTCGCCATGCTCTAAGAAAGTCAGAAAACTCATTTCAAAGAGTAATATAATACGGAAGAGTCATTTGCTAGAGTGAGAAATAACGACGATGTTGCTCGTTTCTCTGTTTCTCGTTCTAGAAAATGACGGTGATGAGATTAGATGAAAGTCCACCAAAAGACCCGCTCTTCACCACTACCATGTGTTTTTTATGTGCCCGCCCGTGTTACGCCCTTAACGGCACGGTTGGCGCAGTGGCTGAGCGATTGGACTGCACCGCTGCGTGTCCCGGGTTCGATCCCCGCACGGAACAAATATTTGTATGGCCTACAAATACTTGTTCCGGGTCTGGGTATTTGTGTATTGTGATTTTACCTAAATGTTTGTAAACGCACGGCAGGAAGCCATTAGATGTATGAATTTTCAAGACTTCTCATGGATCTGAATCAAATCGTAAGTGTACGGTCTACGCCTTGCACAGTGTAAACTTGGTTACACAATTACGTGTGATGCGCGACCTCGTTGTGCTGACCCTCCAGAGTACTTAGCGAGGTATGGTGTGTGTTAGTATCAAATACACCAGGCCCTGTTTATGATGTGCTATCGGTTTCACTTTTCTAGTGACGACGAGGAGATACTCCGGACCTATACCGCTTTGGCTTTGTAGCCACGCTTATAAATTGTATCTACATAATTATCATCGGCCATAAACGTATTTTACGAAAAGCTTGTTTATCTAATGAAAGTAGTAATTACTTGCTAATTAATAAGTATTTAGGATGTTTACTTGATTATAATGAGAGTGCAATTTGGCCATTAATATTATATAAGCTAATGAATGATGCTATTGCTGTCATTTTTACGAGTGAAGAACGGTCATGTATGTAGGTATTTATAACCGGTTTAGGTACTGCTACATTATTACTGCTGCTGCTCACAGAACCTGAGTAGGTACTGTCAATGCAGTTAAAAAAGGAGGCCGAGTATTTGGAGCCCTAACGACGCCCTGCGCCCACCTGCTGTTAATTGTGCCTAATACGTCTGTTGAAGTGCTTAGTACGTGTGAACCTACACTTGTACAGTTACCATAAGTGACTTCGCATTTTAAGTAGGTACTTACCCCGACAAAGTTGAAATCCCAGGTGCCTGTAATATTAACTTGAACTGGAATGCTCCCATGGGAAGCGCTAATATTTAATTTAGAATGCTTTTAGGAATCGCCAACCCGCCTGCCAAGCGTGGCGATTATGGCAAACCCCCCCAAAAATGCCTGGGGGAGGCCTATGTCCAGCAGTGGACGTCTTTTGGCTGAAATGATGATGATGATGCTTTTAGGAAAAACAATTTTGTCTAAGGAAATGGTAGGTTATACTTACTTGTACTTACTGAAAAAACTATATAGCGGAGATAGTTCCGTTGGTCTAGTGTCTGCAAATGCTGCCCTGGCCCTGCGTTCGATTTCAGGATCGGGCAGTGTTATTGGGTGTGCTATTAGGTACATCCCTGCCGTACCCTTCACGGAATACAGGCGTGATATTCAATGTTAGTTTTGATAAAGGCCACGGCCAAAATATACATGTCATATAAATTAATGTTTATTTTTATTTTGAAGAGATAATAATAAAAGCACATTCGATATAAAACTAGCCTTTAATATTGCATTGAATTAGTACAAAACACGCTCATTGCACGCATACAGCTCGGCTGTAACAAGAAATAGTTCGTTGGAGGACGATCGTATCAATTATAAGTTTCATCAGTAAAAGCACTTTCATAAAGTAATATCTTAGGAGATTTATCGGTAGTTAGGGATATTTTAAACGTATTTAAACGTAGCTGCTTTGTGCTTACTTAGGGAACAGTAGCTTATAGATATTTTAATATGTTGAACTAGCTGATGTCCCGGGGCTTCCCCCGCGTCAAATTTTATACTTAAACCTTCCTTGAGAACCACTTTATCCATTAGTGAAATCAGCATGAAAATCGGTACAGTAGTTTTGGAGTTTATCGCGAACAGACAGACAGACAGACGCAGCGGAGGACTTTGTTTTATATTAATTATATGTAGTGATGACTGTTTAAATGTGATCATGTTTGGACGAAATACTTACTATCTGTGTCTTCCTACCGGCTGTCATTTGTACATCTGACAGTTTAAAAGATGCTTTGGCACTAAAATACAAATATCTTGATCCCTTTGTGTCACTAAGTAAGCAGGCAGCTACGTTCCTATAAACAAAACATCCCGGTATACAGTACCCGGGTGTAAATACGTCACATTGAACATTAGAAAGAGACGATTACACGTGTATGAGTGACAGAGACAACGCTCTACAGGGCCGAAATGGCATGGTTCTTTAGAAATATAAGGAACATGGTGTATAGTTCCTCATCCTCTTTTGAAAGGGGAGGATCTTCCGATCTGACGGATGTTGTGTCTGGTGGGCAACTGATGTCTTTATTAATATAGCGCACAATAACTAATGTCTTTTTTGTCTGGAACTCTCGTCGACTTACTTGACAAGATAGCACTACAAACTGTTGGATTTCAATCAGCTGACGTCCGTGATTGACTACGTGACGAAACCCTTAACCCCCCCTTCCCTCCGCCCCTGTGACTATGCGTGATATTTTGAATACCCCCTCCCCCCAGAACGGGTCACGTAGTAGTACGTCCCCTAAAGGTCACGCAGCATAATGCGCCTACCACACGCTCACACTTCCCCACAGTTTTGCCTGCGCGATGACACGGTGCACACAGTACATCGCGCGTGTGGTTTGTAATGGTAATACAGTTTTACCAACCATACGCGCGATGTACTGTGAAGTGTGAACGAAAAGTGTGGTGAAGCTTGAGCGTGTAGTAGGCCCATAAGGCTTGCAACAGTTTAGCTCTATGTGACATATCTATGGCCGGGTACTGTTGATATTGGTATTATTGTTACATCGTGGTAATACCCAGGCGGTAGGAATGCTACGGATTGATTAGTATAACTTGTAGAGACACTGGACTTTTTTTTACTGCGCACTGCATTTTCAACTCTCAGTGTTGAGCCGACTGTTCAAAAGCAAACCGTGCACTTTCTCAGTTGCTCTCTGTTCAATTTTCGACGCTAGAATCAATGTCGAGAGTTGAAAATCCAGTGAGCGGTTATCTTCAAGTTATTTTGGACACTCTATGTAAGGATCTGATTAGTTGTAACATTTTCTACCCCTCGTAACTATATCTAGAGATTCCTATAGGTAATGATTCTTAGTATAAAACATTTGTTTTTGCGTCACCACACTATTTTGTACTTTCGAATGAGAATTCTTTCTCGTAAACTTTAGGGTCTAATTTTGGGTGAGTTTTGGGTGTATTTTGGTTACTTTAAAACGTAGCCAAGTGTTTTCCCATTTAGATTCTGCGAAAAATACATTTTATTTTACATAGTTTTTAAGTTATGAAACCTTTTCTAAAAGTCGAGAGGTAGAAAACGCTACAAATCTCGTAAAACAAAGCAATTATAAATTCAATAAAATATTCGTATTTACATAACTCTCACAATTTCTTTCAGACTAGATGCTGACACATGGGGTCACAGGTTCGTTCCCAGTCGAGTCAAATAGAAGTAAATGCGCGTCGAGTGTAACTCAATGTGTCAGCATTACTTCCCAGCAACGGGTTCCAACTGTTCTGTAAACCTTCATTTATCTTAATAAAAATATTACTTTCATATTTTTTATCAAAAGCTAAACATGTTTTAGATTCAGGCATGATTGTTAGCTGGTCACACTGGCGAATTTAATGTTGCCATTGCCTAAAGGTATACACAAAGCGACCGGAAAATCGACATAGCTTCGAACACAGGATTTTGTAATTACTAATTCTATTGAAGCATTTTATGTTCATGTGACATCTGCCAACCCGCACTGGACCCGCGTGGTGGATTATAGCCCATCCCTCTCCTAGAGAAGAGGCCTGAGTCCCTGCAGTGGGAACATTATTGACTGATGATGATGATGATGATTTTATGTTCAAAATCCGGTATCCAGAGTCCGATTAAATCCATACCGGTTTTTCCGTACCTTCAAATAAACAAAAAAAAAACCTTAACCACTATTATAGTCCATAAGCCACCACATCTGAACTACTTTACAAAGAACAGTAAGAACCCCCGCCGTCGGCTAAGTATCTAAGTGTCCGCGTCGACGTCGCCGTTACGGCACTGGCGGCACTGTGTCGCTGGGCACCAGGTGGTAGGTGAGCCAGCACGACAGCAGCGGCTGCGTCACCGCCACGAACAGCAGGAAGTACACGCGGCGCTTGGTGCCGCCTGCTGCCGGCTTGCTCCAGCTGTCCGCGTATGGGTTGGGGGTATAGCCTGGGGTGTACCCGTATGCCGTCTGTGCTGCCTGTTCTGGAGCTTGTGAGCCGGATAGGAGTTGTAACCGGAGGGTTTTTACCTAGAAAGAAAATAAAAGTTATGGCAGAGTAGGTTCTGGACAATAGAACCAGTCGACGCGGTAGGTCCAGAATATAAGAGATGTGCCGTTGCCGGCAATATTTTGCCGAAGTGGGAATTTTGGTGGCAAGATTGCCGGGAATATTGCCGGGAGTGGAAATATTTCTTAATTATCAGTCAAATTAAGTACGGAAACTACGTAATACACTATAATAAAATAAATTGCCAATGCTGCTGGCAATTTGGTACTTTACCGGCGGCAGTGGCAATGAACAAAGGTAGCGTGATGAGCTGAACTCTTATGGAAACAGGGAAGGAAGGCCTTTAACCTGCAGTGGGACCGATTAGGCTCATAATAAGAATAACCAACTAGGTTAATATGTTTTGAACTTTACACAGATTACAGCACTGTAAACTCTGAAAAAATGTTAGTCAACTTTTATTGGAAGGAAAAAAACGCGAATATCTATAGATTAGCTATATAGTGACATAAATGCTGCGTGTGTGAGGTCTTGGATTCTATCCGTTATCCGTGAATCCTTCTCTCTCTCCAAGTGTTAGAAAATACTCGTAAGCAGTTCCTACTATGAATGTGAACCTGTTATGTTATGTTTACAACCCCTAGTCATTTAAGAACCTAAATTAAAAATTACAGAGCTCATCACGCTCTTTCACTCCCACATTATATTGTGCGACTTATGTTTTTTTGTCTAGCCGTAATTTTCAATTAATTACTAAAATAGCTATACCTACTATTAACTAAATAACAAAGTACTCACCAAAAAGTAGGACAGCGCGAAGCTAGTATAGACAAGACTGCAGTAGTAGGCTGTCTTGCCGAGCACCAGTCCAGCCAGCAGACTGCCGATCATGATGATGTACTTGTACCTGTTGTAACCACATTACTCATCATCATCAATCATCATTCTCTTGTCCGTATCCCATAGGGTAGTTGACTGACTAAAAAAAATATGATTCTATTTCATTTATAAAAAATGACGAAAATAAAACGTGTCAAAGATCGTGAGAGGGGCTGGTGACGGCACTTTCTGGTAAAAAATGTATCAAACTGTGACGTCGCGCGACTTTTCGAAGCACTGTATCGTCTTCATTTATTGTTTACGTGTAAAAAATAAAAATACCTACGTGTCCAAAGTTTTTTGGTAACCTGTCTGACGGACTAATTAGATTTTTTTGTCAAGTACCCTCATTTGGGGTCGGTGCAGATGTCTTTTTCTAACATGAATATTACTAAAATGAATATATCTATCCTGCGACATAGGGTATTCTAGTGTGGGATCCAGAGTTAAACTTAAATATTGCTACACTGTTATAATAATAATAATAAAACGTTTATTTCGGACGTAGGTAGTCCATATACTGTTAGTAACACAAAAACCTTACAAAACTATTGTTAGTACATACAAAAAAAAAAAAAAAAAAAAAAAAAAAAAAAAAAAAAAAAAAAAAAAAAAAAGTGGCATCGCACAGGAAATGTCAGTCTATGGCAAGCCCTGGACACGACCACCCGCAGTGTGTAGTCGCATCCAGTGCCGCCACAAAGGCGAGTCCCAGCGGCCCACGAACACGCTCAGAAGGCTGTTCGAGCTGGCCTGCATGCGCTTCATGAGCGACGCACAACGCTTCCGCATAATGGCATGAAAACCGTCCACGCTTTTATCCGCAAACATAGCCGAAGCGCTGCAGTGGCGCGGCAGCCCGAACAGCACCCTGAACGCGTTATTATACTGTACACGCAGAGCACTGTATGTACGCTGCGTGTACTTAGTCCACAGGCTGCAGGTGTAAAAAGATTGACAGAAGGACTTAAATAATGTCACCTTGACTTGCTCTGTACACCGTGCAAACCTGCGGGCCAGCATGTTACAGCGCACAGACAGCGCCCTGCGCTCCCTCTCCATATCAACATTGTCACACATATCCTCTGAGACCCAGTGACCCAGATACTTAAAATTAGACACTCTGTTTAAGCTGGTACCGCAAAGATATAAAGGAGGCACATTAGCGAAAGTTTTATTACCAGCCTTAAACACCATCACTTCACTTTTCTTCACATTATATCTGAGTCCATGGGTCTGTGCGTATTTTTCACAAACATCTAACAGTCTGCGCATGGCACTAATCGACGGGCTCAGCAGCACCATATCGTCTGCGTAGCTGATATTATTGACACACTGTCCATCAATATGGCACCCTATGCTTGTTCTGCTGAGCTCGCCGACCAGCTCGTTCATATATAGGTTGAAGAGACGAGGCGAGGTTAACCCCCCCTGCCTCACCCCGCACTCCAACCCATACACGTCCGAGTGTGAGCCTGCCCACCGCACAACATTCGTTTGACTCGAGTACCAATATTTTAACATTGCGACTACATCACGTGACACATCTGTTTCATTTTTCATCTTTTGCCACAATACATCATACGATACCAAATCGAAAGCCCGGGACAAGTCCAGGTAACAGGCATAGACCGGCGTATTCCTGGCTGTATAATACTGCACAGTCTGCTTGAGGCACATGATGGCACTCTCGGTGGAAAGGCCAGGTCTAAATCCAAATTGAGCGTCATGAAGTTCCATGTGACCATCCAGGTGTTTGTCAAGCAGACTGTCCAGCACTTTTGCTATCACAGTAGCCAACGAGATGGGTCTGTAGTTTCCCAGGTCTGAGACATCGCCGGTCTTGTTTTTTATAACCGGAACCACCACGGTATGTGTAAGTTTATCCGGCAGGTAACAATGACTCATACATAAGTTAAAAAACATAGCAAGCACTCGAGACACATGGAAACCAGCATATTATATGCATCAATATATTTTTTCAAATCTTTTTATTTACTCTATGTAGCATGTAGTTTGTAGCGGTCTCGTTGCTCTAAGTCGCAAGCCCCACTGCCGAGCGAGAGGTCCTTACTTTAGCACCTAGCCACGGAGTCCGGATTTGTACCCGGTTCATAGCTAGATGTGGGAATACTTTTAGTATACTAGGACTGCACCAGGAAGTGGAGTTTTCTTAGCTGAACACTGAATACAAATTAAAAAAAATGCCGTCTATTGAAATTAGGTGTGATGATGTTATTGGCATTGCAAAGCAACCAACGTTTCAAATTAATTCAACGTTTTAAAGTGGGTCAAAATCACGTTCGAAAAATCCATTACATAAATACAAAACATGTTAAAAATGTATATAACTTACCCGGAGAAGGCCAGTAGATCTAGCGTCTTGAGATGCGTGCTTGTGTTAGTGATGTACAACGTCACCAGATACATGATCATCTCGAAGATGATGTAGGCCAGCGCGGACGACGCCTGCATGCCTATCTGCTCCGGGGAGAAGCGGTGTTGGAGCCCTGGGGAACATGGATTTGTTAAACAAGATGTAAGATGTGTCTGGATATGTTCAGGATTTCGGCAGTTTTTAAAACACAATCGTGTTTTTTCGGCGTCTCAGTTGGAGATTCGGTTTTCTTTAGTATGAACACATTTGTAAGGTTTATCGTGTACGGTAACAACACTGATAGCATCTGTATTTTTTTTTCAAATCGTCTACACTTTAATCATTACGACGAACGACAGCAAAATAAATATCCTAAATGACCTTTCCATTTCTTTAAGAACCTTACGCAATCAATCTTTAGTGCAAGATAATGTAATTTCTGTTATGTGTTAAGGTGATAACCAAAGATCAATAACTTTTTTGTTATCCACCACTGAGATTTAACCTGTTTTTAGTATATTGTGAACTTTGACTTTATCTATCAACTGGAGCACTTCATCCTGTGCTGATAACAATTAATTTTAGTTGAACAGTTAATAAAGTTATGATTTTAGGAATAAAATGCAGATATAATATTCATCTTGACCGTTTTCGGCCGTATCGATAAATTTCTGGGTTCCTGCGGCGACTAGCCATCGACCCAGGAAATATTATGCAGGAAGCTCTAGAGTAGCCCGCGAAATTTAAACTTTCTTACGTTTTTTGCAATCAGAAAGTCAGTGTCGGTTTGTATGTTGATAAAAATATGATACGCGATAAGTAACTAATATGCACAGAGCTATTGTCATTATAATCATCAATCCAACCTCTTTGAGTTCATTCAACCCCATTGAACAACTATTTTTTAACATGTTAGCAACGAAAAAACGCTAAGCCTGAAGGTTCTGTTGGTTTTTTGGTCGTAAACTATATTGAGTTCTATTACCAACTTGGGCAAACTTATAGTATACCTTGAAGACTAGGTGTAGTCTAGTCATCACAACTCACCCAACATGAAGCCGGCGAGCAGCACATAGGTGACGTAGCCCATGGAGGGGATGTACAGGTCTGGCGCGTTGATGTCGTACCGAGGCTGCACCGGCGTGTCCTGGTCGTATTTCACCATCCATTCCTGGAACAGAGCAGCTTACTTTACGAAGAGAGAAAGAAACGTAGCGATACGATCCCCGGGTCAGGAAGTGTTATTAGGTTTTTCATTCCATACCCAAAGAGTTAGGCAGAGGTGTACCTAATAATAATAATAAAGCTTTATTTAATTCATGCATTTCATGCATATAATATTCAATTACATTTTTTTTTTTTTTAAACGTTGCCCCACACTAGGAATTTCTTCTGTATCGTGGGTGCGTTTACAAACATTGAAACTCACATACACAAACACGCCCAGACCCGAAACAACTATCTGTAGGCCATACAAATACTTGTTCCGTGCGGGGATCGAACCCGCGACACGTAGCGCAGCAGTCCAATCGCTTAGCCACTGCGTCAACCGTGTCGTCAAAAAACATTTCGTCGGCTAAGAGTGTAAGCCTGCTAACTCACTTTAACCCTTATTTACAGGAGAATAATAAAACTGAATAAATATGAATGTTACAATTTTAGGTTAAAACCAAAAATACAGTTGGTGTATTTTTGGATATTCTACATTCTAGAAACTAATAAAATAGTAAAATTTGATTCTTAATAAGATAAAAATGTTTTTATGACTTAGCAGGTTTTTTTGGTTGAAAACGTTTTATTTTGTGGACATAGCAGGTTTTTCGAAAGAATTCAAGGATAGGTAAAATAAATTTAATTGTTTAGTTAAGTTTTAATCATGAGGCAAGCTATCGTAATAAGAGCGATAATCTTCAGGTAAGGTGTTTTTCAAGTATTAAAGATCTTAAAGCCAACTTCCCAAAAAGGAGGAGGTTCTCAATTCGACTGGTATTTTTTTTATGTATGTACACCGATTACGCTGAGATTTGTGATCCGATTTACGTGATTCTTTTTTTGTTTGATGCAGAATAATTGCTATTTGGTCCCATAAAATTTTAACATAGTTTGGCCCAGTACTTTTTATTTTATGAACATTTTTTTAAATTTATAAACATTTTTCGTTTATGTGTGTTCGCGAATAACTTCGTCGTTTATGAACCAATTTTGATGATTCTTTTTTTATTGGAAAGGAGATATTTCAAGGGTGGTACGATAATATGGAAACCAGGACCTGGTGATGGGATCCCAGAGAAATCGAGGGCAACCCTCAAATTCATAGGCACGTACAGTGCGATCAGATTATCTTGGCAGCTCCGAACTTCGTGCAGGTCATTTTGTTACAACGAATGTATAAAAGTGTTATGATATTTATTTTATTTGTATTTCTCACTGTTTAAATTAGATATTTTCTGATCGTTTAAGTATTGGTTTATCTGGCAATAACAGTTTTATTCCCAAGTTTACTTGCGCAAAATTTCGCAAAGCCTATGTTCAGAGCTGCCAAGATAATTTGATCGCACTGTATTACATGTTTCGTGCTTTTTCTGACGCTATTCAAGTATCTAGCAGTCATCACTTCATGTTGATGAGCTGATGATGGAAGGCACTACTCCTCAACGGTTAGCAGTTGAAAGCAATAATAAGGGAATCTTGAAGGTTAAGGGTTAGGTTTCTTGATTGAATGTTAAATGCGTTAGTAAATATTTCTATAGGATATAAACAACTAAAAATGAAAAAAATAAACATCCGACTTCAAAAACACCAAAAAGTGAAAATAAACTTCTGAAGACAAATCAGCTTCTGAAGCTTCAAAAACACCAAAAAGTGAAAAATAAACTTCAGAAGACAAAATCAACTTCTGAAGTCGGTGGCAATAAAACGAAATCAAACAAACAAAATGTCACCGAATTCAGAAGCTGATTTTTCTTCTGAAGTTTATTATTCACATTTTGGTGTTTTTGAAGCCGGTTGTTTTTCTTTTTGCAAAAAAGTTGTTTTTACCTCCGCTATATTTCAACCATGACATCTTGAAACAATTGAGGTATTTAATTGAAAACTAATTTTTATTGCACGGAACGTTGAAACGCCGCCGACTCAATAGAAAATGGCGCCAATCATGGAGTTAACCGGGCCATTTGAATAAAATGGATTTGACTGTTTTACGCATCACACTTTTTTGCCGATTTTACGTTGAGAGTGAGTTTAGCTCGTTTTACAGTTCGTGTGGCCTAGCTTTCTCTTACAGATTGTATAAAAATGTAATTTTGGCTAAAAGTGGAGTTAGCAGGTTTACACTCTTAGCCGACGATTTATTAACTTAGATAAAATTTGATTTGTAAGTATAAATTCAATTTTGTAATTATTTTAATTACTACTCGCTTTAATTTTTAATAATTTAATGCGTGGACCCCGTTCGAGTAAAAGCCTCCCCCAAGGAATGCCATCCTTCTCTGTCATTAGCTCTGTCTAGCCAACTACCGCCTGCACACGCTACTATTTCGTCTGCCCATCTGGCCCTTGGTCGATCTCTTGATCTGGTGCCTTTTGGCCCAAACCACTTTACCGACCGTAGAGTCCATCTATCGTCCTTGTAAATCGGGCTACGTGTCCCGTGTACTATTAGGTACGGGACACGTACCTAATAGTACACCCATATTTCGCCGCCAGTTATGTTTAAGTCCTATGTAATAAGGGGCGAGCCTATTGCCGTCAACCAGTCGCAAATCCAGAATCCGACATCACGCTCAGCAGTCGCGTTTTCGACAGCTAGACCAAAGAGGCAGTTGAAAACTTGTGTCACATCAAAATTAATTTGTATAAAGCTCAAGTCCGGTCCGGCATGGAGTACTGCTGTCACCTTTGGGATGGCTCAGCCAAATACCAACTTGCCACACTCGACTCAGTAGAACGCAGAGCCAGGAGGCTGATTGGCGACGCCAAGCTGGTTGCCAAGCTACATAGCCTGGCCCACCGCCGCAAAGTTGCATGTCTGTCGGTCTTCTACAGACTGTACTTCGGAGAGTGTGCGCAAGAGCTCCACGAGCTTATTCCACCATCTCCCTTCTTCCATCGAGAGACTAGGCGTACTGCAGGTTATCACCCATACCTTGTCGATGTTCCACACATTCGTACGAAGCGTTTTGCTAAGTCTTTCATTATTCGTACAGCCAAGGAGTGGAACACCCTGCCTGCGTCGGTTTTCCCGAGTTCATATAACCCCAATCTATTTAAGTCGCGAGTAAATAGGCTTCTTCTGGGTAAGCTCGTTCCATCGTCGACCTCATCTCTGCCCTTAGGGCAAGATTGAGGTCAAGAGCAAGCCCATATTAAAAAATAAAATTTTTTAATTTGTAAATGATAATCATAATAGACGGAACGGATGGCCGATGGTGCCGAAAAGTTCTGGAATGGCGACCGCGAACCGGAAGACGTTGCGTTGTGGAAGGCCTCCCACTAGGTGGACCGATGACCTGGTCAAGGTTGCGGGGACCCGCTGGAGGAGAGACGCACGGGACCGGTCAATGTGGCGATACCTGGGGGAGGCCTATGTCCAGCAGTGGACGTAAAAAATATTGTCCACATATATTTTCTTTTTTCACGTAAACAAAAAATTAAGACGATACAGTGCTTCGAAAACTCGTGTGACGTCATATGATAGTACATTTTGTACCTACAAGTGACGTTTCAAGCCCCACTCCATGATCTTTGACGCCCTTTATCTTCATTCATATTTTATAGTCATTTTTTATTGATTTCATAAAACAAAAACCACGTATCCAATATTTTTCGATAATCTAACTGACAGATTAAACAGATATTTTATATTCATATTTTTTTGAGTCAGTTCGATCCCCTATTGTTCGCTTCTTCACCAAACAATTTCTTCTTGCAGTTACTACCAACCTTATGCGTATAAGGGAACATGATGAGCAGCAGCTTCCGCAGCACATATCTCGTATCCACTGCGAAGTAGTACCGCAGTCGAGACACGGGCACGTACTTGTTGAGCTCACGCTGGACCGCCTCCCGACCCTGGGATGCCAGCTGGTTGCCGTACTGCAGCGCCATGTCCTGCGAGAAGGGGACGCTAATAGACTAGTGGGAGGGGTGGGGAGGGCTGTTTTGTTTACTAGATACTGTCTGCAGGGTAGCTTGCGTGGAGGTTTAAAAGGATCTCATATTCTCATGACAATGTTGTACGAGAATAAGAAATATCGCCTAACCCAGGTTTTTGAAAACCTTTTTTTTTTGGTTGGGTGGAAAATCATCAAATGACCCCCCCGCTCTTGGGCAGAGCGAAAGGGAGTGTCAGACTTCTACTGACTAAATACCACCCATGTTCCTTCTTAGCCCTTCATGTCGAGGCCACAGTATCCTGTGAACATCCCGCAGCTTTTGTGAACCTGAGCTGAGAAAGGCATGATCCTCAAAAATAAATATGTATAATATGTTTTCTTTCTTTCTAAAGCGTCATCTGTCTAGCCTTTTCCAAACAATCAAATAGACTCAATTATTATCACATTTGCAATATATTGGTATACTATGTATGTGGGACTTTTCATAATTCTTACTACAAGATCTCAGTTTACTCTGGGCTGACCAGATTATAAGAGCATGCAATGAATTTAAAAATGTTAGCAGTTGTAATGAAAGATTTGTTAGTATATTTCAACAAATAAGGTCCCTATAAGTAGGACCTCCTCTTTCCAAGTAGATTTTTCGTGAATAAAGTTTTTTTTGCTACCTTTCTGCCTCGGGTTAATGATGCTCGTAATAAAACTTGAAGGTTACCTGTACTATGGGCTGATGTAGCATGGAGCCTAGTTGTGCTGGGTTTGGCATCGGAGACTGAGGGTAACCACCCATATAACCAAAATCTGAAACACAAAATATTTACAAAATTACCTTGTTGTTAACAGAATTTATTATTTTATTAAATTATATAAGTTCACTTCCTCTTCTCGTTATGTCGATTCTACTTTCGTCTTATACAGTTTGGGCCCAGTAGGTAGCCACATTTATTGTAGCGGCAGAGGCGCTGTTCAGGTCTTCAAGAATACATGTGTAAAACTAAACTAATTAATTTCATAATAGAACTATTATCAAAACTTAATTGTTCAATATTGTATCTAGCTGTAAGTCTTCCAAAGTCTTTAAATAAATTAAATTAAATTAACTCAGTTGAAACCCTCTTTCTAACCTTTCAAACTGTTGGCAATTAAAAGCAGCATACTCTGCTAATTTAATTTAGTAATTATATTTTAGTATATTTACAGGTTTTCGGGTGTTTTGTACTTAATAAATAAACAAACTTACTTCCAGATGGTCCAGCAGGTGGAACAAAGTCCTGTGAGGTGTCTAATTGGATTCCTTCTTGATAAGGAGGAGGGGGTCCAGCGGGTTGGAACCCAGCAGTGTATGGTGGAGGAACAGGGCTGAAGGCGGGGCTCGGCGAAGGTGCCCCCATCGCTGAAACGTCACTCACACGCTTCGCCTTACGAATCCCGCCCGCCTGACCCACTGCAAACAAACATTGTGAAATTATTCATTGGAACACTTTTTTTAATGGCTCATTCAGAGATTTCAGCTATGCTATTGGTTAGAAAGTTACATGAACTACTGCTATGTACATAGCTGGATCTAATTGGCTGTTTTAATGACTGTTGTTACTCAGCAACAGTTTCTAGCAAGGCTTGTGATGCATCGGCAATTTTTAGCAGATTTAGGTCACCTGGGAATATTAATAATAATAATATTCCACAACTATCACACAACGCCATCTAGTCCCAAGCTAAGCAGAGCTTGTGTTATGGGTACTAGACAACTGATAAACATACTTATATATTTCTAAATACATACATATTATAGATAAATTACACCCAGACACAGAACAAATGATCATGAAATATCATGAATGATGAAATGATGAATGATGATTAATGTGTAGAAGGTGTTAGGAACGATATAGTGTGATCAGTTCATTTGAATGTAATAAGAACTTTATGAGCAATTGTTAAATACAGCCTGACCAAGTCGGTAACAGGTGACAACGTTGTTTACATAGAAAAAAACACTTACCATTTCTGGAAGCATTGAAATTCATTGTTTTTGTTTGCTATCAGTCTAATGGGAAGGCATTGACATATTAAATTGTTCAATTAATGCGATTTATTTCTGATTCCACTGATTGAAACACATCACCAACGTCCAATCTGTCATTTTATGATGACAAGAGTGACAGGATTCTGTTTTTACGTTTCTTTAGGGAGTGAGAGGAGTTTTATCATTTAATGGTTTTGAAATTAAAACTTAAACTTCAAATACAAGAAAAAATATGATGATTTGAAATAAACTAATAAGAATAAAATGGTGTTAGTATCAAAAATAAAAATTATAAAAGCAATTGTAAAGGTAAACTACTTGAAGAAAAATCTGCGTGTGTTGAAGCGAATGAAAACGCGTTCCTTTCAACGTTGTATTTGTTACATTTGTCAAGGTATATAAAGGATTTTGAAAAGTAGTCTTATGTTATAGATTTTTTATGTGCTGCTGAAAGAATAAAATAATATCCGATTTGAGTCCTTGACGAGTGATCGTCATTCAAGAATCACATCACGCACAATATCACTCATCAAAATATCACTGTCACCGAATGTCAATCACAGTCAAACAAATGTCATTTCATTTTCAATTTGCGCGAAGGTCCCGAACGTCAGCTTTGTAGTTTGTTTTGTGTTTTCCTCAATTTTTATCAGATTCATACTTCAGACTATTTTATATAAGTCGTAATTATCATATTGTGCAAAATCTGTGAGTGTATATGCTAACGTGATGGCGCTGACGAACGTACTGCTGCTGAGCCAAATAGCTGGCTATGTAATTGGTCTGATATTGTCCCTATGCATCATAGCGCCGATGGGCATGCATTAGACATGGTCGTTTTCGTATTTAGTTGGTAACGGATATGTAACCGATATTCAGTTTTCATATCGATATCGAAAACCGTTTTCAGATATCGATATCAGTAGAACGATTTGCACAAGTAACTGTGAAACGAACGAAACGCAAACTAACGACACACACAAACTCACACTTTTACCGATATTGGAATCTTTGTTGTAATTAATAGAAATTAGACCTTATTGCTAGCGCGTTAGGATATCGATATTACGCACGCACTAATAAAACCAATCACTAGCCGAAGTTACGTAATATTCGCTTCATCACTTTTAGGCCAGTAAAACATGGAATGGTAAGACAGAGACAAAGCGAATAAAAACCGTCGATGTCATATCGCTCATGATGTGAAGTTTGCGTTTTGTTCGTTATTACTTATTCGATATTATTCGTAGTTCGTTCTCGTTGTTGCGCTTTGTATTAACCATAACTCGATGAAGTTTTTGTGAAAACGGTTATGTATATTTAGATATCGATATGATACGATACTAAACACATATCCGATATAAGTTACGTTTTGATATATCGAACCCATGCCTAGCATGCATGTCCATGAATTCAAGTAAGTTAAGCGTAGGGACTGCATTACAACTCATTACAATAACTTAAAAAAAAATAAGCTTGTCCTTCTAAAAGCTCTTTTCCTGTGCCTCCTCAAACCAGCCTTAACTGAAGTTCCATACTATTAAAAAAATGGCGATTAAAGGAAAATATGATATGATAATTGTTATAATATTTATAGAACCAAAAAGAACAAATATTAAGATACACTTCACAATCAGAGCAATCAGTACTAGATATTTTCAGAGATTGCTTGTGTTCAACACACAACACATCTTTTGTTTCTGTTTTTTTGTTTGGCCCCCAATGCTGAGTGTAGTTAGGGTTGCCATCCATCCTTAGATTTGCTGTCTAACTGGGATTTAAATACATTAAGATTAAAAATTAAGATTTCTATACTTTATTTTGTTGTCCTGGTGAACACTGCATACACTTAAAATAGGCATATATACCAGCACTTCTGTTATTTTTACAAATCTATATTAATGCTATGTTTGTACTGCTGTTGGTGTACCAAATAAATAAATAAACTCTTCTACCTGTACGTGGTATATTTGGGTGCACCAAACTGACCACACAAAAGTATAAGATTTCATGCTGAACTTTTCTGTGGTAACTCTTACAAGTGTCTGAACCCAATGACCTACCATAATAGGTGTTATTTAAAGAACCGTGTCCAGTGAGGGCGGCTGTAACTGAGCAAAGCTGTAGTTTTGTCAGCCAAGCATCCTTTTAGTGAATCACCTGGCGATAGTAGGAAGTGCTATGGTCTGCCTGCACTCACCATGGTATAGCCACAGTTTGTAGAAAGCTCCCTGTCGGGTTTCCTTACCAGTGTGCATACTTACCTAAAAGGGAATTTCAAAATGGATTCGGATCCCCTTGCAACGGTGATTTTTTTTTACATTATTGGCGAATTCGATTTTTGGTTTAGGAAAGAGTTCATTTAAAAATCTATTAGTCGCTAGTTCTAATTATTTTTAAATCAAAATTCAGGGATAGAATTTCCATTAAGAACCGCTGATTAGGAAGTTCATTTTTTTTTTTGTAGATAGTACTCATTAATAGAAAGCTTTTTGCAAATTGTCAAGTAACAGTTTTTTTTTGTATTTTTGGATGTATTATGAGTGTGAATTATAATTGTTGCTGTATTATAATACCAAAAACAGCGGGGTGGTTAGGTTTGTAGGGTACCGAACACGCAACTAGGAAAACTTGGATGCAAGAGCGAGCGAAGCGAGCTCGGGACTCGGGGCACCCCGACACGGACAGGTTAGGTTAGAAGGGGATGGCGGGGTCGATTGAGCGAGCGAAGCGAGCGAATAGACCCCGCCATCCCCTTCGTGGTTATTTTTTTTAAAAACCACCCAGAAGTAGGAGCCCCGCGAAGCGGGGCTCCGTCGACTGGACTTGAAGGGGTTAGGTTCCAAAAAATGGATTTTTCTCAAGAATGGTGCGTCACCTTTACATGGGAGTGGTGCCAGAGCACAGTGGGCACCCCCCCTCACCCTTTCCCTGTCAAAAGATACAAAATTTTGACCTATTTCGCGTTTTAGCGCTGTTCTAACCTCAAAACTTTAACCATGGATATCTCCATAACCATGGGGCTCCGGGATTTGGGGGCGGTACTAGGGGGTAGCCCACTTCCCCCCCTCCCACTCCCCCACTCCCCCCCCTCCCACTCCCCCACTCCCCGCCTTAAAAAGCGACGGTTCTTAATGGAAATTTTAACCAAATTCAGTCCTTTTTCTGTAAATTTTCCTTTAAATAATATTTAAGTTACTTTCCTTCCGTGTGGCATAGTCATTGGATATCCTGGATTTATCCTCCTTTGTGATTTTTTTCTGACCAGAGAATAAAACCCAGGAACTCTTTCAGGCAGTCGCTTTTATGAACACTTTTTTTTTTTTTTTAATTATAAATGGGCTTGCTCTTGACTTCAATCTTGCCCTAAGGGTCGGGGCTGTGGTTTGTCGAAAGGTTAACGCGGCTCCGACACATGGGCGAAGAAGGAACATGGGTTTGGTTTTTAGTCAGTAGAAGTCTGACACTCCCCTTCGCTCTGCCCAAGAGCGGGGGGGGGGTTATTCGATGATTTTCCACCCACCAAAAAAAAAAAAAAGGGCAGAGATGAAGATCGCGACTTAAACAGATGAGCAACACACACAACAACACTTGTAGTCATTTGCATCAAGTATAATTTTCCAGCGGGCACTGCTTGCTGTTTTCTCACGGTGATTGGCAGAATGACGGCCAGCTGGCTGTGGCATGGGCGTATCGGGCGTACTGCGACTATGTCGTTGTGGTCGGAGTACTCATGTTCCTGACATGCAGCATTCAGATCTACAGGTATGTTCTTTTGACTAGCTTAAACAGTATTTTTTTATTAGGAAATGGACTTGCTCTTGGCCTGATGGAACAAGTGTGCCTATTCACTCTTGCTTTGAAGATAGACCGGTTAAATGTGGGAGGGAACCAGCTACCAGGGAACCAGAGGGTGTTCCAGCTTGTAACTGGTTATGATGAAGTTGTTTTTCATGCAGCTTTTACTACAAGATGCCTTCTCCACGAATAACAACTATAGGTTGGTTTCGAAGAAAGAGATTTGAAGCTGATAATTTAGAAGATTGAGATGGATTTCATAAAATAACATCTTGCAACTTTGTAAATGAAATAAAAGGCAGGCTTTGTATATAAACACATATTTTTTGTTGTTATGTACATAATATTGAATCATGCTCAATACAAGTGTTGACATTGTTATGTCTGTCTGTAGTTACATAGATAACGCTAGTGTGAATCACTTGGTATCTATTGTATTATTTTTATTAATGTAAAGTACCTACTTATTGTTATTCAATTAGTAGGTAATTTTAGCCATAATGTCTTTGTTAAATATAACATCACGCCTATAATTCCCGGAGGGTTAGGCAGAGGTGTAGGTACTAATGAGTACACCCACATTTCATCAGTTATGTTTAAGTCCCATGTAATGGGGCCCCTATTATAGGGATCAAGCCTATTGCTATCAACATGGCACAAATCCTGACTACTGAGAAATTCCTGATGGAAAAACCCAATAACGATGCCCGACTTGGGAATCAAACCCAGAACCTCATGCACAGCAGTCGCGCTTGCGACTACTAGACCAACGATTGTTAAAGTAGGCGCAAAAACGCGGATTTGCGCCCAGAAAGCCATAGGGGATCGGACTGACTCAAAAAAATATGATTCTGTTTAGTCCGTCAGTTAGATTATCGAATAAAAAAATTAAGTTCAAAAATCTATAACCCGACTACTAACAAAATTGCGGTCTTAAAAGTAGAAAACAAGAAAATAATTCTTGTCTGATATTCTTCGTAGTCGCATGCCACTGATACCTGATGCTCCTTCATGGCGTTCTCATTGATACAGAATTCAGCTGCTAATTGCCATTAGCAAGGTGGCATGCGACTACGAAGAATATCAGACAAGAATTATTTTCTTGTTTTCTACTTTTAAGACCGCAATTTTGTTAGTAGTCGGGTTATAGATTTTTGAACTTAATTTTTTTATTTGAGTTTTATTTTTGTGTGTACTTAAACTATAATATAATACATATTTGTAATGTGCTCGCCAAGACCTTTCATTTGATACCAAACTTGTATGATTATCTCAATTTAATATTTTTTGAGGTAAGTTTTTGACATTTAAATTCCGTCATAAAAAGAATTTATAAAATTTATATAGCCTATGTCACCCGGGCTATTCTTACGAATCTATTGACACCTAATTTATTAAAATTCGTTCAGTAGTTTAGGCGCTACGGTGGAACATACATACATACATAGACTGCCAAAATCATTACCCTTCCTTTTGGCTTCGCCGTAGTCGGGTAAAAATATTGGATACGTGTTTTTTGTTTTATCAAAACAATAAAAATTGACGAAGATAAAGCGCGTCAAAGATCATGGAGTGGGGCTTGAAACGTCACTTGAAGGTACACACGAGTTTTCAAAGCACTGTGTCGTCTTCATTTTTTTGTTTACGAGAAAAAATAAAAAATATGTGGTCTATATTTTTTGGAAATCTATCTGACGGACTATTAGTTTTTTTTTGTCCGATCCCCTCATAGATAACAGAAACAACAGGATCCCCTATAATAGGGCCTATTGCGACTAGCGCGAGGCGTGACAATCAATCAAGGTATTTTTGACAATTCCATACTGAGATTAGACTGCGAACTTAAATTCCGAGAACTGCTTATCTGGCGTATTTTCGGATAGCGGCCGAAAAAATGTAGACGGATCAGGAATTCAGGACGGATGCAATGGGACGCTCTAAATTGGTATAAGTTAGTTTATTTCATTAAGGGCTTCCGACTGCGTGAACTGGGATAAACCGGACAGCTATTATTATTATCCGAGTAGAGCTAGCGAGATTTAACTGCATTTTACAGATTTAAGCATTTGTTAAACGTTCTATATGTTCGGTTTCCTCTTAAATAATTATTTTTCCTGGAAACGACATAAAATCGGTTCTATCTGT
Source organism: Diarsia dahlii (assembly GCA_949775195.1). NCBI lineage: Eukaryota > Metazoa > Arthropoda > Insecta > Lepidoptera > Noctuidae > Diarsia > Diarsia dahlii. The sequence continues at coordinate 20,531,464 of OX459209.1, forward strand.
ATACCTATTTTTACCCGAAAGTGTGATAGCAAAAGCAGGGTTATGATTTCACGCGTAAGGTAGTTATGTGGGTTTCATTATACCCTCGAAGTATAACGGCTGGATAGAAATTAATGGATGCGGTGTCTATAGATTCGTCTACATAGTCCGAGGTTACCTATTAGCCAGTCGGGGCTGCGGGTTGTTCGAAAGAGATACCGCGGCTTCGACACAAAGGGCTAAGAAGAAACATGGGTGGTTTTTAGTCAGTACACCCTTCCGCCTGCCCAGAGCGGGAGGCGTCATTTGATGTTTTTGAAAAAAAAAGGGTACTGATTACTGTATGTTTTTATAATAACATGTATAGTCTTGACTTCATAAGCCCTGAATTCTGAATGTATACACGCAGCAAATGCCACCGTACACTGATGATTCTATGTTAATTTGTCCGCAGACTGTCCATCTTCATGTACAAGGGTCTGGACAGCTCGTTCCTGTCTGCCTTCCTGGAGGCCGTGGGCTGCATGCTGCTGTGTGGCTTCGCCGTGTCGGCCGCCGTCATCGTCACGCTGGGCTTCATGACCTGGTGCCAGATCATCGTGGAGAGGTTCCCCAGGTGGGTAGCGAAAATTAAATAAAAGAGTACTTACAGTGTGAGAGCGGTGGCCCAATGGTGGCGGCCCCGTCTTACGAGGAGTAAGTCGTGAGTTTGAACACAGGCATTACTTTTACTTATTTCATCACCGCTGCTCTCGAAATGGTGAAGGAAATCATCATCTACTAATCCGCACTGGGCCAGTGGACTATAGCGCATTCCCTCTCATAGAGAGGTGGCTTGGAGTCCCAGCAGTGGGAAAATTATTGGCTGATTATTATAATATCAGTATCCCAGTATGTCCTCATAATATGTGCCTATGACAATTTTTAACAAGGGTTTTTGAATTTGATGGAATCCGAGCTTTGTCGGTTATGTGTTTGTGTTCATAACTTGATAATGATCAATGTTCCGTAGTCATAGTTCTTTACTTGCTGATCGTTACGTTGTCATTGAAGTATTACTTTGAGAAAGTAAATTAATGATAACTTTGTATTTTCAGTTGCGAAGCCGCGGCCGGTCAGAATATAGACAGCAAGGAAAACATCACCACGAACAACTTCTACATGCAAATCGGCACATCACAGGTAAGAATTAAGTACTGTTTATCTGCTTAACCTAGATAGCGTAACGAAAATGTTAGTATTGTAACTAGGGAGCAATTTATTATTTTCTATTTTAGGAGTTACTGCTCAGTTTTCCTGTAAGATAATACTAAATGCATAACGATACCTGAAGTTGTTGTGTTTTAGCAGGACAGTAGCGGTGATAACATCACATTTTAACCTTTTGAGCGCCACAGTCACGTATAGACGACAAGCCGAATAAGCAAAAAAGTACCTTAAGTCTGTCGAGTTAAGGTACTTTTTGGCTTGTCGTCTGTGGCGGTTAAAAGGTTAATTGCGTCAAAAACTAAAAGTAAGCCTTTTGAATGATACCCGTCGGGGCAGCGGGTTGTTCGAAAGAGTTACCGCGGCCTCGACACAAATGTCTAAGAAGGAACATGGGTGATTTTTGGTCAGTAAAAGTCTGACACTCCCTACCGCTCTGCCCAAAGCGGGAGGAGTCCCTCTAAAAAAAGAAAGACTTTTGAATGGAAATAAAAAGGTATCTTCACTGTTTTTTTTACGAATACAAAATGATACCTAGTTTATTGTTGTTTCGTGCGAAGAAATATTAGAGCCAGAGCAATGATCGCTATTACAATGCTAAAACGCAACATTTCTAGATGCGTTTTGGCATGGTAATAGCGATCTTTCTTTGGAGGCAATACATAATCTTCATTAAAATTCATGTTTCATCCACCAGTTCGGCGCCTGGGCAGCGTTCGCGACATGGGTGGGTCTGGCTGTGTTCTCCACCATCAAGGTGTGTCGCTACCACCAGCTGGAGAACATCCAGGTGTCCATGTACCGCGAGCGACAGCGGCTGGTCAACGAGACCGGCTCCCCAACCACGCAGGACGGGAGGTCAACGCCGCCCATCGACATCGCGCATTAGAACCACTCCAGCATGAGGAAATTGGTTAAGTTGTATGTTAGAAAAGTGTAATTTATCGTAGCAATGCATCGTACCGTCTAAAACGAAGAAAACCGCTCTTTTTACAACGTAATAAGGGCGCTGTCGTAGTCAAATGTGCAGTTTATATCATTACCATGCAGTATACTGTACAATTTTTGGAACTAAATTAATTTGACCGTCAGATGTGATGAAATCAAATCCTACTTAGCGGTATCTTTTCTATTATTGTTTTTATATGGAAATGTATATAAAAGGAGTAAGCAGTAAGCCTCCTATCAGACCTGCATTTAAACCAGGATTATTGTCAGAGGCTGATGAAATGAACTGATTGTTAAGTATAGAATGAGGTAATTTTACTTGCCTTTAGTTGAGTAAGACTGGTGTTAAATTGTCATGTGGAAGAGGCAGGGCCAACAACATAATAGTAATATTTTGATTTTGCCATATTCCTACGAGACCCGCTAGCATCACTTTACCATTATTAAACGATTTTCGAACGTAGTCCTGTTTCAAAGTAAATATGAAAAAAAAAAACAATAAGTAACACTTTGCCCGACCTGGGATCCAATTCCCAGCACTAGACCTAAGGGGCGGTTAGAAATTTAATTTTCTATGTAAATCCCAGCATTGCATCCGGTTAGACTGGAAGCTGATCCCAACATAGTTGGGCCAGGCTACTATGCAGCGAAGTGCTAAGAGACATTAATGAATTGTGATGCAACTGGGTTCAATACCTGTTATAAAATAAACCGGAAAACATGCCTTTTAATACAAAATTGTCATAAAACGGGCAAATAAAGTCATTTTGGCCTTTCTAAAAAAAATATTTATTTGCCCACCTGCCCTTAATTAGGCAGGCTGGGCTGAAAACGATGTGGAGAAAGACAATTATAGTTATAAAGTTATAATTAATAAATTTGTGATAACAACATAATGTTCAGTTGTTTTGTACAAACTAATGCTTTTAGACAATGCTCACAAGTCACAACCTATGAAATAATAATTCATTTTTATAATATTTGAGTATTTCTCAAAATAAGTGTACATCTGTTGAAAAAAAAGTGTGCCTCGAAATAGTAACAAAGTTTCAATGTTTTTATTTAACCATACATACAAAAAATAACATATTTGTGAAGAAAAACTATTAAACTTTAAAGTTGTGAAGAATAAATGGTAAAACCATAGATATTCAATCAATTTTAGAAAGCTTTTTTAAAAAGATGTTTTTTGCGTTTCATACAAAAATCAAATTGCCACCCTACGACTTCATACATGTAACACTTCATAAAATTCGATATGTCGCGTTAATATTGTGCATTTTTTGTATTACAGACCTTGATTAAATGTAGTTTCTTAATTAAAGTGATTTTCTATGGGGTTTCATAGTAAAATATAAAAAAAAAATGCGAAAAACAAAATGAGTCGTGCCCATTTACTTTTTAGTAACTTACTCTTTAGTTACGTTTTATTTCTACTTCCACGTAATTTCTGAACGCATCCGTTACCTTTTAACACGGACAACACTAGCATCATTCTGATTGGCTGTAGGTCTGACGTCTCCGCCATAACTTTTAATGTGAAAATCAGTTTTGAACGTGTTGTCCAAGGGAGATTACTTTTTCGTAATAAGAAATAGTTTTTCACTTTTTCACATTAAGATAAGTCTTGATTTATATATGTTATTGTAATACGTGTCGTACGAACATTTAAGCGTATTATATTATTTGCAGTTTCAGGTTTTATCAAACCATCGACTTAATATGATCTTAATTTGTAAAATTTTCGTTGCTTTTTCGTAACGTTTTTTTATGAATTTCGTTACGTTATGAAAAAGTATAGTGTAAATCTGAGTGTATACAGTTCTTAAAACTTTGCCAATATTAAAACCTTAGTGAACATTCACTGGCAAATAGTTCTTTACGAATTTTAAAGTCTCATATGCTTTATTTAATAGGTTGGTTTATAGCATTATGTTTACTATTTAGTAACATCTATAACTATTTCATAACAATATTTCGTAACAACTTTTTCGTTACGTACACTTTTTTTGAGAAATACTCATTTAAATCTGAGATTACATTTACTTTTATAAATCAAGTATTAATCATGTTTTTTTTATTCTTTCGGAAAACATGGGTTTTCTTGTTTTTGGACACTTATGAGTATTTTGCGGCACTACATGGAATCGCCGCGCATAGATCGGCAATGTCAACATTTTACATTCAAATCAAGAATGTCACCGTTTACTTGTACGACTTCAATGTGTCGAAGGCTTTGAAGGCTCACACCAACTTCCGTCGCCACGAAATTTATTAGTAATAGCCTTCGATCAATAATAGTACTAGATTAAGCATCAGGAACAAAACTAAGTCGCTCAAGTGGCCACGTTTGCACACACGTAAACATCTACATAACATCTTAGAAAAAAGTTCAATATTATTAACAACTTCAGATGATTATAAACCTTAACACTTAAACATAACGTTTAATTATCATTGTAAAGTATATTTATTTAAGCCCTTTCATCGGAGAAAGATTAGAAGCAAAACATTTTAAATATCGCTCCAAAATAAAAAGTCATCAGTACAAAAATATTCATTCTAAAATGAAACTTAAACTCTAAGCAATACGGTTAAAAGCATTTTGTGTACAATGTCGTGCTTATTATATTGCGGAACTAGCGTTCCCTGTTCAAGAACATGACACAATAGTTGGTGCGTTGTAGCAAACATTGGCCAAACAATTATAATATTCGCTGATTTAATTATATTTACAGTTTAATTATGTTTAAATATTATGAAAAAGCACATAATGATATTAAATTACCGAAAAAAAGATATTCCTTCCAAAACCTTGGTGTTACGGTGGTTATTTACGCAGTTTTTGAACGCATACTGCGGTATTTTGACGTCTTAATGTTGGCTATGATTGGACCATACTAATTTGAAATAAGACCACAAATACGTTTGTGGTCTTATATTTCGGGCCGTTTTTGAAGCGCTTATCGGGAATCTAGTACATTATTGATCGAAGGTAATAGCCATCTCTAGACGCTACCAGCGCGGTTATTTAGGTACTCTGTGATTTTGGGATTCAATTTAGCACGTGCAAAATTTTAATTTATTGCGCATGTGTGAAATATAGTAAAAACTATCCTATAGCAACAGAGAAACAAAGTAACTTCCTAAATCTGAATGTGCAAGTAAATACGTAATAACATGATTGTCTACATTACTAATGTATTGTCCGTCTCAGTTATTGTTGATTTGTGTAATGTTTTCATACTAAATAGTTTTATATTTATCATAAGATACCATTAAAACAAATAAAGGAATTAAGAATTTGGTGTCGTTTTTAATTGATCTCTGAAATTACAACTTATTTAAATGGCAACTATACAGTTGTTGATTACAGGCTGAACAATTATTGACCGGCTCAACCTAACCTGTCTACTTTATTTAGGTTGGAGCCTTGAAGGTACAGACGGCTACACATCAAGCTATACATTTCCAGTTTACGCTGATCTCGCACTGAACAGAAATCCTATACAATGCGAGACTACCTTATACTGGAAATGTATAGCTTGACGTGTAGCCGTGTGTACACATGGACATAAAAGGATTTTCTTACCTATACTATCATGCAATTTTATAATCTGTATTTCGCATGCGAAATGACAAAACATAACCCTCTCTTGGCAGTCGGGTAAAAATTACTTCCTTAAACGTCTTTACATTACATACATCCATATGCAGTTCCTTTGATGCACATCTCATGTGATTTATAATATGAAACTTCATAATAATTTAGTACAAGTTACAAGCCCTGTCGGGCACCATAATTTAAAAACATGACCCTTGGCAGTCAGGTAATAAAATATGGAGACTAGCCGTTAACGTTATTATGTACTAGCTTTTGCCCGCGACTTCGTCCGCGTTATACTAAAACTGTTATCTTTGGTAAGTAGATCTATCATTGAATTTAATTTTAAAAGAAAAACTCTTGCGATAATATCATGGCGGTCATGCGGTGCTTGACCCTCAAGAAGCTCCCGAGTGATTTCATCCCACTTGGGCTTGGTAGTTACTTTACAGTAATAAATAAGTCGGGCGGTCCATATTTTCTTACGTAACAAAAAGCGTCTTGAGTACGTAAATTTTACTCAAAGGAAACATTCCTTTATTTTTGAATAGAAAGCAAACTGCATTCAAAAATTTTCGAAAATTCTCTTCTCCCACACCCGGGAATCGAACCGGCTAAAATCTGGAAAAAATATACCCTGTACTTTTATTGCATCGATCGTTAGGGTCAATTATAAGGATGAAATCTCTCTAACAAACATGATAAATTAAATGAAAAGAAAACCAGGAAATCTTAAATTAATTTAATTATTTACAAAAAATGGTAAACTAACTAATTAGTTGCTCGATATGAGCTCCATTCTCTTGGATACACAAATTTTTCTAGTAACCTTTTAATAAAGTGTTGTGGTGAATATTATAAATCGTATTCTGAACTTCAACTCTCAACTCGTTGTCATTCGCATAAGTATTCATGTAAATTTGATTTTTTACATATCCCCACAAAAAAAAATCTAATGGGGTGAGATCTGGCGATCTCGCAGGCAGGTTTTCCTTTCATTTAATTTATCATGTTTGTTAGAGAGATTTCATCCTTATAATTGACCCTAACGATCGATGCAATAAAAGTACAGGGTATAATTTTTTCAGATTTTAGCCGGTTCGATTCCCGGGTGTGGGAGAAGAGAATTTTCGAAAATCTTTGAATGCAGTTTGCTTTCTATTCAAAAATAAAGGAATGTTTCCTTTGAGTAAAATTTTCTATCTGCAGTATTAAGAGTACTTTCCCTCCAGGTGGCATTACAAAATTCCACCCTGTATAATCAGAAAGCTCCGAACTGCTAAGCTATCGGGAGTTACACGTGTTATTGTGAGTCAACCATAAAAGATAGACATATGATGTTGTGGGATATTTTTTAGATAATTTTATGTAGAACATTTCCATCATAAATGATTTCTATGTAGCTTTAACCATTAAGGCTGCACACGCGACGGAAGCTTAAAAAATGGAGCAACTTCTCCCGTTTTCCCAACATTTCCCTTCACTGCTCTGCTCCTATTGATTGTAGCGTGATGAAAAGTATACTATAACCTCCCCAGGAGTATGAAGAATAATTGTACCAAGTTTCGTTAAAATCCGTCGAGTAGTTTTTGTTTCTATAAGGAACATACAGACAGGAGGACAGACAGACAGACAGACAGACAGACAAAAATTTTACTGATTGCATTTTTGGCATCAGTATCGATCACTAATTACCCCCTGATAGTTATTTTGAAAATATATATCATGTACAGAATTGACCTCTCTACAGATTTATTATAAGTATAGATATAGAAGATAAATTAATTGTACGTCTTAATTTATTAATACTATTTACATTTAAGGGGGGCGTCCATAAATTACGTGAGGTGTTTTAGGGGGGGAGGGGGTCGAGTGAAATCTCATCTTACGTTGGAGAGAGGGGATTTTTTTTCTGTATAACAAAAAAAAAAAAACTTTTTTGGTGCATTTAATCCAGACTCTCAGCAATATTGATCTAAGTCGTAAATAAAAGCACGAAGCATTTTTTTTTTCTTTTTTACAATAACAATCCAACGCGTTTACGTAAGAAACCCACATTTTGAAAAATCTCACGTGAGATTGGGGGATGGGGTCGAATAAAATCTCACGACATCTCACCAGGGGGAGAGGGAGGGACAAAAAATAAAAAAAAAACACCTCACGTAATTTATGGACGCCCTAAGGAATAAAGGTACTAAACTCAATTCATTTACATTTAGTCGGGGACAGAATAGGGGGCGAGCCTATTGCCAACGTGACGTTAAATAACTATTTACAAAGTCTATATTGTTCTTAGACTCACGGTCTGAATGAGATGTGCGGAAATCGGCCAATAACATTAGTTAAAATATACATCTGGCACTTCCTGTGATTGGTCGAATTTGGCACATCACTCCGCTCTGCTCGTCTCCGCTTTGGTGAAAACCGGGCCTTAGGCCTACACGATGGCGGTAGAAATTTGTTTAATATGCCGCTGGTATAGTTACGTCTGCAGCCTTTCAGATAACCTAGTACTACGCCTTGCGTGCTGCTTCGCGATGTGCACTTTCAAGTAGCGCAGCTGAGCAAATTGCTGTCCACACTTATCACATGAGAAGCAGTTGTTGGCGTGCGTGCGCGCGTGTCGCAGCAGGTCGTAGCGCACGCTGAACCCGCGGCCGCACGCGCCGCACGAGTGCGCGCGTGCGGCCGCGTGCCGGGCCATGTGGCGCGTGAGGTGCGTGCTCCACCGGAATGACATATCACACTGTGTACACGAGAACGTCTTCTTGCCGTCGTGGGTTTGTTCATGGATGTAGAGGGCCGCTCTGGATTTGAATCGTTTCTTGCACTGTGAGCATTCGTAGTCGTGGAACCCTGTGTGTAAGGTCATGTGCTGCTTCAAGTTGGGTTTCGAGGACACCTTCGTCCCGCACACTTCACACTCGTGCTGCTCCTTCGTTTTGTGGGAATGTTTCAAGTGGTAGTAGTAGCTGGAATGCGCTCTGTATTCTTTACCGCAGAAGGGACACTTGTGTATCTTCGGGTTCTTCCCGTTGTCCTCTTTCGATTGTATATTATTAACTTTTGCAGCTTTTGGGAGAATTTTATTTTCTGGTACTGGGACGTTGACTACACTCCTATGTCTAGTTGCGCTATTGCGTTGGGGACGGTTGTCTATGTTCATAGGTTCAATAACTACTGAGCAGTTGTTCATGTTATTATTATTTAGTAGTGCATCAGAACATTCAGAACTAGTGGAGTCCCGTTGGGACCGCTGCTCAGCGCTAGATGCGTGGCTTGTAGTATCTTCAGGCTGTGTTGACTCCTGGCCGTCCTGCGAGTCCTCAATAGCTTCGAACACGGACTCAGGCAATGGTCCGAAGCCCTCCGTATCGCTGTGATCTGAAAACTCATTTTCTTGGGCTCTTACTTTGTCTATCTTAGCCCGTACGGAGGTGTTTATTTTAACCGTTACCGACTTGTTTATGTTAACCTGTACCGGAATGTTTATTTTATCCGTTACCGGGGTGTTGTTTCTAGGCGGTACTGGGATGTTAATTGTAGCCGGTACTTCGGGATTTATTTCAGCCGGTACCGCAGGATTTATTTCAGCCGAAACCGCGGGATTTATTTCAGCCGGTACAGCGGGATTTTTTTCAGGCGGTACCGCGGGATTTATTTCAGCCGGTACCGCGGGATTTATTTCAGGCGGTACTGCGGGATTTATTTCAGGCGGTATCGCTGGATTTATTTCAGGCGGTACCGCGGGATTTATTTCAGCCGGTACCGCGGGATTTATTTCAGGCGGTACTGCGGGATTTATTTCAGGCGGTATCGCTGGATTTATTTCAGGCGGTACCGCTGGATTTATTTCAGGCGGTACCACGGGATTTATTTCAACCAGTACCGTGTGATTTATTTTACTCAGTACCGCGTGATCGTGATATATTTTAGCCACTATAGCGGGATCTATTCTAACCGGTACAGGTCTAAATATTTTTGCCGATACGGGGGGGTTTATTCTAAACGGTACAGGTCTGAATACTTTTGCACATAAGGGGAGGTTTTTTCTAACCGGTACTGGGGTGAATATTTTAGCCGGTACAGCGGTGTTTATGTTAGCTGGCATGGTGTTTCTGTCTCCAAATGTCGGTGAGCAATTTGGAACAATGTTTGCAGGCGCTGGCGTAAGATCCCGATTATCATTTTGTGCGTTATTTCTCTTGTATTTCAGGCTTACGACATTTTCTGAGGCGTGCTGGCCGGCGTGGGAGGACAAGTGTTGCATAAACGTTGACGGGGAGAACTCGAAAATGTACCTGAAACAAAAGAGCTGTATTGGACATGATAGTTTGTAACAACAATGAACTATTTAATAAGCGGATAGTTTTGAAAAAGTACCTTTTTGAGAGTTTTGATATCATCATAGCCTTTTGTATCTTCAAGTAGGGTAGGGTTCCTTCTCTAGTAATCATCTTTGTTTTATGGCAGATTAAAATGAAGCTAAGTATATCGAACTCATTTCTTTTTAAAGTTTTTGAAAAGTTTTGAGACGAAGGCGTGGACTGGTCAAGTCAGATTGCTTCATTTTAACGTGTCCGTTTTGAACGAACATAATGAACACGGACTTTATTGTATCTCATCTACTTCGGGCAATCTTAGTACGTCTCCTGCACTGGTTTCATCTTCCATGTCTTGTTCCTGTATCTTCTGATGCACTCTACTATGTGCGGTCAGTTGACTTCGCAGCCGGAATGTCTTCCCGCAGTGACAGACATGTGCCTTCTCCCCGGTGTGCACGGACATGTGCGCGGACAGCTCCCCGCGCCGCTTGAAGCGCGCGCCGCACTGCACGCACGGGAACCTGCTCGCGTCGTGCGTGCGCGCGTGCATGCGTAACGCTGCGCTAGACTTGGACCCCTTCCCACATATATCACAAACAAATGTTCTATTCTCAGAGTGAGATTTCACATGGTCTTCCAAATGGGATTTCCGTGAGAATGTCTTGGAGCAGGTGGGGCAGGCATGAGGGCGCTGCTTGGTGTGCACAGCCCGCACGTGGCGCGCCAGGTTGGCGGCGTCGCTGAAGGCCAGGCCGCACGCGTGGCAGCTGTGCCGGCGCAGCCCGCGGTGCGCGCGCACGTGCCGCGTCCACCCGCCCGCAGACACGCTCTTGCGGCACGCGCCACACATGGCGTATCGCTTACCATTCTCGTTTATTGTAAACTCCGGTTTGTCGATAACCTCGACTTTTGTTTTGTGGTCTTCGTGGCCGGTCTCTTCGTCTGGCATTACCGCTCTGGAAATGTAAAGGATGGGATCGGTGTAATGATACTGTCATGTAAGTTGGTAACGTATATTAAGTAACACTAGTAGGGCGCGACGTGTGCCACGTGCGTGTAGGCCAGGTCGGGCGGCTCCGCCTCGTGCGCGCGTGCGACGTGGTGCCGCAGCGCGCGACGCTGCCGGAACGCGCGCGGGCACGCGGCGCAGGCGTGCGGCGCGGCGCCGCTGTGCGCTGCGGCGTGCGCACGCAGCTCGTGACGTTGCCGGAAGCCGGCGCCGCATGTGACGCATGCGTGCGGCCGCTCGCCCGTGTGCTTCAGCCGGTGCCGCACCAGCCCCGAGCGCAGTCGGAACTTAGCCCCGCACTCCGCGCACTCGTACGGGAACTGTTCACTGTGAGTCTTTAGATGCACGTGTAACGAACCGCTCTGCGTGAACCTCTTCCCGCAGTGCGAGCACACGAAGGGCTTCTCTCCGGTGTGTATCCGTATGTGCTGCTTGAGGTTCTGCGAATTGGCGAAGTTCTTGGTGCAGAGGCTGCAGTTGTACCGGCGCAGGCGCTCGTGTGTCTCCGTGAGGTGGCGCTGCAGGCCGTTGGGCGCGCGGAACTGCTTGCCGCACACGTGGCACACGCACGGCCGCTCGCCCGTGTGGATACGCTTGTGGAACAGGTAGGTGTGCGCCGAGCTCAGGTTCTTGTTGCAGATCTTGCACGTGTAGTAGGTCTTGTTGTCGATCTTGTTCTGCACCTCCCTCAGCTCCAGCCGCGCCTGCTCGTCCAGCCGGTCTCGCCGCATGTTGCACTGCGACAGGTCGTCGAACCTGTCCACATCCTTGTCCTCGGCGTCCGACACACTCGAGTCGGTGAAGTCAGGGTAATCCTCATGATGTTGGTCATTCACAAAATGATCTCTAAAGTTCACAAGGGCGTTGTAGAAGTTGGTATAGAGATTTGTGGGCTTTCTAGTAGCGAACGTGGCCAGCGGCTCGTCATCGGAGAGCTCGGAGCCTTCAGAGAGCGCATCACTGCAGGGCTCCTCGGGCGAGTCGCAGGGGCTCCTGCAACAAATAATGCCCGTCGTTACTTCATGTGCGTCTTTATGTGGTAGTCCAAGTGTGTTTTCCTCCGGAACTTTTTGGAGCAGATCTCGCACTCGTGTTTGCGTATATCTGCGTGTATCTCGAGGTGTTTGGTGAGCGAGTCCTTAGCGCGGAACGCCTTGCCGCAGTGCGGACAGCGGTGCGGCGTGTCGCCGGAGTGCAGGCGCGCGTGCGAGTCGCGCTCCGAGCGGCGCGGGAAGGCGTCGCCGCACTCCGCGCAGACGTACTCGAGGATGCCCTCGTGCGCCAGCTTGTGGTGCTGCGTGAGGTTGCCCTGGCTGCTGTAGCTGCGCGAGCACTTGTCGCACGGGTACACCGCGGTGCGCGAGTGGCTGCGCATGTGCGCGAACATGTTGTACTTGTTGGAGAACGTCTTGTTGCACGCGGGACACACCGCCGGGATGTACTTTTGGTTGTTAGGGCTTTCAGCTTGCTTCTTTTTCGTGCTTTTGACATCCCTGTGATCATCAGTATAGTGCTGCTTCAAGTTGTCGATAGTGTCAGTCGTGAAGCCACAGTTGACGAACTCTGGCTCCTCCGATGTCCTGCCGATGTGTGCCTCCTGCAAGTGCTGCACGAAGAGCTTCTTGTCGTTGCAGACGAGGTCGCAACATGAGAAGACACCGTCCGCTATGCTAACTTCGACGTGCTTGTTGAGATGGTACAGTAACCGTGTGGCCGAAGAGAACACACTCGCGCAGAACGGACAGTGCAGGCTCGGTACAACAACTTGGGGCTTCTCTTTAGTCTCAGATTGTGTTTCTTTGTCAGAATCGTCAGCTAGCATTTCTTCGAACGTTATATGATTGGTGATGTATGTTTTGACACCGTTGTCGAGTACGTCGACAGAGTGCTCGTGACGGATATGCTCAGCGAGGGTCTGTGTAGTGGTCAAAGCTGGCTTCTCAACACACTTTTGGCAAACAAATTCTACATCTGTATCATCTTCGTCCAGATTAAATTCAGTGAGAGCATTTCTGACACTCGTGTAATACAACCTGAAATATGAACATGTTTGCATTTCCTGCAGATACAACATCATCATCAGTCTATAATGTTCCCACTGCATGGACTCAGGCCTCCTCTCTAGGAGAGGGATCCAACAATACTAAGATAATGTCGTATACTTACTTGCCCTGTGGTTGATCTTGAACGATTTCATTTGATATAACGGTAATGTTGTTAGGTGGATTGGATTTCTGAAAAATAAGAAAACAAGCTTAAAATATTGCAAAGTTCCAAAGGGCGTCGCCAGCTGTTGGCCAAGGCAAGCTGGCGACGCCTTTTAGAATAGGCAGAAGGGGATAAGTTTACTATTATCAGATGATACTGAAGTTCTTCTAATAATTATTGCAATAATGTTACCACCTCACAGACCACGGGTTGGTTAGTTTCCATACTTGTTTGTATACAATAGAACTAAATGTTACTAATTTTGAACAGTTATTCAAAAAGTCTAGGAACTATAACAAAATTTATAATCTCCACTTTCAGACTACTGTGGTTCTGCTAAGCCTTAAATCCTCTTAGCACGCTGCTGGAAGATTCGGGTCTACCAGTTGAAGAGAGGTGTTCAGTGCTCTCGTTAGGTAGCTGGATCAAGGGCTTGATTCAGACAGCGGTACTTAGACACAGCTCGTATTGTTAGGAGGTTCTTCTCTGTAGCCCTGATCGTCGGTAGCTTGGACTCTGTTCCCGATACTGTACAAAAATAAAGAATTTCTGAAAATATGGTAAGGAACAGTTACCCGCTTGCTATAGGCAATCTTGGCGTGCAGCGCGAGGTTCGTCTGCACGCAGCACTTGACCAGCTCGTGCCACGCCAGCAGTGTGTTCGCGCACTGGTAGCATACCACCAGTGGCAGCTCATCTCTCTCACCTACCTGGGAACAAAACAGAACACCTACTTCAGGCACAGACTGATACTGGGGTAACCCCATTAATTGTCAGAGAGTTTTGTGGTTTGGCTTGCAGCTGAAGTAGGGACTATCGTAATACCTAGTATTAACTAGGTTGTGGAGGTTTGATAGACATTTCCTGCATGTTAAGTTGTAGTATTCAGCTGCCTCATTTTTGACTGGAAGCTGACTCTGAGAAAAGGCTATGAAGGTGATGATAATTTACTGCTATGTTTTTGACAGATGTGCTCAACAAAATAATAATGTCAAAAACAGACAGTCAACAAGATAATGAACCATTTGTACTTAATGAACACAGCTCAAACCTCACACAGCTTACAATAAATAGGGCTAGGGCCCTGTGTTCTAGGATAGAATAGGATCTCTAGGACAGAGGATAATGGGAGGAGGGAATGTGTTGCACCATACAAAGCAAGATTTAACAAGGGCACATAAAGGGGAACAAAATAAGCGTTGGGAAATTGAGAATGACAACTTATTCTACCTTACTGATTGCAGTTGCATATAGACATATAATTTACAATAGCAATGCATATTAGTCTGGGTGCCACGGTTCATTTTTTTATTTGACTAGCTATTGCCAGCGGCTTCGCCCGCTTGAAAATGACGATTTTCCATACAAACTTTCATCCCCTATTTAACTACCTTAGGGGTTGAATTTCGAAAAGTCCTTCCTTATTCCTTGTCTCCATTATAAAGACAACCTCTGTGAATAAAAAAAAAATTCAAAAAATTTCAGCTTTCTAGGTCCAAGGGTTTGGGCTGGGCACTGATGAGTCGGTCAGTCAGGACTTCTCTTTTTATTTATATAGATTACTATCAAGCTAGTTTTTCATGAGTAGCTTCATTTTGATGAGACGCCAAACATTTCCTGAACAAAAACTCTCGATTTTGGTAGATATCAGAGGTACATGCGTGCTCGTAACGGAAGTGCTCAGCTTTGTGTGTTAGCGATGATTATTATTTTTTTTTTTAATTATTATTTTAACATTTGCAATCGGTCGTCAGACCATAAGCGAATTTGTTGCAGTCGTTGTGGTGGAGGAGCCAGTGCTGCGCCTCCCACTTATAGAAGGTGGTTCCTCTTCAGCCTTTTTACCACCGCTGTCGGGTTTAACAGTTCAGTCACTAGTGGGTTTGGGTGCATGGTTAGGCGTGCCTTGTGTTGACATTTGTACCGCTCGATTTCAAAGTTTACGAGCGTCACCTGCAGGAAATCGTCAATTTCGCTATTCCGAGCAAACCAGGGTGCATTTACTATGGCTCTTAATATGCCATTTTGATGATTATTATTAACATTAATTTAATAAATTAACATAACTACCTTTATTGGTAAGTACTTGTTTATTTTACTAGCCAGTTTGTTCTGCAGCCCCTCTCCAGACCATATAGGCATAACAAGCTCCGTGATGGTGGCGCATATCCGACAAACTTGTGAGAAGTCTTGGACATCTGAAAATAATAGTATAAGTTAATTGCTGTTTCTTTTCATTCAATATTTTACATATAAATCCTATCCCTACATACTGCCTAGATTCCTGAAATGTAGAAATGAAGCGTTTTTAGCGATCGTGCCAAAGAGCCGAATATTGGGACAATATGTTGCGATAAGTGAAACGGTCTTGATTAGTGAAATTCATTTTTTAGGTACCGATTATAAAATGAAAACAATCCTTACCATACCGGGTTTAACATAAGCAAATGACAACGGAAGCAGAGTATTTCTTTTATAAAATATTTCACTAAACGCCCGCAATTTAAATTATTAGGTTACAGAACGAAAACAAACAATATTGTAGTTACTTACTGTCAAGATTAACCGGTGTGCTGGGCGGCTGTGCAATGGCACTTATCCTCTGCGTAGGGGCCGAAGACTGACTTGGGGCAGCATTTAGTAAAAATACTTGTTCGGTTTCATTATTCATTTTTAATTAATTGATCATCGCGAAATAAGTCCATAAATACAAACAAGCTGCGTCTGACATGGTCTGACAGTCTGTCTGTGTGACTGTCTGTCTGACACACAGATACGAATGAATGAATTGATTGACAATGACAGAAACAGATCAAACAGATTTATGTATGATTGATTGAATGAAATTAATGTCATTCAATTTCGTTCTGAAACTTTTTCAAACTATTATCATTCTCTTGCCCTTATCCAAATTAATTTATGGTCAGCGCAGCATATTAAATGGTCTCTTGATTATTCTTCCATACTTTTATTACTCATTATCTCATTAGACACTTCCTTTTTGGTCATGCTTTTTTCATTCTAATAATAGGGATGTTAACTAAAAAAATCTAATTAGTCCGTCAGATAGATTTCCAAAAATATTGGACACATAATATTCTTTCTTTATTCTCGTAAACAAACAATGAAGACGATACAGTGCTTTGAAAACTCGTGTCTGACAGGAATGTCAGACGTACCAACTTGTTGGTCCACATAATAGTTTTCAGTGTCACGTACATACCATGTACCAATATTACTAAAATCCGCAATTATCTTTGTTTTTAATTTTAATGTAGCCTATAACACTCGCGCCATCAAGACGAATCTAACGATGTTTATTTCATTCAAATCCCTTCATCCGTTTAGGAGTTATGAGGGAACAAAGAAACGGACATGCATACAACATACATACACGTCAAACACATAACCCTCCTTTTGCAGTCGGGTGACAAACCAAAATTCTGGTATTTTCAATTTAAATACTGGATTTTCACTTTGTTTTCATGATACATCGCCAGAAAATAATATAAAAAAATAATCATCAGTTTTCAAATCTGGCGCGAAAAGTAGTTCCATGGATCAACAACTGGCGCGCTAGTGTCGCAAGCTGTTGGCTTATTTTTTGTATGAAGTCTTCGTTCTTCTCATTTACAATTTGTTTATACTACTTACCATAAAAATCTATCTAAAATGTACTATTCTGTACCTAGCTCTGAAAAATCTGTACCTCCTTTAGAACGGAGTTATTTCAAAATTAAAATACAATTATCAAAAATTAAATTCAATTCAATTAATTAAATTCAATTTTATTATTTAACAATTACTCACAAAATATAATTACACCAAAAAAATGTACCTATAAAGTACCTACCTCAAGTAAAAACAAAAATCCACTTGATCAGCTGGATAGTTTCTGAGAAATATTACAACCGTGTCTTGTGTTTATGTAAACACGATAATAACATAATATCACACCTGTAATTCCCGAAGGGTTAGGCAAAGGTGTACCTAATAGTACAGCCACATTTCAGCAGTTATGTAACACTATAATTATCATGAAATACTGAAATATTATGTTATTATCGCAGAGCAGTGGTGGCTCTGTGGTAGCGGCCCCGACTTACGAACAGTGAGTCGTGGGTTCGAACCCAGGCAGGCGCATTACTTTGTGTAATTTATTTCATCACCACTACTCTTAAAACGGTTAAGGAAAACATCGTGAGGAAACCGAATGTCTTAGAACCAAAAAATTCGAAGACATGTGACATCTACCAATCCGCACTGGGCCTGCGTGGTAGATCATAGCCCATCCCTCTTCTAGAGAGGAGGCCTGAGTCCCTGCAGTGGGAACATTATAGGCTGATGATGATGTTATTATCGCGTTTACATAAACACAAGACACGGTTGTAATATTTCTCAGGATCTATCCAAGTGATCAAGTGGATTTTTGTTTTTACTTAAGGTACAGTCGAAACACCTATTAAGTATACATTTTGCATGTGTGAGTGAAGTTATAGTTATACGCACACACACTAAGTAAAACGAGTGAACTATGTTTCTAATAGTGTGCGTTATGTGCGTTTATGTCAAAACTGGCCTACCGCAGGCCGACTTTACATCACGCACTCATCGGTAACTTTTATTAATATTGCGTGGGTATACTTAAACATACACGGGTAAAAATTCAAGAAACGGGCTCACAGTGAAGGAATATGACCCAATATTTTAGATACGTCTGGTAGAACATCCGTGGCAGAGTGGTGTAAGCGCTTGACATAGTTATTAGTCTACGCTCGATGTCGTGAGTTCGATCCCACTGAGGAGTTCAGTTTTACTGTTTTTTACCTTTTTTTACTTTTTGTTTTATAAAATTAAGTTTGTGACCAATAAAATCACTTAAACAAAAAAGTAGAAAGGTAATTAAATAAAAACAATAAAATAATTTGTTTTATTTTTATTTACTAATTAGACAATTTATTTGTTGCTTAAGGATGGACGTAAATAATTTATTGAAGTAGGGTGGTATCTAAATTGAATCGAAAGTAAAATTAGCTGGGAAGTGAATCAACATGTTAGAGGTAGTAAGAAATTATGGCAACTTCTATCTGCATAACAATAACATCACTTCACCAGACTTTTAACAATACGAATTGTTGTTTAAAACAGAGGAATACAGCAAGTTGTTTATGTAACAAATAAAAATAATGCTAAGTTTTACATTTGTTCACACAAACATGAACATTATGTAATTCTACTAATTTAGTTATTACATTCATTATAATATCTTTCACCACCTTTTCTCCATAATATTTCACGCCCATCCATATTCAACTTAAAAGTTTTTTCGTCGCTACAAATCACCACATTGTTCTTCCAATCAAAATTAAAATAATTATGACCTAGCGAACTGTAGTCGGCGTCGTCGATGCGCAGTGGACTGGACAGTAAAATCTTCCGCGCTGGCTTGCTGCAGGTGATTTCTCACCGTTTGTAAGCACACATTGTGTGCTGTAGCTGTGACGCGTGTTGGCAATCTGAATGAACTAGCTTTGTGCTTTGCCACGATGTCATGGTGTCGAGCTGATGAATTCGCTTTTGATTTTGGCCCACGTCGAAGATTTTCCACGTCTCCAGAATCCGCATATCGGTAGACCCATAATTGCTCGGTTCTTCTCTGTGAATATAAAACAAAACAGTATTTAAAATACCTACTTCTACTAAAATACTTATGATAATAGTTATTTTACAGTAAATAGTAATATTTATGTATACTTAAAAAATAAAATTATGCTTTCATATAGGTATATATAATTAATGTTATTTATATATAATATTCCACAAATATTCAAATATACAATAATTATATAAAACACTTTTAAAAATATACCTATTATATACCTTAAACTATTAGCAAACAAAATGGGCTATTATAACAATGGTTAATGCACTTTAGTTAACTTAATGTATACCTATCTATTAAATGACGAAATAATATTAATTTGGTTTATATGTAACTATATATACCATATAAAAACTATAATACATACACACTTCTATATACACCAAATTAATATTATTTATTTTCAATAATCATATGCATAGATACACTACAAGTTAAAATACTTTTAGATATGGTTTAAATATACATTAGCAAACAAAAATGGGCTGTTATAACAATGTTAATGCACTAAAGTTACGTTAATTTTATTAATTCCTACGTAAACATAAAAGTTATAGTATCTGTTACTTACCGATATCATTATGCGCCTTGCAATTTCACTAATAAATAAGGTTTGCTCATGCAAAAGAACGATTTCTGCCATTTTAACGTTGTTTAATGATGCATGTTTGGATCCACAGAAATAAATTACAAACGAATATATCTAGAGTAATTCTGTGTTATCAATAAACTAAGTAATGCAAATAATCGTAGATTGACCACTAAGACGGCAATTTTTATAAATGAAGGTGTTTGAAAATAATTTTATTTTTAAATTGTCGGTAGTTAGTTTATAAGCAGCCGAAATAAAATGGACTGAGAGTGTCGTAGTTCTCAAACGTTGCAAACTTCATAACTCATCCATGAACGGGATTGAATCGTTAAAGATTCTACTTTAAATAATGTTTTAACAAAATAATGATTACAAAAAGAAAAGCAGCACTCGTGGTTTGATCTTACGACTCCTCGTTCGTTAACCAAAGGTGTTAACTATTGTGCCAAGATTGCTATAGTTGCATTAGCGAAATATTATATCTGATTCAGTGACAAATGAATGATTACTATATATTGGTATATGGTATTATTGATGTGCCGCACGCACACTAATAAAGACAGAGCTCGCTTGCTTTACTCAGTGTTTGTGTGGCATAACTATTTCACACATGTAAAGTGTAAACTCATTAGCTAGTGTGCGTGATGTATATCTAATAGCTGTGCAGACTGTACTTTCTAGGTCCATTTTTTTGGTGTAACTATATTTGAGGGGTATAAAAGCAAAGGCGCTTCAGTCACAAAACATCTGAACTGAGTAATTTATAATTTTCTACTGTGTCGTAAGAAATTGTTATTTTGTAATAGTTAAAATAGTGGTACATTCATTATGACGCGTAAGAAAGATAGCCATAACTAAGATTAATCAAATATACACCAGTTCTATAAAATTTAAGAAAAACTTTAGGACTAAGGTGTCTTTGCATTTAAGTATTGGACTGAAGCATGTTTGCTTTTTATTGCTTTGGATCGAAGCTAGTTTGCATCTCATTATATTGCACATGCAGGTTAAGCGGGTTGAGTTTTTGCAGTTTACCTTAAGCAAATGCAAAAAAAACCGTTACCAGAAGCATTTAAACAGCTTAATAGTTAGTTAAATTTAAAAAAAATATGCTTTAAGATAAGAAAACTTTTGCAGACCACACCATAATAGGCCATAATAATTTGTTACGTTTCTGCCTTTTCTCGCACTCGCCGCCACTGATCTACATTTCTAGCACGTTTTCTAGCTCGTCCTGCACGAGCTGGTGTAATATTTTCTTCCATTACAATAGTAATAAAACAGAAAACTCGAAAAAAACAGACGCTATTTCCAGATAACTTACTACGACAACTAACTGATTCGCTTTCTAAGAAATTTTGAAATGGCGGCTCCTGATTGGTCGATTGTGACAGTGGCGGATTTGCTTCTAACAAATTTAGGATCTAAGCGTTTTTGCATTTGAACGCTACTTTCAAAGTGCATTTACCGTTGACTGAGGTGGATTTGCACTTTATCTTCTAAGGCATAATGTTGCAGCTTTCAAGTACTACAATTTGGTAATACCAGTTTAAAAAATTTCAATTTTGGACTGAAGCGGTTTTGCTTTTATACCCCTCATTTTATGAGTGACTAGCTGATGCCCGCGGCTTCAACCGCGTGGATGTCGTTCAAATTATTTAGTAAAACCTTCCTCTTGAATCACTCTATCTATTAAAAAAAACCGCATCAAAATCCGTTGCGTAGTTTTAAAGATTTAAGCATACAGACAAACAAACAGACAAAAATAGCGACTTTGTTTTATACTATGTAAGGATTGTTAAATAATAAAAAATTACAGAACACCCGCCATCTTGATGTCAATATGGCGGGTGTATTTTATTTAATTTTGAAATAACTCCGTTCTGAAGGAGGTACAGATTTTTCAGAGCTCGGTACAGAATAGTACATTTTAGGTAGATTTTTATGGTAAGTAGTATAATTTGATTCGCTATGGTGGTACACCCGCCATTTTGACTCTCATGTCGCGGTACCTATAGATATCCCCAAACAAGCTCGCTTTTCGATGAAGATCCCCAAACAAGCTCAATTTTCGATGATGATTAAGAGTTTAAAACCCCTTTCAGGACTTTCTAATTTTCTAGCTATTCATTGAAAACTTAATGTACGAGTGTCATGATCACATTTAAACAATATTTGGTCTCACTTTGTTAGTTCATACATTCTCATATTTAAATGAATGACAGCTTAAACGATGTAAAGGATGCTATTTTTGTTGGACAAAAATCATTTGTGATTTGCTCCACGTTTTAGACTGTGTTGCACTCGGGATCAAAGGGCCCTAAAAAATTGATACAGGGCCCCAATAGGACTAGCCACGCCATTGCTGTCACTACTATTTAAATTCTTTTATTCTTATTCGAGCTATTTGTAACAAAATGTACTAATTTTATTTAATTTTTGCAGAAATACACAGATGTTGTAGAAGCAGTTATGGAGAATGCCGATATGTCAGAGAGGGAAAAAGCCCAACAAGTCAAAAACTGGTATAAAAAGGCACAGACAGATGGAAAAAAGAAAATAACTTATGTAGTGGCTAAAAAACACACTACCGCCAAACGCATGAAACGACCTCAGGGAGTTAAAGGACATTACAAGGTGGTCGACCCTCGTATGAAGAAAGACATGCGCGCGCAAAAGGCCAAGGAGAAAACGAAGGCTCGCGGCAAAAAGGGTAATTCTTTTAAGAATAATAAAACTAATAAAAGTACGCCGCCTAAGAAGAAAGACAAGAAGGCTAAGGCTAAATAAAATAAATGTAAAGTAATTATATGAAAATATATTACCTACTAAATAGTTTTTCATTTGTTAATATTTTAAAACCAAAAACAACCAGGAGAGCTTGCATGTATGCGAGCCCGAGAGACACAGGATTAAGGTTACCGTTCGGGCTTTGTCCGGCCTTGTGTTTTGCCGGGTCTGAATTCTGTGATGGTAGGCCTGGTCCTAAGACCAAATCCTGTAACGGTAAGGATGACGGCCTGTGTTGTCATCATACCAAGGTTCTGTGTTGGCTCGCGTTGATCGTCTAGTCTGTTCGTTTTCGTGAGTGAATATACTGAGAAAGAGTCAAACTTTCTTAATGAGCCTTTGGTGATCAATACTGTGTTTAATCTAGGAAGGATTGAACTTCCTTATAGAGTAAGATCCCAGGGCCGCCAGACGTCACGTACCTATTTTCTGACGAAGGAAATGTGGACGATTGAGTAGTGTTAGTATGAACTAAGAACACACTACTACCAGCTAGCTTGCTTGGACGGCCAATTTTCAGGTATCAGGTCATCAAGGTACACAAAAACATTACTAACTTCACATTTTCTACTAGCTGATTTTTACGTATATTGTAGGCAATATCCTTAAAAATAAGTTGCCAATACTCGCAGACACTTCCTAGCGGCCGTTTTGCTTAACATTTTTGTAATCAGCGACCCCGAAAACCGTATAAACGACTTACGACACCCATGATGAAAAAACTAAAAATTTTCTTTGGCGCCATCTTGGATTTTCATTTTGAACTCATTTTCATAATCAGCGACCCCGAAAACCATGAAAACGAAAAAAAGTTCCGTCGCGGGCATCGCTTCATCGAGAATTGCCGCTGCATGCGTCGCCATGCACGGGCATCGCCGCGATCATCGCCGCGGGCGCCGCCGCGGGCACCGCCTCAAATTCAAGCAATCGCGTATAAAATCGCTTCTCCGTGAACGCATGGCACTCATACACCGCCATAGGTTTGAATTTAGTGCGGGCCGCGACGCCGGTCGCGCCGCGCGTTGCGTCGCACGTACGTAAACATGTACTTAGTGGGACAGAGACAGATACATAAACGTTTCTCTATCTTCAATCATGCGAAGTGTTTTTTTTTACTAAGATGTTCGTTTGGGTTTTCACTTAGTGCATGTTTACGTACGCACGACGCGACGCGCGGCGCGACCGGCGCGCGTCGCCGCGGGCACCGCCCCGCGTCTCCATGAACAACGTCGTACATTGCCATACGTTTGTGTTTGCGCGAGCGATGATATCTGCCGCTGCACGAATCGCCTGTCCGTAAACACAAAAATCGCACGACGCGCCGCTCGTCGCGTCGCCGGTCGCGCCGAGCGCCAACCCACGCGTACGTAAACATGCACTTAGTTGCAGTTATGACGCCAAGGTCACTGTCGTTTTAAGCCACGCAGCGGCAGAACAGTTGCAATGTTATTGTTTAATCACCTATTGTTTGTTTTATGTGTTTTTGAAGTTGGTTGAAAGTGGCTTAATAATCCTTATCCTTACATATTATAAAACAAAGTCGCTATTTTTGTCTGTTTGTTTGTCTGTATGCTTAAATCTTTAAAACTACGCAACGGATTTTGATGCGGTTTTTTTAATAGATAGAGTGGTATTCAAGAGGAAGGTTTTAGTATATAATTTGAACGACATCCACGCGGGTGAAGCCGCGGGCATCAGCTAGTTAAGCATATTCGGAAATGATGATGATGTCAGGTTGTATCACATCTAGTGGTGGTTAATATAACGAATAACACCAAAACATAACATGTTATTGATTCACAGTAATTTCCACAGAACAGAAAAAACAGGTAGAAGTGCTAAGTGACGAAATCTGTATCGGAACCAGTGTCGCCAAACTAACACAATCAAACCATTAATCATACAGTGCACTACAACTACACAATTTGTTTGATTGGTCGTTTCAATTTCAATCACAACTAGCGTAACTCACAGATTCTACATTTTAAAAATATACCTTCGTAGTATTACGATAGGATTTATTTTGCTTCACTCAGAAATAAAATACGACGTTTTGTAATCAGCAATCATACTAGAAATTATTGCCTAGTAAATTCCGCTACTCGTCCATAGATGGCAGTATTTTCAATGGACGCAATAATACACTTAAAAACTGCAGTAATAAGGATTATATTCGCGTCACAGGTCTGTATTTTTTGCTACTCGGCCAAGGAAGAGACACATTAAGCTTTTATCTATATTATCGATATTGATAGATAATCAATTTATTTTGAAAAAAAGTTTGTAGTATTATAAACAAATAATTGTACCTGATAATAATTGTAAATAATAAAATAAAATACAATATTTTATTACTTGCATAAAACTATTTACAACAAACCCAAACAAATAAATACTAACAGAGTTTTCTACGAGAAAATTCTAAGGAGTTAACATAAAAGAGAAATTATATTGACTTTTTACCCGTCTGCGGATGCATGCGTCTTTGGGAAACCTAACACAAGATTAATGAATGATGATACTTTTTTTTAAACTACTTCCAACTTAGAGCCAATTAGAATGTTGTAATTATTGCACTGCAGCATAATACTATTTACTAGTGAACATTTTGGATTTCATTTAAACAAATATTATAAATGAGAAAGTTTCTCGATGTCTGTCGCGCTTTCACGTCAAAACTACCGATTGAATGAAATTTGGTACACAGATAGTCTAGAGCCTGAAAAACGACATAGGCTACTTTTTAAGGTTGTGGAATCTTGTGGAACCAGTCAGGATTTAGAAAATACGGATGGTTCGGCGCGGATAGGTGCGTGATGCCATATACTATTTCATATAAAGATTTATAAAATGCGATGACTGCGGCGATTGCGGTGCGGTCAGGTGCGCGTTCATCTTTGGTGCGAAAAAAGGGTTGAAAGGAAGGGATGAAGACATTACTTTTGGTCGCGATAGCCGACATCGGTCGCGGTAACCGACATTCACGCGGACGAAGCCGCGGGCATCAGCTAGTATCTTTATAATAATAATCACTTTATTATCATGGTTTGGTGGTCTCTATGGTCCTTACATTCATACTTTATTTAAACAGGTATATTTCGGTGGTAAAGATGCCATCATACAAAAGAAAAACATAAATTGTCAATATTATTGTGTCAGTTTTTACGTAAAATGTCAATGCAATTCTCAATCATTATTAAAATTTGTAAAAGTTTGATTCTATATTAGCTACAAAACATGTAACTTTAATGTTGTACGGGTACACCTCTCAAAATGAATTGTATGTGATATTATAGGATCTTTGTATTGAAATGTTAAACAGTAAGTATAACATTGTTTTATTTTATCGATATCTATCGATCAAATCTGCAACCGATCTTAACCACATCACTAATTGAGTAGCATGGAACTTTCGAGAACAAAAAAGATCCTTGTTCAAAATATAACAATCGACATTCGATCTAAAATAAACTTTATTTCAATCGGAAAAGGTTGATTATAATTTTCTAATAATGTGACAGATTGTCACATTTTTAGAAAATTTTAGAAAATTGATATTTACTACGATTTTATTAGAAAACAAATAAAATCATATCTACCGATGATAGGAAACACCTCCGTTTTCAAGATTTTTTTTTTTTACAGTCATTTTTACGCTCCAAAATCGCACAATACGTGACAATACGGCATATTAATGCAAAAATTAAATAGGCGGGAGACTAGCGACTCGAAGCGATGTCAAAACACGGCTAAGTCAAAAATCTGAGAGTTTGCAGTACACTGCAAAGTTATGACAGCCGTGCTACGCCTACTTTGCATTTCCACTGTTCTTTCTGTTCCGTGGTAATTTCCCAATCTAAGGCCCAGATTCACAGACCACACTTTGACTTTACTAAGTAAAGTATGATTTTTGGAAAGTAAATAACAGCTTGACAGGACTAAGAAATATATTTTTGCGTGAAAGTAGATCTTTCTATCAAAGTAAAGTCAAAGTGTGGTCTGTGAATCTGGGCCTAAGAAATATATTTTTGCGTGAAAGTAGATCTTTCCATCAAAGTAAAGTCAAAGTAAAGTCAAAGTGTGGTCTTTGAATCTGGGCCTAAGTATCCGCCTTGGTATAAAAGCCCGTTGGTCAAAATTATTAAAGAAAAGGCTAAATGTCATGCTAAATTTAAAAAATATGGTAATCTTTCCGATAATCAAAGTTTTGTGTTACTACGACAACGAGCTAAGGATTTAGAAAAAGTAATGTTTGACGACTACATGAAAAAAATTGAAACAAATATAGTTAAGAATCCTCGAGCCTTCTGGAGCTACGTCAAATCTAGAAAACATTCTAATTCATATCCGTCAGTACTACACTTTGGGCAGCAGTCTTCTGGTGACGGTGACGTAATCTGCAATATGTTTGCTGACTATTTTCAGTCCAACTTTCTTGCAAGCACTAATAAAGGCGACAGTGGTTTGTCTCGTGATGCGGGTCACAGTCACAGTAGTGTGGTGCAGGGCACGTCAGATATTAGCGCTATTGAGGTAAATGAGCATGAAGTGCATAGACTACTGAAACAGGTTGATCTAAACAAGTCCGCGGGACCAGATAATATTCCACCGTTATTTATAATGAACTGTGCCAAGAGCCTATCTGTCCCGCTCTCAATCCTGTTCAAAGGATCACTGGACAGTGGTGTTGTACCCACGATCTGGAAGTCGGCATACATAACACCGATTCACAAAAAGGGACCGAAAACCTCGGTTGACAATTATAGACCGATTTCTAAATTGTGCGTGTTTGCAAAGATACTGGAGAAACTTGTCCATAAACAAGTTTATTCGGCTCTTCAACATAGTTTTAGCGAACATCAGCACGGTTTCTTAAGAGGTCGGTCTACCACGTCTAATCTAATTGTTTGCAGTGAATTCCTGTCGGAGTCTATGTCACATCGGTCCCAGGTCGATGTTATTTATACCGATTACAGTAAATGTTTTGACAGAATAGATCATGACATCTTAATGCGTAAACTTTTGGCAATGGGTATTAGGGGTAATCTTTATAGGTGGTTCATATCTTATGTTGAGGGTAGATGCCAGACCGTAGTGCTAAATGGTTACTCGTCTAGAGCTATGCGTATTCCCTCGGGAGTCCCCCAGGGATCACTATTGGGGCCGCTCTTGTTCAATATTTTCATTAACGATGTTATTTCCTGTTTTCAACATTGTAAAATATTATTATATGCAGATGACATGAAAATCATGAAACAGGTCACTACGCAGGCAGATGCTCTCCTACTGCAGTTAGATCTGGACGCTTTTCAAACCTACTGCAAATTAAATAAGTTGGACTTAAACGTCTCCAAATGCTATGTGTGTACTTTCACCCGCAAACCACAGCCTTTATACTTTTCCTACAAACTTTTGGATACCCCAATTGAAAGGGTCAGTGTTATTAGGGACCTTGGGGTTACTTTTGACTCGAAGCTTATTTTCGACACACACATAAATCATATTGTCAACAAAGCGTCGAAAGCTCTAGGTTTCGTCTGCAGGGTCTCATCTGAGTTCAGGAGTATCAAGACTATTAAAATATTATATTGTTCATTCGTTCGTAGTCTCCTCGAGTATGCCTCTCAAGTCTGGAACCCTAAATATAACATCTATATCGCACGAATAGAGGGCATACAGAGAAAATTCCTAAGGTACATTCAATTTCGTTCCAAGATATATCTACCAAGTTATTTTAAACGATGCAAAAGGTTTCATATTCTTCCTTTATTTGAGCGAAGAAAAATTTCCGACTTGGCCTTTTTAATTAAAATTGCAAACGGATCCAGTGATGTCCCTGAGTTGCTGAGCAAGATTGGGCTGCGTGTACCTTGTTTGTTCCTGCGTAAACCTCGTTTGTTGCACATACCAACGACAAGGACCAATTATAGACAAAACTCGTACATGATTAGGACGAGCCGTGTGTACAACGCGGCTTGCCAGGAGGTTGAGATCGACATTTTTAATATAAGCGTGTCGAAGTTGAAAAAGACGCTTTGTGATAAGTTCTTCGACTAATCCTTATCGTTTGTATTATTTTGCCATTTTGTGTTCTTTTCCATTCTTTTTCATTTTTATTCTGTTTACTAATCCATAGCACTGTCTTTTTACTTTTTATTTTTTTGCGTTATTTAAATATTGTTTATCTACATACTTGTGGAAACTTGTAATTGGATATAATGTTGTTATAAACCTATCTACTATGTCTACCTAGCTGTAAGTTTTCCAAAAATAATAAAATAAAATAAATAAATAAAATAACGAATAACGTTTATTATACCGACGCTGCCTACGTGTTATCACTAACATAACTACACGCCCAACGAATAACAGCGGGGCCAGAACGGGGTAATATAATAAGTATAACAACGTACAGTGCGATCAAATTATCTTGGCAGCTCCGAACTTCGTGCAGGTCATTTTGTTACAACGAATGTTTAAAAGTGTTATGATATTTATTTTATTTGTATTTCTCACTGTTTAAATTAGATATTTTCTGATTGTTTAAGTATTGGTTTATCTGGCAATAACAGTTTTATTCCCAAGTTTACATGCGTAAAATTTCGCAAAGCCTATGTTCAGAGCTGCCAAGATAATTTGATCGCACTGTACCTAGCAAGCGGTGGCGCGCGGCGCGCGGCGGTCCTACGATGCACCGTTTCCCGAATTATGCGCTCAAAGTTTCTGTTAAAAAAAATTTGAAATATCTCGAAAACGGAGCGTCCTAGGCAAAAAAGGACCAAAATTGTGCCCCCCCTGTGGTACCCCCGTGATAGTTAAGTGATAATCACATAACACCAAAAAAAAAATTTTTTTTTACACTGATCCTACTTTACTTAACACATTCGACTCCACCCCCATTTCATAGAGCTCATGTGCCATCCCGCCATACATATTGCAAGTGGACCCTCCAGGGGGGTCACTGGCATTACGTTTGGGAAAATGTTAGCCCATCTTTTTAATGTCAGTGGCTATTATCATAAGTGTCCATAGATTAACTGTAAATTGGTTATGGTTTGGTATGTACATTATTTTCTAAAACTCACCATTTGACAGTTATTTGATAGATATGTTATCCACATAGACGCAATAACCCTGCTGGAGGGCTCTCGGTATTAGGTTTGGGACTAAGTTTTGCGCTTTGCTGGGTCCTTTATTATGCGCACAGCCAAGGAGTGGAATTCCCTGCCTGCGTCGGTTTTTCCGAGTTCATATAACCCTAATCTGTTTAAGTCGCGAGTAAACAGGCTTCTACTGGGTAAGCTCGTTCCATCGTCGACATCATCTCTGCCCTTAGGGCAAGATTGAAGTCAAGAGCAAGCCCATTTATAATAAAAAAAAAAAGTTTTAAACCAAAAATAAGTGGTGATCAACCTTTTGGGAAATTTTTAAAATCTTGTAGTGTTGTGGTGGCAAGCGCGACTGGTGGATCATGGGTTCGATTCCCGGGTCGGGCAAACTGTTTTGGTTTTTTTTTCTAACGGGAATTTCTAGTAGCAGCCACGGAGTCTGGATTTGTGCCCGATTGATGGCAATAGGTCGCCCCCTATTACATGGGATCCAAACATATCTGGCGAAATGTAAAACTATTAGGTACACCTCTGCCTAACCCTTCGGGGATTACAGGCGTGATGTTATGTTATACTCGGTTAAGTTCGCTAGCGATACTCCGCATATGTGCTGGGTATCGCTATCTACACAAAAGAAACCAAACAAGCAACTGCCTATCTGACCTCCACAGTCCAGTTAGCACTGGGTAATACGATCAAACAGTCAAGTCACCAGCAGACCAGTCTTACTAGTCTTACCTTGTTAAGACTGCTCGTGTGACGTCATATTCTAAGACATTAGTATGACATTTCTTAGCGAGCAGTGACGTCACCACCTCCCACTCAAATCTTTGACGCGTTTTATCTTCGTCGTGGGTAAAAAATACGTATCCAATATTTTTCGATAATCCAACAGACGGACTAATTAATAGTAACTACATTGTTACCGGGGTGAAAGGAACTTATTTAGTCCCGAGTCGGGGTTTGGCGCCTGAGCGCAGCG
Source organism: Diarsia dahlii (assembly GCA_949775195.1). Classification (NCBI taxonomy): domain Eukaryota; kingdom Metazoa; phylum Arthropoda; class Insecta; order Lepidoptera; family Noctuidae; genus Diarsia; species Diarsia dahlii. Next base: position 20,561,878 of record OX459209.1, read on the forward strand.
AGGGCGCTAATAGATCGAGGGACTAAATAAGTCTTTAACCCGAGGTAAACACTGTGCTTTTCATTACGAATACAAGGAAAGTTGATGGCAATAGGCTTGCCCCCAATTACCTAAATCGGTGAATAGACTTTGCTCCTAATTATATCGGTTGATGGCAATAGGCTTGCTCCTAATTAGCTTGGTTGATGGCAATAGGCTTGCCCCCAATTACATCAGTTGATGGCAATAGGCTAGCTCCTAATTACATCGGTTGATGGCAATAGGCTTGCTCCTAATTAGCTTGGTTGATGGCAATAGGCTTGCACTTAATTACATCGGTTGATGGCAATAGGCTTGCTCCTAATTAGATTGGTTGGTGGCAATAGGCTTGCCCCCAATTACATCAGTTGATGGTAATAGGCTAGGTCCTAATTACATCGCTCGATGGCAATAGGCTTGCTCCTAATTACATCGGTTGATGGCAATAGGCTTGCCCCCAATTACATCAGTTGATGGATTGCCATCAACTGATGTAATTGGGGCTTGCTCCTAATTACATTTGTTGATGGTAATAGGCTTGCTCCTAATCACATCGGTTGGTGGCATTAATAGGGCTTGCTCCTAATTACATTGGTTGATGGCAATAGGTTTGCTCCCAATTACAACAAATAATTTGACAGCTGTCAGTAGAAAGCGATTCTCCCTAGGGCTGAAAAGTAGTACTTTCAACCCACTCCGCAGGCATGTTCTGACCTACTTTCAGAGTATGAGTAATGAAAAATCATATTTTTTTAGTCAGTAAACATCCCTATTCTTACGAGTGCAGAGTGGACGGATGGCTTTGCCCAGGAGTAGGACAGAGACGGCCAGAAAAAGAACAGGAACGCATGCTTTCCCTGCGTTCCTCTCATTCAATCAATCATTTAATTTTTATTGAAGAGCGGGAATTTCCGAAAAGAGCGTGTCTTGTAGAGTTTATTTTAAGGTTTTCCCCTTGTTAATACAACAAACGAGAATGTGTAAGCATTTCGTAAATAATATTCAAATCTATGAACATTAATAGGACATAAGAAACAACCAAATACATAAATATTTTTAAATCATTTAAAAAAATCCATTAAAAATCAAGGTATATTTTCGTCAATGATGCCCTTGATGTGTGAACACGTTGCGTCCAGAGGACACTATAAGTGGGGCCACCATCATGGCTTTCTGCTTGTATGTCTGGATCACTTGCTGGAAAACATAATGTAAATAATAGTTATCTTAAGTTGTTCATTCTATTTAACTCTTTTTGTTATGCATTATCCTATTTGATTTCTAGAATAAACTGATAATAACATTTAATTTTTGTTTGTTGAGGTGGATTGGATGACCAGACGAAGCTAGAGGCTAGAGAAGGTCAAAGGTAAGCTTTATCTAAACCGGGCGGTCTAAATGACGCTATGACTCACTGACCAAAAAGTTTTATACTTAGAAAATTCTGTCAGCCCTTTAGAGATGGGCACAAAATAATAATTTAAGCATGGATGGAGGCATCTCAATAGCCACTGCCACTGTCGGTCACCGTTTACTATTGTACCTACATACAAAATTGGCATAGAGAAAGTTCAGAAAGGTGGATTACGCAGTTGCGCACCATAAGTTTATTGGATTCTTACCAGCACCAATTTGATGAGAAATACGGCGAAGGTGAGGAAGGATATGGTCATGAGCGCGCTCTCCGAGGAGGGGAACTGCACATGGCCGCGCGGCGACGCGTGCGCGGACCGCGAGCGACGCCGCGCACCGGCGCTGTCATCATCCGGCCATGCTGCGTCTATGCGCTGCTCTGAAATAAGGTTGTATATGAACTTTTCTCAAACATGCTTGGAAATTTGAGCATTATTTTGACAACCTTCTTCGAGATAAATCGAAATTGCTGTACTGGCCAGATACATGCGACCAGCGGCCGGCAAAAGTTGTATGAAAATCCATATCTGTCGTGTTTAGCGGCCAAATAAATTACTTAATAAACTCATATCTGTCGTGTTATTTAAAAAAATGGAACGATCTTTTACTCTTAACCATAGCAACCAAGGAGGTGACTTATTAAAGGTTTTATTTAAATTTCGAATTGGCTGAACTCTTCAACGCGTGAAAAATTATTGTTGTTTATGTGATTTTGAAAAGTAAATTGTATTTTTAAATAAAAAGTTCTGCCTAGGTACTACTTAGTTTTAATTTCCTCGCATTATTTGAGAAAAGTACTATACAAGCCTTGGCCACAACTAGGCATTGATGGACTTACGTATGTGTGCCTCGGCTTCGCCTCGGCCCACATTTACACGTTCGTCCATCAATGCCTCCGTTGCTGGCCGCTGCGGTAATGTACTAATAATATCATCTACTAACGGAATAAAATAAATGTTTTCTGGCTTATCGATCGATTCTCGACTTCTGATAGTAGGGTCATCCCTACGTGATCACTGATCACTAAGGGCTAAGACAAACTGGGTGCTCCCTGCGCTATGTGCAACTATATTTATGACAATTAATGTACACGATACCCAATAGGGGATCGGATAAAAAAAAACTAATTAGTCCGTCAGATAGATTTCCAAAAATTATTGGACACGTATTTTTTCTTTTTTCACGTAAACTTAAAATGAAGACGATACAGTGCTTCGAAAACTCGTGTGACGTCATATGATAGTACATTTTGACGACACAAGTGACGTTTCAAGCCCCACTCCAAGATCTTTGACGCGTTTTATCTTCGTCATTTTTTATTGATTTGATAAAACAAAAAACACGTATTCAATATTTTTCGATAATCTAACTTACGGACTAAACAGAATCATATTATTTTGACCCAGTCCGATCCCCTATTATCTAAGTATAGTATTGAGTTGTGCAGCGTTCCAAATCTATAAATAAGCAATCCGTCTATCTTTGATGGAAGGTAAACACTGTTACACTGGCGAATAAACAGTGATTGAATAGGTAGGTACCTATAATATGCAATTTCTTCTCATGATTCTGTTTTTTCTTTTATCAGTTTAAATGCCCTACTGATTTCAAGTTCCACTTACCTATATTGGCCAGGATAGACTCTTTCAGCTCGTGTAAGTATTGCATCTTGCCGCTGAATGTCCTTCTCGAGTTCTTGGATATAGTTTCCGCGACCACCTTCATGAATTTGATCACATTCTCCATAGTGTTCACTTTATTCTTCTCCACTTTGGTGTTAGTTGGACTGTTATCTTTCTTGACTTTGATATTTTCCTTTTCTGGTTCATGATCTTGCTTTGGTTTATCGTGATTGTCTTTAATTTTTGTTATGTGGTCATTGGCCGTAGGATTTGCAATTTTTTCGTCGTTTCTAGACACTTGAACCTTGTTTTCGTGTGATTCTGCTTTAAAATCATTAATATTCTTATGAACATTGCTAAGTGTATGTTTTGTTGCTACAGGTTTACCTTTTGAACCTATTTTCGTTATATCATCGGTATCAACAATCTCTGTAGTAAAAATGTTCATTTGGTCAGTCACTTCGGATGATTTGGTGTTAGTAATCTTATATCTACTAAATCTATCTCGTTTACTTTCATAACTCGTAAAATCTCCAGATTCAGTAATAAAAGTTGGTTTCGTAGAATAAAAATCCCTCACTTTAGTATGATTCTTGTATTGCTGTTTTGGTTGTTCTGTATTAAAAGTTGTTATTTCTTCAGTAAATGATGAATCATCATCATCGTCTGGTGGAAATGTAGCCGTTCTTTCAGTTCCATGAGGGTGTTTAACTTTATTTAGGTAAATTCTTCTAAATGCTTCTGTATTCTTTTTATGTTCAAAATCATTAGCTTCATCATCATCACCGTTATCATCCGGGTAATTATCATGTCGATTGTGCGAGTACTGCTCTCTGTCACCTTTATAATGACCAACAGGCGATTTAACTGGGCTGTTACTCAACTGTACACGTTTAATATTACCAACGTTGGGCATTTTTTCAATCATACCTTTTGATGTATCATGTTCTATAGCAGGTCTCGTCAGGCCGTTCGGTCTCAGTTCATAATCTCTAAAATCAACATGTAGATCCAGATCATCTTCTTCTTCTTGAACTCTGTCAATTGTTTTTGTGGTACTTCCAGCATGTTGCACTCGTTTTACATTACCGTTGTTTGTTGGTCTGGCAGGGTTCCTGTTCCAGTTATACTCGGTGACACTACGGTTGTTGTAGTTCCAGGGTTTTGTGGTATCCTCGACGTGGATGGCTCTGTCTGGTGTGGTGAAGGGGCTGTGTGCCCGGAGTGGCTTCCTGTAGTGCTGCTGTGAGATCTCGACCCACTCCGCGGCGGCTCGTGTTATGAGGAGCAGTGTTAGTAGGCGTGCCATTGTCGCATGTGGGTGTTAGTCTGTGAAGCGTCGTGTGACGTGTGACGCGCTTCGGTTACTGTACCGTACTGTTATGTCAGGGGTGCTCTACTGGAATTTTTTTCAACAATTAAAAAAATATCTAAATGATGATGAGATACTTACGTGACGTAATGGAAAAATAGGTAGGTTACCGTAGGTACCGTACTGTTATGTCAGGGGTACTCTACTGGAATTTTTTTCAACAATTAAAAAAAAAACGAAATGATGATGAGATACTTACGTGACGTAATGGAAAAATAGGTAGGTAGGTGGCGTCTTTAAATTCTGGATTAAAGCAACTCTTAAGGATACTTCATTTAAGCATTGCTGTACCTAATTATTTGTATAGACATTAGACAAAACATATTAAACATGTGATTTCATCATAAGCAATGCTTCCCATTTGCTTAAGATGAAATCACATGTTTTTACAAAAAAAATAAAGTTAGTCAGAAACAATATAAAACGTCTCTAACGCAAAATGTTTGTACCAAATGTTGGCGCTAAATGCAGCTATTATCCGCTCCACGCGCTTGCTCTGCTCTGCACCCAACAAGCGAGCCGTGAAGTTTGTCTACCTCGCAGTCACAGGTGTGTAAGTTGAGAACATTTGGACTTGCTGTGTGGTACCTATAGTCACCCGAGGATGATTCTGTGTTACTGGGTGATGGATTAGATTCCGCTTTTTTTTTTAAAAAGGAACCTGCCTATGCAATGGGGATGTCGCCTGACTAAAAATATGATTCTGTTCAGTCCGTTAGTTAGATTATCGAAAAATAAAAGCGTGTTAAGGGGACGGTGAACGAACACTTCTCCATACAAACGTAATACCAAAATCATTCGCGATACGAACATATTACCAACTTAAAATTATGTTATTCGGATACAGACGATATTTATCTAGGTTCCTATTAAACTTTTTTTTTTAAACATTTGCTATTTACGAAATGCAAGCGAATTGCATTTCGTCAATAGTAAATAGCAATTCGCTTGCATTTCGTAAATAGTAAATGTTTTAAAAAAAAAGTTTAATAGGAACCTAGATAAATATCGTCTGTATCCGAATAACATAATTTTAAGTTGGTAATATGTTCGTATCGCGAATGATTTTGGTATTACGTTTGTATGGAGAATGTTCGTTCACCGTCCCCTTAATGTTGGATACGTCTTTTTTGTTTTATCAAGTTAATAAAAATTGGCGAAGATAATAGAAGATGATTGGTGTCAAAGATCATGGAGAGGGGGCTTTTGACGTCATAGTCTGGTAAAAATGGGCCAACCTGTGACGTTGCACGACTTTTCGAAACACTGTATCGTCTTCAGTTTTTGTTAACGTGAAAAAAGAAAAAAAAACGTGTTCAATATTTTTTGGAAATCTATCTGACGGACTAATTAGATTTTTTTGTCGTCTTATACCCTGATGATGAAAGGATGAGCTTATATCTTATACTTATGATGCCAAGTTGCAAATACTTCGCATCGTCTTTAAGGACCCACCAAGCAGACCCACCGGTGGGTCTCCGAATACTGATGTGTCTCCCAAGACCTACTAGTGGGTCCTCTGAGATTTTATTGTCTTTGAAGACCCACTGTACGCCACATGGCAAAACATAGAGCGCATATGAAAATGTAACGCCTGTTTAACTACCAGGAGTATAGAAGTAGGCAGGAGGTATTGAAAATATTTATTTTGGAGATGAAAAAAAAAAGATAGTTATAAGTAAAGTCCCACAAACTACCAGGAGAACAGAAGTAGGAAGGAGTTATTGAAGACGAAGCGAAATACTTACCACGTAGGTACTCAGTAGTATAAGGTACCTACATCATTCCAAGTCTCATTGTAATTTCTCAGCAGGAGTTATTAGAACACCTTTTTCATACATTTTGACGTACGACAACGTTTTCGGTCGGTTTAAATTGAGTATGGATGGACAAGAGAAAATAAAAACCAAATATTTATATTCAAAACGGCATTTATTATTTAAATAATTAATAATAACACAATTTGTAAATCGATCTGTCACAATATTAATCTCTTATGTTAAAACATCAACATGTCGGAGTCAGTGAGTTGTGCTCGCCACATTTCAAATATATTGCCTGAACACCTTTTCCTAAACACGTTTCGTCGCTACTTTCAATATTTCGTTAAATATACAACATGGTCAATTTTATTGTACAATATTATTTTATATGGAGCAGCGACGATCATAATATAATTTGACCGAAAGAAATACCCCATTCATTATTTGGAAGTCGGTTAACAGAGAAGATATCAACTGCTTATCTTAGGAAATATTCTAGATTTCCGTTGTAATTGTTATACGTAGGTATAACAATTGCAGTAAATTGCCAACATATCCTGCCAAGCAGTTTCACCTTTCTGCGATATCGGGGCACAATGCTACTACTTACCTACACTAAAGAAGTCTTTCGTGAACTGTAATTGAATGAATGAAATTAGAATGTTATCATTTAGAGAACTATGATATTGTGATTTTAACTGAAACATGGCTGAATGGTAGTGTTCTGAGCGCGGAGCTTTTTGACGATCGATATATAGTGTATAGAAGAGATAGAGATGGTAGGAAAAAGGATGGGGGTGGCGTATTGATCGCTGTATTAAAAACAATTAATTCAAAACGTATGGCTCAGTGGGAAAGTAAATTTGAGGATCTCTGGATAACTATAGAGGTACCGTTTCTAAAATCTATTCGTCGAATAGCTCTGTGTGCAGTTTATCTGCCACCCCCTGTGTTACGTAGTAGCTTGGACAATTTTCTGGACCGTTGTAATGTGGTTCTTGAACAGACAAACTTGTGCGCCTGTATTGTCGGTGACTTTAATTTAGGTAACATACAATGGAATTTGGTATATGACGCAGAGAATAATTATACTCCTCCTGGCATTGCAAGTTTACTAACTGACTTTATTCACATGCATAAATTGACACAACTTAATGGCATCTTGAATATGTCTGGCCGAATATTAGACCTTGTTTTGACTAATGTACCGGCCGGTAGCGTTAATGCGGCCCTAAATTCCCTCAGCACTATTGATGTCCATCACCCCCCAATTGAAATCCTGATTACAGCGAGTGAAGAAACCCGACTTCCTTACAATCCTCAGACTACAAAAACGAATTATAATAAACTTGATTACACGAGAATTTGCGAGAATCTAAATGATATAAACTGGGAGCAACTGTTTGAAAAAATGGCTGACGTCAACGAAATGCTTCGTATGTTTTATGATAGGCTTCTGCATATTATACATATGCATGAACCCTCTAAACCTACTTTTAAATGTAAAAAATATCCTCCTTGGTTTAATAAAAGATTAATAAGAGTTTTAAAAGAGAAGGAAAAAATAAGATCTCGCTTCAAAATCTATAAGAACCCTAGGGATGAAATCGAGCTCAAATTATTGGGCAAACGGTGTTCTAAATTAGCTACTGATAGTTATAATGAGTATATTAGAGATATTGAAAATGAAATACCCAGGAATCCGAACCGCTTCTGGGCATACATTAAAGATAAAAAAGGTGGTTCTAGCTCTTATCCAGCCACAATGACTAATGGAACCGTATCAACATCAGATGGTCCGGAAATTTGTGAAATGTTCGCGTCAAATTTTTCCTCCGCTTTTAGTGGTGAGACAGTGACCCAAAGTGAACCCGAGTCCGACTTTCTTCATAATATGAAGAATAACAGTCTACCACTAACAGCACCTGTGATTGATCGCGATAGCCTGTTGAACAAGCTCAGATTATTGGATATTCGTAAGGGCGCTGGCCCAGATGGTATTCCGCCAATATTTATTCATAAATGTGCTCCCGCTTTGGTATCCCCTTTGACACTAATATTTAACAAGTCTCTTAGCTCAGGTGTTTTTCCTGACTTATGGAAAAAAGCAAAGGTAATTCCAATTTATAAGAGTGATCAAAGGGACAATATTAAAAACTATAGACCTATCTCTATCTTATCAACCTTTGCTAAGGTTTTCGAATCCTTAGTTTGTCCATCCATTCAGGCACACTTCAAATTGTATTTGAGCTTTTCTCAGCATGGCTTTGTAGGGTCTAGGTCTACTTGCACTAATCTAGCAACTTTCACAGAAATGCTATCGGATGCCATTGACTGCGGCAAGCAGATCGACGTAATTTACACAGACTTTAGCAAAGCCTTTGACCGCGTGCCTCACCATATACTTCTATCGAAGTTATCTGCGTATGGAATCACCGGTACGCTTTACGACTGGCTTAAGTCTTATCTCGAAAACCGTTCCTTCTTTGTCGCAGTTAATGGTTTCCAATCGGGAACCTGCAAAACATCATCAGGGGTCCCCCAGGGTTCACACGTTGGACCGGTTCTATTTATTATTTTCGTTAATGATATCCCTCATTGCCTAAGATTTTCGGAATGTTTTATGTATGCAGACGACCTCAAATTCTCACGGATAATCGAATCTGAAAACGATTGTACATTACTTCAGAGGGACGTAGACTCGTTGGTTAAATGGTGTAATGATAATGAAATGAGATTAAACATAAAAAAGTGCTACCATGTGAAATACACCCGAAAAAAGAAAGCAACAGCTAGTGTATATCGCGTGGGCCCTAACGTTATCCAAGAGGTAGATCAAACAAGGGACTTAGGAGTCGTTTTCGACAGCGCCTTGACATTTGTACCTCATGTCGAGGGCGTCATCAAAAAGTCTTCTAGAATGCTAGGTTTTGTCATAAGGAACGTTGCTGGTTTTAAGCGTAATCGGACGAAGATCTTATTGTACAACTGCATCGTTCGTAGTATCTTAGAATACTGCAGTACGATTTGGAGACCTCATTACTCTACGCACATTCTTCGACTGGAGCGAATACAAAAGAGATTCCTCTGGCATCTAGCCTATGCTAGCGGAAATGCTAAAAGGATGCGATCCTATGAATCACGACTATCTTATTTTAAGATGGTCTCACTTGAGAAACGTAGAACAATCATTGACTCTTCCTTCGTTTATAAGCTACTCCGATGCAAAATTGATTGTCCTCTACTACTCTCAAAGTTTCGATTTCGTGCTCCTGCTAGAATCCCTTGTGCTCCTATAACTCCTTTACATCCTCCACTCCGCAGAACTATACTTGGTGCAAACTCTGTCGTTCCTCGTCTTTGTAAATTAATAAATAGCTGCAGTGATCTAATTGACGTGCATTTTGACTCATATGCCAAGTTTCATAGAACAACTATTTCAATTGTTTAATTTTCATTTTAATTTAATTTTTTTTGCTTGCTTTTTATTTTGATTTCGTTTTTTTTATTTTAATTTTATTATTAATTGTGATTTTAATTTGGTTTTTGATTCGGATTTTCATTAACTTTGATTTTATTATTGATTATAATTTTAATTTGACTTTTGATTTTGATTTCGATTTTAATTTTTATTGTAAATTTGATTTAATATTGATTGTGATTTCAATTTGACTGTTGATTGGATTTTAATTAATTTTGATTTTAATATTACTTGTGATTTTAGTTTCGATTTTAATTTTTATAGTAATTTTGATTTGATATTGATTAGGATTTTAATTTGACTTTTGATTGGATTTTAATTAATTTTGATTTTAATATTAGTTGTGATTTTAATTTGACTTTTAATTTTTATTGTAATTTTGATTTAATATTGATTGGGATTTTAATTTGACTTTTGATCGGATTTTAATTAATTTCATTTTAATATTGCTTGTGATTTTAATTTGACTTTTAAATTCGATTTTATTTTTTGATTGTAATTTTGATATTGATTAGATTTTTGATTCGGATTCCAAATTTGCTATTATGTACTGTTTGTGTGGTTTTATTTAAAGATAATTTTATATCCCATCACATAATGCTTGCTTTTAGTTAAGTACCCTAAATCTTTAATTATATTTCAGTGCTTGTAGCACATCTTATTTGTTTATGGGGCATGCGGTGCTAACCTGTAATTAATTGTTACACTAACCTTAGATATTATATACTCACTTATTTAAAAATGTTATCAGTGTAAACAATTGTTGGTTGGCCAATAAAGGAAAATAAAAATAAAATAAAATCATTTACAGACAAAACCAAGTCCAATTCATTGACCTCGACGAGCACAACACACGGTTCCCCTCCTAGCATCAAACAAGCACTCACATATCTAAGTGAACTTAACATATTATGATTACCACGACTTAGCTTCGAGTACACATTGGTCCACGCGTCTACATGATGGATTTTGTATTCGCGAATTCAGGTTTTATAGCTGACGGATACTTTATGTATTTTGAATTTAGTGCCAGTCACATATAGTTCAAATTTAAAATAACACAAACTTCGTATCTGTTACTGTAAAGCTAGTAGCTACTAAAGACCATTGTGTACTTAGTCGTGAACCATAACACATCGATCATCACACTTTGACACCTGTTAGGTACTAAAGTTACATTTGCCACCGATGCGACCAAATGTGTTAGGTAAACTTTTAATAAAAAATTCATCCTAAAAACGGAAGTTTACTTTAAGCCTGTTTTTCGATAATAATTATCAATTGCTAAGCATTTTAGAGCAGTGGTGGCCCAGTGGTGGAGAGCAGTGGTGGCCCAGTGGTGGCGGCCCCGACTTACGATCAGTTGGTCGTGGGTTCGAACCCAGGCAGGCGCATTACTTTGTGTAATTTATTTCATCACCACTGCTCTCAAAACGGTGAAGGAAAACATCGTGAGGAAACCGGCATGTCTTAGAACCAAAAATTCGAAGATATGCGACATCTACCAATCCGCACTGGGCCCGCCTGAGTCCCTGCAGTGGGAACATTATAGGCTGATGATGAAGCATTTTCTAGCTAAATCATTTTCTAGCTAAGTCATTATTTCTTGTGAAGTCTTACTACTTATACATAGAGTGGGCTAACTCTAAACTCATGCAATCGATTGTGACAAAAAGACTGAAAATATGTATATTTTTTTTAATTGGCACGAAATTGGCAACATTTTAGCTTTGCTAAAGAGAGGAGGTGTCCCATGAGATGACGAGAAACAGAGAAGTATGGCAGAAGAAGACATGCTGCGCCGACCACAAAGGAATTGGGGTAAGGGCAAGAGAATGGTGATGATACCGTTGCGTACTGCAAGAAACTTTTATTCTTCCCCTTTAAAAAAGTTCGCTCTAACACATTTGGGCGCTAGACATATTTGGATGATATACTAATATGTTACAATTTTACATTATACCATTACAAACTTGGGTTTTGGTCCAAAATTCACCATTTATAACGTAACATATATTTGAGTCAAGAATATTAAATAAAAAATATACAACGGTATTTATTTAGTTTGTCCGTCATTTTGAAATATTTCTAATTTGATAAATAAAATATAATTCACAAATGATTGTTGTAATTTAATTTGATTAAAAAAAGGAATATATTTCGTAAATATTATTGTCTCTATTACCTGGTAACAATCTTGTACCTCTAATTTTTATTTAATAATTTTAAAATAACGGACACCCAAACAAATAAAAGACACGACAATAATAATACTAATACAGTAAGCGTTTGCATTGAACACTTGATTAAAACAACCAGCACCTATAGAGTAACAGGCCAGAATTGACGATTGAAATGTATACAATAAGTATACAAACTTGCGTATGAATAGACGTATCTTTATATATCAAATACACATATGTATTCTTGTCAATTATACATAGAATTTGGCTGTAAATTCGCAAGTTTGCATAATCAAAAGTATTAATAGATAAACGACGATGATTAGCACATCAAACATTACACAGACAACATATACATACACCTAGATATTATATAAATAATATTTCATTAGTTAGCTGCGAGTAACATAACGCCATATAGAGATCACAGAAAATGGAAGCTTGTTGCAAAATGTAAAGTGTATAAAAATAAAAAATAAATGTATAAAATCACAGCTTCATTTATATGTGCGACCGGGGACGAGTCTGTAAGGCCATTTTTAAAGCACATATTCTAAATATTTAGCTGTTGATATTATTAGGTTGAGAATCTGAATGTAAGGATTATCGATAGTTCATAGTTCTTGTGATTGCACTAAGCCCATCACTATTAATAAGTAATTCAAACGATACCAAGGCTCATACTAATAGCTATGTAGTTTTGATATAACAATAAAGTAGAAGCCAGTCAGACAGGCCCCGGTACGCTTCTCTCTTGGAATGACGGCTCGAGACAAGAACAGTACAATAATTATTGTGACATATAGATACACACACACATCACGACGTATACTCTTAACTTAGGTCCCTTTCACGTATTTCTAACATTTACCTCCCGTTTCTCTCTCATCGTATCGCCCACAATACACGCATAGCAGCGGCAAGACACATGTCATGGAATTTGTCAGATCTCGTGTGTCACGTGACGAAATTGTGACACATGTCTTGTCACCTTTTAGTCTTCAGGACATAATTTAAACTACGTAGTATGCTGATGATCGCTCCTTTTCTATGTTTACCAAGTTTAAGTAACGTTTATTTATATTTTTAAAATAGGGTTGTGAGAGCGATAAAACTATCGATATTGTGCCGATAAAATATCATTCAGATTAATTAATTCTGAAAATTGTAAAGAATGGAGCGATATCAGCATTATAATTTTATTATTTTATAAATAAATGTACTTCTCATTGACTGTACATAATAGTATAATAAAATCTGTATATTATGAAGTAACAAAATGGGAAGACTGCCATTTGAATATTAAAATGCATTTATAATTTTAATAAAATATTGATTAATGTTCCTTACAATGATATAACGCTTGATTCATTTAGAGGTACTTTTTTAAAACTAAAAAAGGTTATAAATTATTTATTTTAAACGTTCTCAGTAACTGCGGTTAACATGGTTCAAGAGTAATTTATAGACGCCGTGATGGAAGACTCAGTAGTGAAAAACCATGATAGGTTAACATGATTCACGTTTCCTCTGTCAATAAAACCATCACCAAAACAGTACCTCTAAATGAATCACATTACATATCTCTTATAAAATGGTATATATTTACAAAATGTTTATGCGTTAGTAAAATGTTGGCACTACTGTAGTTTTTGTCACTCAAGTTGATAAAATAGAACTTAAAGTTATTTGTGTATCAATCTCTTTTTACGGCCACAATTAATGCGGGCGTACCCTAATATTAACACAATTAAAATTGCCTACCACATGCCCATTTATATCGACAGTATTTAAACTAATTTAAGGTAGAGGATAACACTTAGGCCGCTGCGTTTTAGGCTCATATACACTAGATGGGATTTATTTCATGTACTAGACCGTGATAAACTAATGTTAAGATTTTTGTTATGTGAATTTATTTTGTATAAAAAACACACCGTATTTTTATTGTCATTACATCTACAGGATTACTCGTAACTCAACGTGTTCCTTGCAGGAAATCTTAGTACGGTTAAAATGCAACAAAATAAGCCACCAATGTTCTACCGAAATTCAGTAGATTTTAGTTAGATTCAAAGAGAAAGGAATGGTTTCGTACAAAGACAAATATGTCCTCCATCGAAACCAGTTACGTACAAGGACAAATCATTCCTTCATCGAAACCAGTTACGAAACTCCGGTTTCGTAGACGGCCGAAGCCATAAATGCCACCGTGGCGTCTAACAGAGAAGAACAGAAAAAGAAGACGTGTTGCGCCGACCCCAAATAGAATAGGAAGTAGATAAGGTCAGGGATATGATGATGACACGCGAAGCTCTGTATAATGCAGTATAAAATAATCTAGCAACTTTAATAATTGCATGGCTTTCTGGCAAGGGATACGTCGAGTTACCAGTAACTCTGTGTATGTCAATAAGAATTTTCGATTAACACAGGTTGTATGCCATTCAAAAACCACTGCGTATTTTATACAAATCTTGGATTCTATATGTTTTTAATTATTTCGATAATACAGTTAGAGATAAAATCTAGCGTTCAAACAGCAATTTGTTTTAGTTATTTCTACAAAATAATTTTTCTAATAGTATTTTTGTTATAACTAAGAAATTAGAGTTCAAATTCTTACAGACTAGGAGTTATCTTAAGATTAGGAAGTGAGTTAGATACAGTTAAGTTTGAACTCATTTTATTTCGTTGCGAGTTTAGCCCGAGTTACGGCTAAAAGTAATTGTACGTACTTCAATACCAGATAAATATGTACTTATTTGTTACGAATTTGATTGGGCTGTACGGAAATACGATTTGTAAATAGGCTATAGGTAAATAAGTTTATTTAAAAATATTCTGTACGTATTATGTATCTATTGATTTGTGACTTTTCGTAATATTAAAGTATTAACATTCTTACAATGAGTCATTAATTGATTACCGCGTAAGTAAAGTTCTCTAGCATATCTATTTGTGACATAAAAGTATTAGGCAAAAGCCATCTCCTCGTAACACTTAAAAATAATTAACTTAAAATAATATTTGTTCACAACATATAAACGCAAAATGTTAATATTTTAAATTTAAACTACGTTACGTAAGAAAACCCTCCGCACTAATAAATTAAAAAAATAGCTAAAAACAATAAAAATTAGGTTAAAAACATTTTAATATGTAGGAATGCAGTTATTAGACAACCATTGTAGGTACCTTAATGGTACGTTTTGTGACAGAACTAAGTTTGTCAAACATACCTTTCATAAAACTTGTTTAAAATATAAAATTCACCTTAGCTACAACAAGCTACTTTTCACCTACTGTCAGGTCTATTTGATTGTCAGGAAAAGCTTCTTTAAAAAACATATTTGTTACTATTACTATTAGAAGTAAACTTCGCTCTGTTCCATAAAAAAATACATCTTTGTGAATATTATAGTCTTATTATTCGATTCGTATTTTCTCCAACCGTCTTGAAATACACGTCACTCACACAATTTAAGTAAGATTTGGACACTTTTTTGTCTATAAATTGTATTGTAAGCAGCCATAACACTTTTAATATCGTGTTTAATTTGAGTATGTCGTAAGCGTTTGGTTCTACCGTGATATAATTAGATTGCCACCAAGCTGCATTGAGGAGTTGTGATGAGGTGGCGCCACAGTGTGAAAGACGCGAATGAGTAGCTTCTTCCAGCGCAGTCGATAGCAGCCCACGCGCAGTAGCCTCGCGCGAGGTGCCTCCTCGGGAGGCGCGGGAGACGATCTGCACAAGAGGATAATATTAGTTGAGGCTTGAGGCAAAGAAGAAGCTGGAAAGTGTGACGAGGGGTATCGTGTTAGTTTGGAACTGGGGTGGGGGGTATGGTAGGCAGTCGCGTTCTTATTGTCTAATACTCATACGCAACATTTCATTTTGGCAAATGCGTACACTAGCCCGATGTACGATACATTTTACTGGTATTCAGGTGCATTTACGGTTACACTAGAAGCCGACCCCAATATATTTGGAACAAGGCTAGGCAGATAAAGACCTAGTGTACGTGTACTCACAGTCAGCGCTGCTGCCAGCGCGCGTCGTCGCTGGGGTGCGTGAGGTAGCGCTGCCCCACGCGAGCCTCCAGCGCGCGCAGGTCGTGCCAGGTGCAGATGTGCATGTAGTGTACGTGTACTCACAGTCAGCGCTGCTGCCAGCGCGCGTCGTCGCTGGGGTGCGTGAGGTAGCGCTGCCCCACGCGAGCCTCCAGCGCGCGCAGGTCGTGCCAGGTGCAGATGTGCATGTAGTGTACGTGTACTCACAGTCAGCGCTGCTGCCAGCGCGCGTCGTCGCTGGGGTGCGTGAGGTAGCGCTGCCCCACGCGAGCCTCCAGCGCGCGCAGGTCGTGCCAGGTGCAGATGTGCATGTAGTGTACGTGTACTCACAGTCAGCGCTGCTGCCAGCGCGCGTCGTCGCTGGGGTGCGTGAGGTAGCGCTGCCCCACGCGAGCCTCCAGCGCGCGCAGGTCGTGCCAGGTGCAGATGTGCATGTAGTGTACGTGTACTCACAGTCAGCGCTGCTGCCAGCGCGCGTCGTCGCTGGGGTGCGTGAGGTAGCGCTGCCCCACGCGAGCCTCCAGCGCGCGCAGGTCGTGCCAGGTGCAGATGTGCATGTAGTGTACGTGTACTCACAGTCAGCGCTGCTGCCAGCGCGCGTCGTCGCTGGGGTGCGTGAGGTAGCGCTGCCCCACGCGAGCCTCCAGCGCGCGCAGGTCGTGCCAGGTGCAGATGTGCATGTAGTGTACGTGTACTCACAGTCAGCGCTGCTGCCAGCGCGCGTCGTCGCTGGGGTGCGTGAGGTAGCGCTGCCCCACGCGAGCCTCCAGCGCGCGCAGGTCGTGCCAGGTGCAGATGTGCATGTAGTGTACGTGTACTCACAGTCAGCGCTGCTGCCAGCGCGCGTCGTCGCTGGGGTGCGTGAGGTAGCGCTGCCCCACGCGAGCCTCCAGCGCGCGCAGGTCGTGCCAGGTGCAGATGTGCATGTAGTGTACGTGTACTCACAGTCAGCGCTGCTGCCAGCGCGCGTCGTCGCTGGGGTGCGTGAGGTAGCGCTGCCCCACGCGAGCCTCCAGCGCGCGCAGGTCGTGCCAGGTGCAGATGTGCATGTAGTGTACGTGTACTCACAGTCAGCGCTGCTGCCAGCGCGCGTCGTCGCTGGGGTGCGTGAGGTAGCGCTGCCCCACGCGAGCCTCCAGCGCGCGCAGGTCCTGCCAGGCGGCGCGTGTCTGCAGCCACACGTGCGCCACTGACTTGTCCACCGACAGTCGCTTGCGCTGCTTCACTTGCAGCAGGTTGTTGATTAGGTCGATCGCTGTACATACACAGAATAACGATCAAGAAAACTTCTAAAACTCGAGATAAAATGGGGCCATGGTCCGAACCATGACCCCATTTTATCTCCTCCTGTCTCCGTAAAATTATAAATTATACCGTTACATTATGATCAATCTCGCGAGATTGTTAACTGTCTAAAGATTGTAAACCGTACACTGCGTTATAATGTAACGCATTATTGACGTGGACAACGTCTAATAAATCGATGAACCCGGCTGCACGCATGAAAATGGATGACTTTGTAACGTTCAATTTTCACGTTAGGTATAGCTCCCGACACGTAACTTGGCAAGGTTTCGAAATTCGAATTCAAAGTTCGCGCATCGTACACTTTGTGCCACAAAAAGTGGTCACTTTTATTGCTTGTCATTATTCTATGGTTATTGACATAATTTATTTTTAATAATGAAGTTAAAGAAAGGTGAAGACTTTGTGACATTTATTAGGTGCATTTAAAAGTAAAACAATAACAAAAACAACAAAAACCAAATTTAAAACAACATCACTCGTAACAAAAACTAAATCCTAACTTAAGGGCCTATACTACCTTTTTTAGTCAGTAGAAGTCTGACACTCCCCTTCGCTCTGCCCAAGAGCGGGGGGGGTCATTCGATGATTTTCCACCCACCAAAAAAAAAAAGGCCCTATACTACCTAAAATTAGCAACTCTATTTGTAGTGGTTCAAACTTGGTTTGAAACAATGTTAGAATAAAGTTCTAATCAGCTTGCACTACAAAGCGGTTGTTACGTCTCTCACTGCGGCCGAATAGTGCGGAAATGAGTGGTTTTTCGCAGATTTAATTTATTAAAAAAAAAATACGCTGTTATGTTAAAATATTTTTACATATGTCTTTAGTTGGTTAAATTTCCTTTCTGATAGTAAAAAAAAAGTTATCGCTCAAAATATTGAGCATTTCGAGACGAAAAAGTTTTTTCGTGTTCTTTCTTGATTGTGATTTTTTTTTCGAGGTTCTTGAATTATTTTAGAAAATATTTTTTCACCACTCCCGCACGAAAGAAGTGTCTTTCCTCTACGAAAACAGTGAGGAAAGTTGGTTTTTCCTCACTGTTTGAACAGTGAGGAAAGTAATGATCTAGAAACTAACCTTGCCTGATTTTTTTATGTTAAGTTTTAAAGATATTTTAAAAAATAAATAATTTTATGCTTATAATAGAAATATTTATAAGTTAAGAATAATGTTTTTTATAAAATTTATCAAATTATTGTAAGTAAGTGTATAAGTTCAGAAACATCAAAAAAGTTTAATAAAATATTGAAAAAATTACATCGTCAAATTTAGGATTATAATTTTTGAACGCACTCAAAGAAAGAAGCCTGTGAAAGAAGGACATTCATTCAATCATTCATTCATTCAAGCAAAAATTCGAAAAAAAAAACAAATTAGCGCGAAAATTCTAAGTTTTGTTTACGATTTTGGTTACTAAAAAAAATGAGTGATTCTAGTGAGGAAGATTTAAGTTTAACTCCAAAAGGGTTAAAAAACCTTGTTTCAAATGCCGAACTAAGTTTTTTGCCCAACAAATCGAAGGAAATATATCTTAAAACGTTCGATACCTTCAATCAATGGAGACTTTCAAAAAATGCGAAAACTTTCTCCGAAACGGTTTTGCTGTCTTATTTCATGGAAATTTCAAACACGAAGCAACCCAGTACATTGTGGAATATTTACTCTATGATAAAATTAGTATTGGTACCGAAACATAACATAAATTTAAGGTTGACTGGTAGAGAATGCCTTGTGGCATTAAGTCCGCCTATGTACCACTATTGTACATGAAGTTTAAATAAATAAATAAATATAAAAGAATATCTTATGCTGATTTCATTTCTTAGAATACAATCTTTTGGGTTCAAAAGCAAGAAATCAAAAGTTTTTACGGCAAATCAAGTCGAGAAATTTTTAAACGATGCCCCAGATGATACTTTTCTCGGATTAAAAGTAAGCTTAAGTTTAATATTTTGTATTTCCTACAATTTCTCACCCTGGTTAAAATAACTTTTTTGTGTAATTTATTTATGTACGAATCAGTAGCTAGAAATAACATTTACAAAATATTTTATCACAATACTATTTAAATTTATCGAATTACAATCGACGTCTTCTTCACATTAGTTGTGTGTGGGTAAGGCTAAAAAATAAAATAACTTGCTTGGCTTTTGCTAGTTCTGACAGAATTTCACAGATGGCGCTGATTTAATTATTTTGCTATGCTTATTACAAATTTATGACTGAATACTTTCTTGCTGGGAGTGGTGAAAAGTTTTGTATGCAACATGTGAGCAAGTTCATTTGCTATTTGTTTTGTTGAGTCTTTCGCTTACTCAGGATTGAAATTTATAATCACTCGCTGCGCTCGTGATTCTATTTTTTTCAATCCTTCGTTCGCTCAAGACTCAAAATCAAAACTCATAGGAAAAACGAACTTTCCTCACATGTTGGATAAATAACTATTGCATAAGTCTTTTACCTATACATTTGACTATACACTGTATTTTTTTTGGAATTGTAATAAGTAGCAATACGGCTAACTCTGCAACGAAAAACAGGTCGTTTTTACGGTGTCCCTTTTATCGTCGCCTTAAGTAACTCTGTCTGTCTGTCTTTGCTTCACGCCTAAACTACTCAACCGATTTGTGTGAAATTTGGTACAGACATAGTTTGGAACTTGAGAAAGGACATAGGTATATCTTTTTTTTTTTTTTTTTCGCGAGATAAACTAAAAATCTGCCGGAAGTCACTATTCCACGCGAACGAAGTCGCGGGCAAAAGCTAGTTTAAAATAACAAAAACTAAATTTAAAACACAACAACTCAAATTCGTAACAAAAAGAAATAACAAAAAAAAAATATACCGATCGAATTGAGAACCTCCTCCTTTTTGGGAAGTCGGTTGAAAACAATACAAGTTTCGTGCACCGCAAGTGTAATCGGGAGCGAACGGAACGTATGCATTTGAATGCACCAATCACACGCGCGGATGATGCTACCTCATACCCCACACCGCCAAAGAGACCTAAAAAATTACGTCTGCGCAACTAACGACTCTTGCCAAGATACGTGTCGGGGACTAGGTTAAGTAACTGTTGTCAAGGTTTGTCTGTGGATGGGTGTTCAAGGTTAAGCAACTGTTGTGAAGGTCTGCCTGTGGATGGGTGATCAAGGTTAAGCAACTGTTGTTAAGGTCTGCCTGTGGATGGGTGATCAAGGTTAAGCAACTGTTGTCTAGGTTTGCCTGTGGATGGGTGATCAAGGTTAAGCAATCTGTGGATGGGTGATCAAGGCTAAGCAACTGTTGTCTAGGTTTGTCTGTGGGTGGGTGATCAAGGTTAAGCAACTGTTGTCTAGGTTTGCCTGTGGATGGGTGATCAAGGTTAAGCAACTGTTGTCTAGGTTTGCCTGTGGATGGGTGATCAAGGTTAAGCAACTGTTGTGAAGGTCTGCCTGTGGATGGGTGATCAAGGTTAAGCAACTGTTGTTAAGGTCTGCCTGTGGATGGGTGATCAAGGTTAAGCAACTGTTGTCTAGGTTTGCCTGTGGATGGGTGATCAAGGTTAAGCAATCTGTGGATGGGTGATCAAGGTTAAGCAACTGTTGTCTAGGTTTGTCTGTGGATGGGTGATCAAGGTTAAGCAACTGTTGTGAAGGTCTGCCTGTGGATGGGTGATCAAGGTTAAGCAACTGTTGTTAAGGTCTGCCTGTGGATGGGTGATCAAGGTTAAGCAACTGTTGTTAAGGTTTGTCTGTGAATGGGTGATCAAGGTTAAGCAACTGTTGTCAAGGTTTGTCTGTGAATGGGTGATCAAGGTTAAGCAACTGTTGTTAAGGTCTGCCTGTGGATGGGTGATCAAGGTTAAGCAACTGTTGTTAAGGTTTGTCTGTGAATGGGTGATCAAGGTTAAGCAACTGTTGTCAAGATTTGTCTGTGAATGGGTGATCAAGGTTAAGCAACTGTTGTTAAGGTCTGCCTGTGGATGGGTGATCAAGGTTAAGCAACTGTTGTTAAGGTCTGCCTGTGGATGGGTGATCAAGGTTAAGCAATCTGTGGATGGGTGATCAAGGTTAAGCAACTGTTGTCTAGGTTTGTCTGTGGATGGGTGATCAAGGTTAAGCAACTGTTGTCTGTGTTTGTCTGTGGATGGGTGATCAAGGTGAAGCAACTGTTGTCTAGGTTTGTCTGTGAATGGGTGATCCAGGTTAAGCAACTGTTGTCTAGGTTTGCCTGTGGATGGGTGATCAAGGTTAAGCAACTGTTGAAGGTCTGCCTGTGGATGGGTGATCAAGGTTAAGCAACTGTTGTCTAGGTTTGTCTGAGGATGGGTGATCAAGGTTAAGCAACTGTTGACTAGGTTTGTCTGTGGATGGGTGATCAAGGTTAAGCAACTGTTGTCTAGGTTTGCCTGTGGATGGGTGATCAAGGTTAAGCAATCTGTGGATGGGTGATCAAGGTTAAGCAACTGTTGTTAAGGTCTGCCTGTGGATGATCAAGGTTAAGCAACTGTTGTTAAGGTCTGCCTGTGGATGGGTGATCTAGGTTAAGCAATCTGTGGATGGGTGATCAAGGTTAAGTTCAAGGTCTGTCTGTGGATGGGTGATCAAGGTTAAGTTCAAGGTCTGTCTGTGGATGAGTGATCAAGATTAAGCAACTGTTGTGTAGGTTTGCCTGTTGATGGGTGATCAAGGTTAAGCAACGGTTGTCTAGGTTTGTCTGTGGATGGGTGATCAAGGTTAAGCAACTGTTGTCTAGGTTTGCCTGTGGATGGGTGATCAAGGTTAAGCAACTGTTGTCTAGGTTTGTCTGTGGATGGGTGATCAAGGTTAAGCAACTGTTGTCTAGGTTTGCCTGTTGATGGGTGATCCAGGTTAAGCAACTGTTGTCTAGGTTTGCCTGTGGATGGGTGATCAAGGTTAAGCAACTGTTGTCTAGGTTTGCCTGTGGATGGGTGATCAAGGTTAAGCAACTGTTGAAGGTCTGCCTGTGGATGGGTGATCAAGGTTAAGCAACTGTTGTCAAGGTTTGTCTGTGAATGGGTGATCAAGGTTAAGCAACTGTTGTTAAGGTCTGCCTGTGGATGGGTGATCAAGGTTAAGCAACTGTTGTTAAGGTTTGTCTGTGAATGGGTGATCAAGGTTAAGCAACTGTTGTCAAGATTTGTCTGTGAATGGGTGATCAAGGTTAAGCAACTGTTGTTAAGGTCTGCCTGTGGATGGGTGATCAAGGTTAAGCAACTGTTGTTAAGGTTTGTCTGTGGATGGGTGATCAAGGTTAAGCAACTGTTGTTAAGGTTAAACCTAGACGGTTTGCCTGTTGATGGGTGATCCAGGTTAAGCAACTGTTGTCTAGGTTTGCCTGTGGATGGGTGATCAAGGTTAAGCAACTGTTGTCTAGGTTTGCCTGTGGATGGGTGATCAAGGTTAAGCAACTGTTGAAGGTCTGCCTGTGGATGGGTGATCAAGGTTAAGCAACTGTTGTCTAGGTTTGTCTGTGGATGGGTGATCAAGGTGAAGCAACTGTTGTCTAGGTTTGTCTGTGGATGGGTGATCAAGGTTAAGCAACTGTTGTTAAGGTCTGCCTGTGGATGGGTGATCAAGGTTAAGCAACTGTTGTTAAGGTCTGCCTGTGGATGGGTGATCTAGGTTAAGCAATCTGTGGATGGGTGATCAAGGTTAAGCAACTGTTGTCTAGGTTTGCCTGTTGATGGGTGATCAAGGTTAAGCAACTGTTGTTAAGGTCTGCCTGTGGATGGGTGATCAAGGTTAAGCAATCTGTGGATGGGTGATCAAGGTTAAGTTCAAGGTCTGTCTGTGGATGGGTGATCAAGGTTAAGCAATCTGTGGATGGGTGATCAAGGTTAAGTTCAAGGTCTGTCTGTGGATGGGTGATCAAGGTTAAGCAACTGGTGTCTAGGTTTGCCTGTGAATGGGTGATCAAGGTTAAGCAACTGTTGTCTAGGTTTGCCTGTTGATGGGTGATCAAGGTTAAGTAACTGTTGTATAGGTTTGCCTGTTGATGGGTGATCAAGGTTAAGCAACTGTTGTCTAGGTTTGGATGGGTGATCAAGGTTAAGCAACTGTTGTCATGATTCATAATTATAATAAAAAAAATTACTAAATAAAAAAAAAAAAATTATAATAAATTTTATTATATGTAGGTACCTATTTAAAAAGTTTCCTCTTTATAATTAAATGGAAAAAATTTGAGTTGTCGAATCGAAAAGAAGAAGATGGAAAAACATATTTTTGCATAGTTATTTCGTAGATTTCATTTCATTCCTTCTTTGTATTTTATTCATAAAAGTATGCAATCATTTCAACAATGTTTTTATGACGTTGAACTATCGTCCGTAAACCGACTTTACAGACAACCAATTTTTTTTCGGTATCTATCGAAGTGAAATACATATACGCAAGCACAAAATTCATGGCTCACACTAATATAAGCGTAGATATAGATACACACTACTTACAGAACACAATCGGAATAACAATGTCCGTCATAGTGCTCGTCAATAACAAGAGAAGCAGTACTCACCCCACGTCCGCGGCCTCGACATAAAGGGCACTGGTAGCAGAAGGAACATGGGTGGTTTTTAGTCAGTAGAAGTCTGACACTCCCTTTCGCTCTACCCAAGAGCGGGAGGGGATATTTGATGATTTTCCACCCGCCAAAAAAAAGACAGTTCTCACCCTCCGCAGAGATCTCTCTCCAAGGCGTGGGCGGGTACATGAAGGCGGCGTTCTGTATCTGCTCGTTGATATCCTCGTCCTCGTTGAAGGGGAAGGTGCCCGACAGCGACACGTAGATGATGACGCCCACGGACCACATGTCTAGCGAACGGTTGTAGCCTTTGTTGCGGAGTACCTCAGGGGCTGCGGATAATATATCGAGTCGAATCCTATTTAAATGCGAAAGTTTGTAAGGATGTATGTTTGTTACTCTTTCACGCAAAAACTACTGAACGGATGTGGATGAAATTTAGAACACAGATAGTTTATAACCTGGATTAACGCATAGGATTCTTATCCCGGTAGTATGATCCAATAACTGAACACCAAGCGGGCGAAGCCCCTGGCACAAGCTAGTGTTAGTAAAATATGATCGATATCGACGATATGAGTAAAATATTATGAATATCGACAATATATCGAGCTCGATTGATGGAAATAGGATTGCCCTCTTGACATGGGAATCAAATATAAATAGCGAAATGTAAGTGTACTATTCTGAACACGTGTGCTTCGGGGACTACAGGCGTTAAGTTAAGTTATGTTAAATTGAACATGTTGTTTCCATTCTCGAACCCAACACCTATAAACATAGTCAACTCACCCAGATACGCAGGCGTGCCGACAACGGACCGCCTGAAGGACTTCTCCCCGATGATCCGCGCGAAGCCGAAGTCGCAGAGCTTGACCTGCGGGAACTCCTCGTCGCTGGACAGCAACACGTTCTCCGGCTTCAGGTCGCAGTGCACGATGTTCTTCTCGTGCAGGTGCTTCAGGGCTACCAAGATCTGAGGGGGACGGAGTTCATTGTTAGGGTCGTTTGGTTAGACGTGGCCACTACTGCACTGGCACTAGTAGGCCACGTGGGCTTGCCCGGGTTGCGGGATCTGTTCGAAGGAGTCATCGCGGCCCTGGAACTCAAAGGGCGTAAGAATGAACACGGATAGGGTTTAGTCAGTAAGAGTCTGACACACCCTGGCGGGAGAAGTCATTAAAATTTGATGATTTCCCACCCTTTAAAAAAAAGGGTCGCTTGGTGCAATAAATGACTGGCATGGCCGCTAAATATATTTAAATCATCCTCATGTCTTCCGTGTATCTTATCATGTGTCTTATCGTGTATTTGTGGTGCAAACAGATCGTAGTGTAAAGTAGAGGCACTCTGTTTTCTAAACTTGGTAAAGAATGGCAAACGAAACGTGCCTTTACCGAAATAGTTGGGGGTTTTTTAATTCTTGAAATAAGGATGACTTTTTATAATACCTGTGCCACCAAAAACTTGGTAATCCTTTCAGTCAGCCTTCCGTTCTCGTGCGACAGGATCATCTCCAACATGTCTCCCTTGAGCTTCTCCATCACCACGAAGATCCTCTCGGGAGTCTCGAACATTCTCTCAAGGTTCACCACGCCAGGGTGGGACAGGTTCTGCAGGATTGCTACTTCGTTCTTCAGCTGGGCTTCTTGTTTGGTCGGGAAACGGAGCTTGTCTATCACCTGGAGATAGAATGGGAGTTACGAGGTTTAAGATATGAAGTGATGGTAATATGGTCGATATCACAACTGGCTCAAGTCGATTCGACTTCATGTGACATCTAACAACCAATTTCTTATAATGTGTATAAAGTTCAAATTTGACAGAATTATATGGACAAAAATATTATTTTTGAGCGTGGGTACCGATTAAGATAGCGTATCCGATCTTTTCATTAGTTGGCACCTCAGAGGAGCCAGTTAAACATACCTTGATGGCGGCGGGTCTCTTGGACCGTCGATGCAGGCCTCCGTACACGATGCCGAACTGGCCCGACCCCAGCACCTCGTCAGGATAGATCTGGTACAACTGCGCCATGTCAGTCACTCTCTCTTCCGTACTGCCTTCGCCTTCCGCTTCCGCTACCGCACACCCTCGGGCCTCCGCTAAAAAAGGTTATACAACGTTGTGGTGAAACAATGATTAAGGTCGAAATTAATAAGCGATACATGTTCATGCTTTGACTTAGCTGATGTTCCCGTAATTTAACCGAGTAGATGTATCTAAGTCAAATGTATGTTCACTATTCATTGCATAAAACGATTCCTGATAGCACTGAGGTATCAGGAATGTTTCTCTCAATAGTTACCTGAGTGATGCGTGACGGGCATGAGCGCCTGCCTGACGGCAGTCTCCCACGACCTGGCGAGGTAGGCGCCCAGCCCCGAGTCGGGCGGGGGCGGCGCCCCCCCCGCCCAGGCCTCCTCCACCCCCACCAGGTAGTCCACGTTGGCAGTGCGCAACTCGAAGCAGTGCATCACGTCTGGGAAACCAAACCACTGTAACATTGTTTCGGGAACATGTTTTGTGTTGCAACATGTTTGTTGGAAAGTTAGACGAGCTGCACACAATGTTCGAGCCGGCCTGATTCGGTAGACGGTCGGCACAATATAAATACATTCGGTATGATGGCCGCATGGCTGGTACCGAATCAGACCGATTCGAATATATAATAATATTTGTAGCATTCTTTAAAGTGTTAAAAGAAAACAAAAGTTTAAACCAAACAAAAAAACACAACATTTACAAAAAAAAAAAAACAAAACAATTAAACAATTATTAACAACAAACATTAAAAACAAATTGGATTTCATTGCATAAATTAGTTGTGCCCTTAGGCTGACACGAGTATTTTAATAGGACACAAGTTTCTGTTTTTCTGAAACTAAGTAATAGTTATCCTAATTAATATCTCGAAGAAAGCTTTGGTCCGTGCGTGTTAAAACCGAAAATTTATTTAAAGAAAGCCGGTTTTCGGTAACAAATCCTCAATATTTCACGACAAGTAACTTCAAATGTTCGCCAATGTTGTCCAATGAAAAATCAATGATTTGATCTGATCAGTATCAATCAATCAAGTAGTTCTGAGACAAACGGTGACAGACGTACACACAAACGCTCACACACGACCTCTTACCCCAAACGCATACCTATACCTCCATCCCGCCGCGGGTAACAGCAGGACTCATTGATTACACCCTTACGAAATTGTGCTTTACAATTTTTGCAAGGAATCGGTTTGTCTCGGCGTGCATCTGGCATAAGTAATATCAAGTTAATCATTTCCCATTTCAGTAATATGTGCCTTCGCCGACAAACAAAAGATTTTCGATAAAGTCAACCTTTTCTGTGTAAATGTTAAAAAGAAAATTACCAAAACTGTGACGATATTAATTATTGTGTATCACTAGATTTTATTGTTATTGTAACCAATAATTTATAATCAGTGTCAAATACACTCACTATATTAATTTCTATTGAGTGTTTCTGCTGCTCTGTATAAAATTACGTTTCGACTGGTCAAGGTCACCATCATCATTTCAGCCGAAAGACGTCCACTGCTGGACATAGGCCACATCTCTTGGTCCCGTGCGTCTCTCATCCAGCGCATCCCCGCAAGCTTCACCGGGAGCACGGTCCAGCTAGTGGGAGGCCGCGCAACGCAACGTCTTCCGGTTCGCGGTCGAACTACAGAACTATTCGGCCCCATCGGCTATCCGTTCTGCGAGTAATGTGCCCTGCCCATTGCCACTTAAATCTTGCAATTATTCAATGGTCGAGGACAATCTACCACAACCTAGGTGCACCTTATGATAAAAGCCTACCTGTGCCTGCATGTGGCTGCCTCGCAGTGTCAATAGCTAGTATCTCGTTGAGCGGGATCTCTTTGTAGTACTTGCTGCCTTGCTCTGAAGTGAACAGCGTGATGGACTTGCTGTCCAAACGCCAGTAGTGACGTTTTAACTGCAACATTCCATGGACTTAATATAATTTAGATTTTTATTGTGGAGAACCAGGAAAAAATCCTGCGTACCTCCTAATAGTTAGTGGTCATTATCGCCTAAGGAAATATTTTACGTGTAGTAATAATAGAGATCGGATTGGGTTGGGATGCATAATGAGTGTTGAGTGAGTAGAATGGAGCGTGCGTTAGTACGGGAAATAAATAATATTTTTTTTTCTTAATTTGGGAACGTGGGTGGTTTATAATAGACCGTAGAAGTCTAACACTCCCTGCCACTCTACCCGTAGAGCTTGAGGAGTCATTTGATGACTTCCCAACCTTCAAAAAACAAAAACAGAAGGTAAATATGCACACGATTATGCGATCTCCAGTTATGACTACTGCACTATAAGATACACCGGAATATGTAAGGTAGTTTGACGTTTGTACTCACAGTTTTATCCTTATTAGTGAAGTGCACGAGCCAGCCCTCCTTGAGCCACTGCCCCTCCCGCTTCTTGGTGTGCTTGACGGACTGCACGATGCGCATGAGCGGGATGTTGGCGCTGGGGGACGAGGACGAGCTGTAACGTGCACACGAGTCAGATCTACTAGGGCGGGCCGTTGGGGGACTGAGGGGGGATATTGTGTGTGGTGGTGGGGGGATTGACACGAATACTATGTCACAGTATTTTCTGGTACTTTATCGTCGGTTTCTTGTTGGTCTAATTCATTAACAACAGTCTGGTTCCCGATTTATAGATGTAAATATGTTATACTGTTGGCACAGAATACATAATAGTACTACGTACAGAAGGGACACTCCCTTCCCCGCGCTCATATTAAATACCGCACCTCACCCCGCACTTCGAGATATTCGTCGTCGACACTTGAGCAATGGCTCGTGCTCGTATTAGTCGTCGTTCGGTTTTCGCGACGCAGACCGTTGCACTTTCCGCGCCATTTTTTAGGCTACGATAACCCTACTAGAGTTTACGCACACATTTGCACGTGCACGTCGTGCACAAACGTTATTTGTTTATGTAGTAGTAATAGGTAATTATTTTGCGGGCGTTGTATGGAGTGTCCGAGGTGTGCTGTTGGCTCAAAGTCACGCCATCAGCCGGTAGCCGTGCGGTCAGCGTGCGGTCGTCGTGCGGCAACCGACAGAAGTTCATAAAACGAGGCGAGCGGCGTTGCAACGGTCACTTTTTGCTTGGACGGCGCTCGGAATGGACTTGCTACCCGACTATTATCGTGTGCTTCGCTATTTTTGGTTTATGTTTTTGCTCGTGTACTGATTATTCTATTTTGCAAGTGTTTTTTCTACTTGATTATTGTTTAAATTATTGATAATTTTTGTTATTGTGTAATTTAAAGATATTAAACATTGTTTATTGAACTGCTCCAATCTGAATAAACATAATACCTATTTTATTTTTACTTTTACAATTTGACATTTTATTAATTTTCTTTATACAAATTGACATTATTTACTTTTTCAAGTATGATATTATTATTTTTTTATGAATATTTACCTTGTTAAATAATTATGTTTATTTTGTTTTTTATTAATTTTGCGTATTTTTGACATGTTTTAATAGTTTGACATTATTATTTAATATGCTTAATATTTAATTATTTTATATTGTGAATGTGAGGATCATGTGGGTCTTTCTTTAATTTTAACGATTGTCTGGCAGTTTGAGTACTATAAGCGACCCACCCAAATGTCCTTTCTTTGGTATTGTTCGTCGTGACGTTGAGCTCCTTGAGTTATAAGTCGAGCTCCACGATAACTGACAAATGCTTGCACTGACTGGACGGGTCCACTCAAATCTGTATGGTGCTTTCTTCAAAAGACCATCTCAGACACTAATTTGCATAGTCTTCATGTGTGTATTATACCAAGATTATGTCAGTACCTTGAACATATTGTAAACCCAAACGATTTTAAATAGAATGGGCAACTATCAACTACAGTACAATCACGAGTTATTATGCCTTGTGACTGGGACTGTAGCTTAGTTTATTTAGCTTCAGTAGTTTACTGCCGCACTCGGAGAGCTTCAGTGGTTGCTTGGGACGTCGCTTGGTAAAGGTTTTTGGCAGTTTTTTTCATACAAAAGTATGTCAGTCCTTTGCTGGGTGGCGGCTTGAGTAATCGTTGGATATCTCTGAGTGCCGCAGTTAGTTTAATTCGACTATTCAAAAGTGCCTGTAACGGCCTACTTGAAATAAATGCTTTGATTTTGATTTTTTGATTTTAACGTATTTCACTTCTGATTCCTAACAATACAATATCTTGAAAAAAAATGGGTTAAATGGAGTGTATATGTCTTCAGCCGTTTTCGCAACTGCGATTCGCAACCAGTGGTGAACTATTATTTGCTCAGCAGCCCAGAAGTGGCGGGCCCGACTTACGAGCAGTATGCCGTGGGTTCGACACTATGGATTACATTGTGTAATTTATTTCATAACAGCTGCTCTTAATCTGGTGAAAGAAAACATCGCGAGGAAACCGGAAAACAAAATATTCGAGGATTTAGACATCTACCAACCCGCACGGGGCCCGCGTGGTGGATGACATTCACTCTCATAGAGAAGAGGCCAGGAATCCCAGCAGTGGGAACATTGAAGCTGATTATGGTATTCTTTGTTCGCAACCAGTTGCGAATCTAGGAAACTGTTTTCTTAACTGCAACTAAGCATCCCGATGATTAAGTTTCGTCACGGGTTACGCCAAAAGATTTTTTTGCTTATTCGCACCATCTTTGTCTGCCTGTTTGTTGACAAACTTTGCAAGAGGATTCGGCAACTACAATAATATTGATATTGGTTAAGCTTTTTCCTTACGAAAAAGTCTTCTGGATTCGCAACTGGTAGCTAACAAGGAATATAAATTGTGAAAACCGCCATTGGTTGCGAATCACAGTTGCGAAAACGACCGGAGGGGTAAATATTTTGTTTTCATAGTTACGTAGTACAAACTTCATCTTCTTCCATTTATTTTTCGATTTTATTACTTTTTTTACAAATCGTGTTACTTCTGTTAGTTCTTTGAAATAACATGAAATTTTCGTGAATTTTAACAGTAGTCAAAAAGCCAATTATCAAAGCTGTCAAAAGGTCCTTGTTTTAGGTCTATACGTAAGTAATAATGTACTTCTTAGTACTTTCATTTCATGAACATTAAAAACAAGACAAGCACTATATTACACTACACTATATTATTTTTTAATTTAGGAAACATGAAATAGACATGGTTGTTTTATTGACATTTAATTTATATCGGACTGGCATTTAATTTATATTCTATTCTAATTAAGTTTACCTCACATGAAATGACATGTTGTATTTGAGCTTTTTATGATTGGACATATAAACAGTAATTTAATTCTCAGTTGATTTATGTACCTAAGTGACGTGGAAAAGATATGGTTGTTTTGTTTTAGTGCTTTTACTGTTTGACATGTAACTGGTTTTGGGTTGATGACATAGTAGGTACTTAAAATTTTTTAAATTATTTTTATTTGCTCTGTATTTGATTTTGTTGCTACTGCTATATAATTTGATGTGTGATTTATTTGTAAAATTCTAACACAATGAAAATTGTTTAATGAATAAATAAATAAATGAAATGAAATATTCAGGCGTTTAGAAGTGTTAAGTTTGTGTAAGTAAAGAGGTGTTTTGTGATACTTTCGTAACATGTCGAAAACAATACTAACACTATTTTAGTTCAAGACAAAACAGAAACGTTAATAGACATTAATAAAGCACAAAGCAGAGAAGTTTTAGGCAGGAAATCAGATAAACATAAACCGTTTTCTATTAACCAGTAACCCTTAATCCTTAGTAACCCTTTAAGTTCCTTACATACAGTTCTGAGCTTAGACCTACACAAGTATTTAAGCGTCACTGGACACGTCTGACAGATAACATAAACCCATCACAGATCACCTGACAGTTACAAGCTCTGCACGGGAACATCTCAGAGACGTACAGCTGCCTGACTGGAAAAACGGACAAATATTAACCAATAAGATTGCACACTGGAACAGAGGGCAGAATTTATGCAATTCTATTGGTCAATATTTCTCTGTTTCTCCACTCCGCAGCCTCACTTCGCTTCAATGGACAGGCAGCCTTAGATTGCGTCGGAACTGAAGCACCTAGTCAAAAAGTCGTGAAATATTGCCTATTCCCTGTAGTGTAATAGAAACGGCACAGAGACAACATAAGCATACATAGTTCAGACATGATAGCGACAGTAGAACAGTTCGCCCACCACCACACAGTAGAGTGAGACAGGAGCGGGTCTCACCTGCTGGGGCGGCTGGCGGAGCGCTCGGGCGCAGAGTCGCGCTGCGGAGAGTCGCCGCGACGACGGAGCTCCACCTGATAACATTGCATTACTTATTTACTATTAGAGAACATACAGCTAATAAAACCAAAAAAATAAATAAAATAAACCATAAGAAAACTAACTACTACTACCACTAACTAACATAATATAGCTCCCGGCACGTAACTTTTCAAGGTTTCGAAATTAATTTGAATTCAAAGTTCGCGCATCGTACACTTTGTGCCACAAAAAGTTGTCACTTTTATTGCTTGTCATTATTCTATGGTTATTGACATAATTTATTTTTAATAATGAAGTTAAAGAAAGGTGAGGACTTTGTGACATTTATTAGATGTTATAAATAAAAATATGCATTTAAAAGTAAAACAACAAAAACTAAATTTAAAACAATAACAAAAACTAAATTTTAAACAAAAATACTCGTAACAAAAACTAAATTTAAAACAACTAACAAAAATTAAATTTAAAACACAACGACAACTCAAATTCGTAACAAAAAGAAATAACAAAAACAACACAAGTTTCGTGCACCGCAAGTGTAATCGGGAGCGAATGGAACGTATGCATTTGAATGCACCAATCACACGCGCGGATGACGCTACCTCATACCCCACACCGCCAAAGAGACCTAAAAAATTACTTCTGCGCAACTAACGACTCTTGCCAAGTTACGTGTCGGGGACTATAGTTACTTCATGAATTTTTTCCTTAATGAATTAAGGAAAAATTACATAAGCACATACATATTTTTCTAAAGGTTCACACCGAACTTAGTTTTAGTAGTGCTTATTTGGCAAAATGATAGCATACAAAATATAACTCTATAACATTTGATACAACTTCTTGTAATTTGTTGGTGCCCACAAAAACAGTAAGTAGGGTGAGGAATAGTGAAAATTCAACTTTAGAGTGTTTTGCTCAGCCACTAGATCGTAGAAATGCTCCTCATCGCCATGACCAGCATCAATTGGATAATGCAGTGACTATGTTATCTCATTTTCTATCCGTCGACTAACGTCTGTCGAATGGATATGGTAACTCAAACTATTACTGGTAGTACTGAATTACTGATATGTCAGCAAAGTAATCGATCTATAATACTATAAGATAACCATAGAGAACAGTGCAGTGGTACAGTACCTCTCCGTCGTCCCCAGCCGCGCTCTCTGCAGCCTCGGTCCCTCCATCGTCGGACTCGTCGTCCGGCAACCGCGCCGACTCCGACAGCTCGCTGCCGCCGCTGCTGTCCTGGTACTCACCTGGACAGGTACATTATATTAGTATTTATTTCATACTAATTATAGCAGTATTACAGAATTATCCAATACGATGCTATAAAACACAGTATAGTATGTCGTTTTTACTCTTGTGACATTGTTTCAACTCGCATACTGTTGATTTTTGTCTAGTAAGAAACCACGTATTGGAAAAACAATAACTGGAACAGGTCATCACTCCTAATACGTGTTCATTATAGGCGTATTCAATTACAAAAACATTCAAAATTGACAAGACAGTCGTTTGGTCGGCGCATATTGGCAAAAAAGTAACATGAAAAGTATCATGTAGCACACACGCTGAAACAAATTCTTCTTGTTGTTAGGTTACATTTTATAAGTTTGGACGCTTCATTCGTGTTACATTTCAAGTTACGTTACACTAATATGTACCCGGCGTTATACATAACATTTGTCAGTTAAAAGCAGCAATACTCACTATGTTGATCCCGTATCTCCCCATTACAATCCTTCGGTATGAAGGGAATACACTTGCGATGCGCGTTATAGTGGCAGTCTTTGCACTGGAAGCCCTGCTTGAAGAGCCCGCGCAGCAGCTTCTTGCAGTGTCGGCACACGGTGGGCCTGGTGTAGGAGTGCACCTCGAAGGTGTGCGGGATGGCGGCGCCGCCCCCGGCCGAGCCCGCGCTGGCCGCGCTGGCCGCGCTGGCCACGCTCCAGCCGCCCAGCGACCCCGTGCGGGACGGCGAGCGCGAGTGCTTGCCGAACTGTAGGGGGGGCACGTCAGATATCTGTTTACATACAAACGTACATATTCATTTATTAATATTTTTTATTAGTATTTTATTATCTATACTTAATATTATAAAGCTGAAGAGTTTGTTTGTTTGTTTGAACGCGGTAAACTCAGGAACTATACTGGTTGGAATTGAAAAATTATTTTTGTGTTGGATAGTCCATTTATTGAGGAAGGCTTTAGGCTATATAACACCACGCTACGCAATAGGAGCGGAGCATAAATGAAAAATGTTACAAGAACGGGAAAAGGTACTTCCTTTTTGAGAGCTTCCGCTGCGTGCGCTGCGAAAACGGTTTAAGTTACGCAAATATCATGTATGAAGGAATTGTTCCTCTTTAAAAGTTCTAAAAAAAAGTCCGCGACAGCATATTATGTCTATCTTTTAAGATTAACTCTCTGTAACCCTTTTTTACTATTAAAATGTTAGGTTAAAATTAAAAATTTTGAAAAAACCCACGACGGTTAAAAATTAATTGAAAAAAGCATAAAATAACATAAAACACCCGCCTTAAAAAAAAACCCAAGAATGTCCGTCGGAAGCTGAACATTGCAAAACTAGTTCATTTAAGAAGCCGGGGTAAGAAGCTCGCAATTGCAATTCGAGGCGAGCATAAAAATCGAACGATACATTGCTATCTCTATCTGACTTGTCGCGGCGCAGCGCGCAGCTGTGTGCGTGCGTGTAGTACCTATGTTTGTAGCGAATCATTCATAATGACTGATAACCATTTCATTGTAATAATTTTGTTCAATATTTGGTTTATTTTTGTTAACTAATTTGGGGAATCGTTAGTGAACGCACAAACCCGCAATGCGTTTTTTGGAAATTACTCTACAATGGCTACATTAGAAGATTTTAGGACATTATCTAAAATCTAATAAAATAAAACGTCTATATTTAAATCTCTAGATTATAGAGATATTTTTTTTATATAGATATAAAAATAGACGTTTTATTACCACCACCGCAAAGCGAAACAACCTGAACCCTATTCCCAAAGACTCAGCGGCTTGTCAGTGTCGACTACGGTTTGTCTTTAGTAGATTTTCAACTTTACAAATAGGATAATGCAATACAGCATAATGAGCTACCTTGGTCATTACTCTCGAGGGTAAAATACCTACAGTCCGAGCCTAAGCCGGAAGTGTAATGGATAGGAATGCGAATGCCTATCTTAGGCTAAGTTCACATGACCGCGCGGCATCGTGCGTCTCCGTGCTGTGGAAGCATTCACATGATAGCATTTATGTACGCGCGGCAGTCTAGCATCAAAATGGTCACGGTTTGACACCATACCTACCACACCAGATTGTCTCTCAACCGCATCAGTGATCAATGCTCAACCGTGAACATCTGAACGGGTCGATTTAAGTTTGTAAAACTTTTTTTTTTCTTTCTTTTTTAATAGACGGTAAACACTGATTATTTTGATTTTGTCCCCGAGCGGTCATCTGAACTTAGCCTTACACGCGCTTAGTGGGTATTATTTGTTACCAGTAGCTAAACGTGTCCGCTTGTCACTATGTACCTATTATGTATGTATGTAGTGTACCTACAGACGCTAGCACATCAATCTAACCTAATTTATTTTCTTACTTTTGCATTATAAATCCATTTTTGTAATGTGTACAGCACTGATTAAAGTCAACTAGATAAAAAGTAGATAGGTAAGTTGTAGATCAGATAGGTACTTACTGTGAGATACCTACTGTATCCCAACGTTCGTGGTCCATAACTAAAGTGACCATACGTCCCGTTTTGAACGGGACTGTCCCTTTTCTCGATCATCTGTCCCGTTGTCCCCAAACAAAGCTCTGGGACACAAACAGTCCCGTTTTCCGAAACTGCGTGAAATTTTTAAAACTATAAAACTCGTCAGACGCAACTGTGGTAGACGTGGTAGACCACGTCGCAAGGGCCGACGCCTGTCGGGACTGCGTGTTGTTCGAAAGAGATACCGCGGCCTCGCATACAAAGGGCTAGAGAACATTTGTGTGATTTTTTAGGGTTCCGTAGTCAACTAGGAAGTAGGAACCCTTATAGTTTCGCCATGTCTGTCTGTCCGTCCGTCCGTCCGTCTGTCCGTCCTCGCTTAATCTCTCTGACCGTTAGCAATCACGCCGACAAAGTGGTAAAATAAAATTTGGAAAAAAAGTTTTATTAGGATAGCCCCAATATAAATGTAAAGTGGGAAGTGATTTTTTTTAAATTTCAACCCTAACGTGTGATATATTGTTGGAAAGGTATTTAAAAATGAATAGGGGGGTTTACTAAAATCATTTTTTGATAATTTCAATAATTTCGGAAATAATCGCTCCAAAAGTAAAAAACAAACCCCTCTAACTTTTTTATTTTTTTATTTTATTTATTTATATTTTTGAACCATAAGTTTAGAAAATATGAAAAAAATCTGAAAAGTAGAAATGTATAAGGACTTTCTAGGAAAATCATTTTGAACTTAGATGGAAACAACAGATGGAAAAAGCAGTTAACCAATATAATTTGGTCCCTGAATCGTATGAGCGCCTATACAATCCAGAGGTCAAGTTTCATTGGCCCGTTGAAGAAATTGTATAAATTACTAGCTGATGCCCGCGGCTTCGCCCGCGTGGATACTGTAAAAACAATCCTTGATGCGGATTATATATACATTTTTTTATTTGCCCCACACTAGGAATTTCTCCTGTATCGTGGGTGCGTTCACAAACATTTAAACTCACATACACATATACCCAGACCCGGAACAACTATCTGTAGGTCTTACAAATATTTGTTCCGTGCGGGGATCGAACCCGCGACACGCAGCGCGGCATTCCATTGCTTGAGCCACTGCGCTAACCGTGCCGTCAAAGTAAATATCATTCTAAAATTTCAGCTCGACCGGTGCAGAACTTTTTGAGTTTTTGAAGCGTACACAAACCAACATAAGATTTTTATATAAATAGATTAGCATACCGTTTTGGTACGGAACCCTTCATGTGCGAGTCCGACTTGCACTTGGCCAGTTTTTTTTCAGTAGAAGACTGACAGCGGGTGCCGATCCGCCTAGAGCGCGCTCTAGGCGGATCGGCACCCGCTGAGCGGGAGGAGTAATTTTATGATTTCTCAAATTCCAAAAAAAAACGACCTACCTAACTGGACCGTTTGTATAAGGTAGACATTTATCGTCTACAACTTCGAGTGTAGAGTCCCTGATTTTGAGAGGAGAGGGTGTTACATAGGCATTTAACGTGGCCTTGGTTTTTGCTAAAGTAACTGTCAATATAGGTGTATAAATCCATGTCCCGTTCTGAGTTAAAAAATAATGGTCAGTTTATCCATAACTTCACTCAAACCAAATCGTGAAAAAATCTAAGCCCGTAAACAAAGCAAAAGTCGTAATAATGTAGGTTCCACAATACCAAGTCACAAGGCAAATCATTATCCAAGTCCGTAGCAGAGGTCAATAGTGTCAGAATAATTTATTACAAAACAATTTCGCAAACAATAACGCACGCGCAAGTCAAGTCAAGTAATTATGTAACACTGACAACCCCTACTACCCCGGAGCGGAGGCCAGCGCGCAGCGCG
The DNA here is from genome assembly GCA_949775195.1 of Diarsia dahlii. Lineage (NCBI taxonomy): Eukaryota > Metazoa > Arthropoda > Insecta > Lepidoptera > Noctuidae > Diarsia > Diarsia dahlii. The sequence continues at coordinate 20,599,563 of OX459209.1, forward strand.
CGGGCGCCGGGCGGCGCGCGGCGGCGTGGTCATTCATACGAAAACGGTACGCTAGTGTGAGTTTCTGCGATCACGTCTACGACCAGTGCGTACACGCACACAAACGCAGCCCATGCTTGATGCGACAGCGCTACTGCCGTTCCAGATTTGTGATAAATTTGATTGTGTTCCGTAATACCAAAAATTATGAATGAAAACTTGATATTTTTCCGATTTTTTTTTGATAATCTGCTACTAGACAATATAAGCTATGTTCCTATTACAATAACATTACGAATATTAATGTTTTTAATACAGAATAATTAAGTTGAAAACATGCTATTAGCGGTGTTAAAATGTGCGAAATGCAATTCGCTTGCATTTCGAAAATGGTGAATTTTTTTTAAAAAAAGTTTAATAGGAACCTAGATAAATATCGTCTGTATCCGAATAACATAATTTTAAGTTGGTAATATGTTCGTATCGCGAATGATTTTGGTATTACGTTTGTATGGAGAAATGTCCGTACACCGTCCCCTTAATGGCAGCCCCCGACGGACATTCTTGGGTTTTATGTAATTTTATCCTTTTTTCAATTAATTTTTAACCGTCATGGGTTTTTTCAAAATTTTTAATTTTGCTTTTTATTTTAAACTTTTTACTTTTATTTTTTTATCTAAGAACATGCACCAATCAAACCTAAACCTAGAACTGAAAACTGAATCAAAATCGGACTTGTAGTTTTGGAGAAAAGTGGCAACTTTGATTTGCACAAAAAATGTTTGCTGCAGCGCCCCCTGGTGAGTTGTCACCGTAACACCTATCTAAAAACATGCACCAATCAAACCCGAACCCATAACTGAAAACTGCATCAAAATCGGACTAGTAGTTTTGGAGAAAAATGGCAACATGTATTTGCACAAACAAACAAACAACCTCTCACCCCAAACGCATATATATACCGTCTCCGTTCCGTCGTGGGTAAAAAAAGAATAATTTTTTGTGAAGTTTATTTAGAACGGAAATTTAATATAGAATATTTGTGCCCTTTACTTTATACAGTTTAAACTGATATCTTAGAAGATATCGCAATGTAAAAATATCCGCGCGGCAAAATAATTCGCGCGTCGCAATGTAGCGTACGGGGGATTCTGGCTGGCCTCCGAGAAATTCAAATTCAAAATATTTACTGCATCATGTTTAGCGTGTTATCGTATATTTAACAGTAAGAGATACTTATAGTAATTCTCACTTTAATATAATCTAAACTAATATTATAAAGAGGAAAGATAAGATTTTGTTGTTTGTTACGATTTAGCTTAACTTATGTTGGATAGTCGATTTCTCGAGAAAGGTAGGAAAGCTATATTTATGTGACGCAGACGAAGTTGCGTGGGTCAGCTAGTTTATTTATATATTCCTTTATTTTTATCTTTCAACACATTATTTCTATTTTTAAAACTATGTTTTTGTTTTGGTTTTCCGATACTCGTCCTTGCGTCGGTTTAATAGATATCCCGTACTGCATCCCGCAGGAAAAAGATATCTATTTCCCCCTATCTCCTTCTTCGCGTGCGGATTGTATTTTGTGTGGTTGATGGATGACTTTGTGTATTTGGTGTGTGTGAGGTACTGACGGATGATTGCAGAGAGTCTACTGTGTGTGATGATTCTTGTGTCTCTGGTGTGAATCGGTGTGATGTCTTATGTGTGAGGTGTACTGCTAATAAACACAGTGTCTCCCAATACCTTACTGAGTATAGTGGTTGTGTGTATGCATGCTTGTTTTTGTAGGATTGTTATGTCTATTGTTGCGAACAGTTGCTCCATGTAATTTTCTTTGTAAACTTTTACTAATATTGCCTGTAGCTCCTACTACTATTGGGATAACTGTGGTTTGTGTAATCCATCAATTAAAAAAATGGTATTTATTATTATTTGTCCGAATTTTTACATTACTCTTTAATAATTTTGTTTCATAAATGTTTGTTTAAATGGCCACGAGATGGCGTTACGAACACACAGGCACAGATTACCAGATACTACACTCCATACAAAATGTTCAATGCCTACCGCTATAATAGCCTACACTTTCAAGTCAACAGACGCTGCGAACGAAAATGTACCCTAACCTTACAAACGTAAAGTGAGTTTTGCTTTGTAGATGCGCGCCGCCGCGTGAATATTGTGAATTGCCAGGGCTGCCTCTGTCGACAAATATGTTAATAGGGTTTTTATACTTTATAAAATAAAACAGGCTTTATTATGTATCTATTAAATTGTTTTAAAAAATAAGTACCTATAAAACGAAATTTATAAGTATTTAAAATGAATAGTTAATTTTACTAGGTGTTTTATTTTGATGTAATGATTTTTTTTTTTCCTTTCTTTAAATTCTCGATTGTTAAACTTTTACGTACCTATAGAATATTCTAAATCGAACAAACAATTTTATTAGGTAATCTTGGGGGAAACAAGGGCAAGGGGAGTTAAGTGGTATATTTGTCATTTAATTAAATAATTGTAGGTAGGTAAGTACATTTTTTCATAACAAATTAAAACTTATATTTCTGTATCGCGAGGAAAACCGAAAAAAGATAAGTTTTTATCGTTTCTCTTGTTGAATCTACATCCATCCACTGCACATAATACACCAGTTGTAGCTATTTCTTAGGATTTCAAAACTCGCGTCAAATCGACCGAAATATAATATGCGTATGTACGCGCCGCGCGGCTGTTGAAAACCCTCTGTGCTATGGGCATCGATAGACCGGCGCCCGGTTGGTAGTTAGCGCGCGTAAGGACATGGAGTGTAGTATCTGTAATCTGTGACACAGGTTCCACCAGAACTGGAAGGCGGGCGTGCAGGTTCGAGAGAAATGGAAGGAATGGAGGGAGACCTTTGCCCTGGTGTCGGACAGAGCAAGCTAGGAAAAAAACCTTTTTAAACTAAAATGATGTAGTTAACACAACACCATTTAAATTGGGGATGAAGGTTCCTAAATAATTTCTTCCTAGATGTCGCTACTAGTTTTATTATAGCGCTGCATAGTGCTCTGGCGTTTGACGATAGCCGGAACTAACGAAATAATGCTGTCGAATTAGTTTCACCTAGATGGCGCCACATGTTTGTTACTATCGTTCTGCTGCTATGGATTGTTTAGCTGAAAAGTTTGCCGTGAGGTGATAATGTCCATTATAAGATTTTAAACTGACATGGTCACTAACACTATTATTTATACAGAAAACGGGATATTTTCCATGTTTACTAGTTGTTTCGAGTTTATCCGTGATCATGGTGCTTGTAACAGCGCCGAAATATATAATATAAGATTTCAGTATAAATAATAATGATGTCCATTGGTCGTTTTTGTTTACTTTGATAAAATAAATAACATGCAGTCAGCCCCCTCTCGCGGAGAAGTTTCGGCCAGCAGCCCCAATGGTGGTAGAAATGACAGGAGATCAAAAAACATATTTAATGTTATGGTTTTTCCTGATAGCAGATAGAACGATTATATGTACTAGTGTTTAGTTATTATCAACCTTTTCCCATTAAAATAAAGATAGTTTTGGATTGATTGTTGATCTTGAAAGTTTTACGCTATTCAATTGGTGATGTAATTGGGTAGGAAGCAGTTTTGATCGATAGATATCGATAAAATAAAATGTAATAGGCATACCTATTACGTTTTCCTTTATTTTAAGAACAGTAAATAAAAGTTAACTTTGTCTATTTTATTTTAAATTCTTAGAATTTTGTCAAAGAAAAACTGTGGTAGTATTCATTTGTTTGGGTTTTAAAATAAATTAGCTAGTGATACTCCACAGAAAAAATATTTTTATTGGTTTTTATTTGAGAGAAGACCCCGGAAGAACTAGATTTAACTGACCCACAAATAATTACACTTTTTCGTTAAACATTTTGATGTATAAGGCTTTTAATAGCCACAGTGTTTTAGGGTCAACTTAGTCTTAACTTGGTCAGTTCCGAATTAGATGATGGGTAACATGGGAATTGTAAATAAAACGAAATATATTAAAATAAGTCATTTATTTAAAAACAAAAATATATTTTTCCACAAATGCTACCCACCACCCGATTCTTGTTAGTTTTACAAATTAAAGTAAACAATACTTTTATCTAAAATAATACTTTTAGTATAATAATTAATAAAATAAAGAGAATACTTTCAGTATTGTGGACGGAAAAAAATACACAATCTAAGTTACTACTAGACAAAATAACTGATTTTTGTGTGAATATTTTGAATTAAATGAAGACTTGATTCAACTTATTATGATACTTATTTGTAAACATACCCAAAATGTAATTCTAAAGAACATTCTGTTCCTTCGTCGTAAATAAATTTGAGATTAAAATAACAACAATTATTTCTTATATCTGGAATGTTTATATGTCTAAAAATTTATATCAAAATATTAGAGATTCTTTACTGCTACTTTGTATAGTTTGTTAAATGCTACAGTTTTTACATTAAAGTAAGATCTAAAAAATTAATGTTCTTGTGTATATATATAAGCTTGATTGATTAAATATTGTTGTGCTTAATTAGGCTTCTAACCTATGTCTATAATATAGCATGTAAATGCAAGAATATAACTATAAAATATAAGTAATTCTTTTGACACATTTGTAATTAATTATATATTCGTTCATAGTTAAATTTTAAAATGCAAATTGTATTTAATACTGCAATTCTTTACCTACTGTACCTAGATAGATAGTCTTATAAGAAAGATTTATATCTTCTATTCAATAATGAGATTTTTGCAATCATTCAAAATTAAGTACATTGTTAGTTTCTACAATTCAAAGGCTTGTGTTTAAACGCTTACCAGAAAAGAACCTATTTTACAACTAAAAAAATCTAAATGCCTGCCAGAATGGATAAATGCTCACCAAATTGTGTTTCATAAAGTATTGTAGAAATGAACCACTAAATAGATGTTACCAATATTTTTATAGTTAAGAGAGCAGCGGTGGCCCAGTGGTGGCGGCCCCGACTTACGAACAGTAGGTCGTGGGTTCGAATCCAGGCAGGCACATTACTTTGTGTAATTTATTTTCATCACCGCTGCTCTCAAAACGGTGAAGGAAAACATCGTGAGGAAACCGGCATGTCTTAGAACCAAAAAATTCGAAGACATGTGACACCTACCAATCCGCACTGGGCCCGCGTGGTGGATTATAGCCCATTCCCTCTCAAAAAGAGAGGAGGCCTGTGTCCCAGCAGTGGGAACATTAATAGGCTGTTGATGATGATGAATATTTTATTTCACGACTTGCAATTTAGTCAGTTTTACTGAGGCAAAAAAGCTAACGGTCGATCGTATAATCTTTTAGAATATAGTCGACTGAGCCCCGCTTCGCGGGGCTCCTACTTATGGGTGGTTTCCCAAAAAAAAAACACAAGTTGCCACAAGTCCCGAGCTCGCTTCGCTCGCTCTTGCATCCAAGTTTTCCTATTAGCGGGTTCGCATACCCTACGATAATACGATTACACTAAAGCTATTTAGAACTGTCATTTTGGGTATTAATGTTACTTCTTCAGAGAAACAAGACTTGGTGAGCATTTATCCATTTTGGTAGGCAAAAAGAATATAAATACAACACGTATAATTATTCTGATGAGTGTCTAAATATTTTGGAACGTGGTTCTTTAGGCGTTGTTCTTTTTTTTGAGCATTTAAATTGTAGCCATTCATAAATAATATTCAAAATAGTTGAAACAGACAGAGATTCTACATTCGTCCAATTTCGACAAACTATTTATTTCTGATCTCAGAGATTCTTCCCTCCCTTATTATCCGTTACACCTACATAAAGTTATCGATGTACAAGACTTATACATAGCATCTAACTCTTTGACAACTCTGCCTAAAGGCAAAAAAAAATTGAAATTGCTCCATTTTAGGTTCATATATGGTAATCAGATATTTAAAAAAAACTACTCTATCTAGAAGAGATGTTTAAAATTACTGAAAAAAAAAACTAAGTCTGGCTTCGGAATGTTGTACTGAATACGCGGTAATCGTTTCAGCAACGATGTCTCTTCCACCCTACTTTAATAACGTACTTGTATCATCGATAACTCTTCTTGCCAATACGCGTAAAAACATTCCTAAACTGTTTCATCACAGATTCCACCCCCTTTTCCTAGCCAACTCCCTTAATTCTTCCCCTTTTCCGTCCTAGTTATCTTTATCAGTGACGAGCCTGGCGAGGCGCCTTACCAGCGAGGTGGTGTCGTCGTGCGAGGCGTGCGAGTGCGTGGAGCCGCGCGAGGGGCTGCGGCCGCCGGCGCCGCCCGACACCCGGCGCGCGCCCCATGCGCCCCCTGCGCCCCCTGCGCCCCCTGCGCCCGCCGACACCGGGGACGTGCAGTTTGACGGGACTTTGACGGCGCAGCGTTTGTGGTAGTTAAGGCCGCATCCTGGAACAATTGATGAACAGTTAGTAAAATATACTGGAACAGAAGTACCGAAAGTGCCAAACTAGTAGCACAGTTCTGGGCCGACACACGACACGCTAAAAAAAGAAGTAAAAAAAATATAAAAATCTTTTCATCGAAGTATCATGCTCTTTGTACAATTTCCCCTGCACTTTAAGGGACATGTCGGAAGCTACTACAAACGCTGTCAATGTGGCTGAATTCTGATCGAATCAAATTTAATCTAATAACACGAAGAAGAAGATCAAAGTATCTTAAAAACTGATCTTACAGTCGCTTCATATTAAAAACAGAGTAACAGAATAAACAGTGCAGTAAAAACAGAGTAACAGACGTTCATCATTTGCCTAGCCTTTTCCCAACTATATTGGGGTCGGCTACCAGTCTAACCGGATGCAGCTGAGTACCAGTATTTTACATGGAGCGACTGCCTATCTGACCTCCACAACCCAGTTAATACTGGGTAATACGATACCCTTTGGTAAGACAGGTTGTCAGACTATCAGGTCACTGACTACCTATAACGACTGCCAAAGATCTATATATGGTAGGCGGAACCAACAGCTTAACATGCTTTCCGAGGCACGGGGGAAACTCGGCAAGTAATGTCACCCATCCACAGACCAACCTAGGCAAGCGCGGCTTAACCTAAAGATCGACCCGAGTGGCAGTTCTTATTAGGCAACCAGCTCCTCCAGAACAGAGTATCAGACGTTAACATCCCAAAAGTTGTCCACTGCGTAGCCTGGTTGACTAAAGTACTTAGTTATAAAGCACTTTAAATTATGTTTTGATGATCTGGTGCTCTACTATGACGTGTTAAATTAATCCTAACTTATTCTTAATCCAGTGTGGAAAAGAGATGGCGCTAGACACCCTGTATAGTTCTGTCACGTTTTCACACTGGAATAAGGATAAGATAGGACTGTTCTGTTCTGCAAAATAACTTCAATCAGCTTACCTTCACACTTGAGTCCTTGCCGCACGAGTCCGAACAGCATCTCTCCGCAGAAGTCGCAGAAGGTGGGCGCCTTGTACGAGTGCACGGCTAGCACGTGCGGCCGCGGCGCAGGCGCAGCCTCCGCGCCGCCGTCGCATAGCAACGCTGGAAAACAATAAATGTTTAGTTGTAGATACATACAGATCTGGAAGATATTAGTCTCTATATATATTTAATAAGTATATTTTAAAGTCGGAAACTCGTTACTTAATGAATCAGTATAGGGCACAGTTCAGCTAAAAATATTAATAATTCATTTATTGCAGACATGACAAGTAAACTCTCTATCTAATTGAATTGAATTTTTCCGTCATTGACTGTTTGTATTTTAAATTGTATGCCAGTAACGATAAAACATAGCAAGAACGTTTACTTATACTTTTAGTATACTTAATATGATGAACAAATGAAGATGATGTTGTTGTTCAACAAATTAATCCGTAAGTTCTCCATGTACTAAAAAAGCAAATTGATAAGTCCAATATGCTCGTAATTTCTGAAGGACTAGCAGGCTGCTGTCACAGATATCGCCAACTTTGACTCATTCCATTCATTAGGACACTGAAATCTATAATTCCATCCATACTGACCGTTGGCAGTGAGCACGATCTCGACGAGGGTCTCGTCCGTGACGTCTGACGCCGAGTTGATGAGCTGCAGCACGTTGGGCGAGCAGTAGTCGTGCCGGAACAACAGGATCCGGTCTGATAGACGGTTTAGGCCGTTGTCCGGGATCTGAGCAGATGTTTACAATTAGCAATACACACGGCACATACTGACTTAGTTTGGAGTAGTAGGACTGAATTAAATCATGTTTCTTTGTATAGCTCGTAAAAGATCATAAAGATTTTCGCACTTGCCAAAGAAAAACTTCAGAGAATTGAGAAAATCTCTCGTTTATTCTTTTCAGATTATCGTAGAGTGCAACTTGTCCCAATTTGGTATTTTTGAGAACTCATGTTTGGATTGGTTTTGGTCACCAAACCAAAGAGCTATAGCTGAAAGTACACATCTATCAACAAGAACCTCACCTTATCATGCACGAACTTGACGGCGAGCTCCTTGAGGTGCGCTAGTGTGAGCAGATGCGCCGGCGCCGCCACCGCGTCCCGCACCACGCCCAGTTGGAACAGGAACGTCACGTCGTCCTCCATGCCGATGCCGCCGCCTCACCTGCAGACAACACAACGCTGTTAGAATGCCAAGAAATGTCAGAAATTATATGCAAAGAAATACGAATAAGGGAGTGAAACGATCGTGGTCTATCTGTCCTGCTGTATGCACTTCACAGACATGGATGGATGCTACAGAAAACGCCAATCGACACAATTAGAAGAAGAATACTATAAAAGTGAATAGTCTGATGCGCTGTCGAGTCGCGTCTTCCGAACGGAAACGAAGCGAAGGACGAGGACATACCTAGAGGTCTTATTCTGACGAGCACAACTACTCCGTGTCGATATGTGTGGCCCGTCTCTAAGATAAAAAACAGAATAGCAGGTTATTGCAGATGCAGTATGAACAGAATATAATCGGTTTTTCGACAATATCACTACACCGTCTCATGAGAACCCAGATTGACCTCAATTTTTAAAGATAGACTTTCAATAATTTAAAGATAGCCCCTTTCTTTATATAGAATTTTATCTTTTGGTTATTCCTTCGGAGCTTCAATACCTGATAGGAGTTAATCTAAAATCACTATCACTACATGGTATAAAATAAAGTCGCTTCCCGCTGTCTGTCCCTATGTATGCTTAGATCTTTAAAACACGCAACGGATTTTGTTGAGGTTTTTTTTAATAAGTGATTCAAGAGGAAGGTTTTAGTATCTTTTTTGCACCCGTGCGAAGTCGGGGCGGGTCACTAGTGTGATGATAAGTTATGAATCGGGGAAATCCATGATCTCCAGAGGACGATTGAGGGCATACTGCCAACTGTGAAAGTTTATCACCTGTAGTCCAATCAACGACAGTGACATTGCATACACGTTGAAAAAACAAGTATTTTTCCTTATTATTATTTCACTTTATCACTAACGAAAATATATTTTTCGGGTATTGTTTATTTTGGCCAACCGGAGTTAACCGGACTTTCTGCGCTTGCACTGACCTTGTGCGGAGAAATTGCGACATTATTGCATCTTATGACTGTGATTGCGTTTAAGTGCACACGCACTCACGCTAAATCAAAATCATTTAATGAAAGGACAAAGGTTAAACTGCCGGCTTAGCACAACCACCGAAGAAAAGGGTTTTGTCGACGGAAGAATCGACAAAATGCCAGATTGTAGAAAGGTTTCATGTCAATCAAATTGTATGGAAAAATCTTTGTCTATTCTAGAATCTAGAATAGAGATGGAATCGCCATGTTACGGGGGCTGGTCAATCTTTGTTTAGTCAGTGTTTGTCTGTGGTGTTTTATCGTCAACCTTTTAATTTTCATATACATGTGCACTTAATGGTCTACGGAATTGCTACGAAACGTAGACACTACACAAAGCCGTAAGTTGTAGTAAAATAAACATCTTTAATGAACAAAGTAAAGCATTGCACACCTTGAAAATGTGTTAATGATTATTGATAACTGAGCCACACAAATAGACTATGACCTGGTTCAAGACAAAGAATACTTATAATTCCGGAGAACTACGGGTTTTAAAGTGATTGGACCCATGGGATGATTCCTAGGCCATAGTTTCGTTAAACAGCAATAGATGTCTGTTTACAACAGCCGATCATTTGGTTAACAAAACAAGATTTCGCCGGCTGCAGAGATTAGAGATCAGGGTCTATCCGTAGCGGTCAGAGGATTATCTTTCGCTAATATTTCCATTTACACATTAATTAATATATTATCGGCTCCGGTTACAGTTCAGTGAAACTAAAGGAAGCTGTTAGGATAACGACACCATTTTTGGTACCCACTAAGTAAAAAAAATAAAGTTCAAAAATCTAAAACCCGACTACTAACAAAATCGAAAACAAGAAAATAATTCCTGTCTGATATTCTTCGTAGTCGCATGCCACTGATACATGGCGTTCTCATTGATACAGAAGTCAGCTGCTAATTGCCATTAGCAAGGTGGCATGCGACTACGAAGAATATCAGACAAGAATTATTTTCTTGTTTTCTACTTTTAAGACCGCGATTTTGTTAGTAAGTAGTCGGGTTTTAGATTTTTGAACTTAATTTTTTTATTTGATTTTTATTTTTGTGTGTACTTAAACTATAATATAATACATATTTGTAATGTGCTCGCCAAGACCTTTCATTTGACACCAAACTTGCTATGATTATCTAAATTTAATATTTTTTGAGGTAAGTTTTTGACATTTAAATTCCGTCATAAAAAGAATTTATAAAATTTATATAGCCTATGACACCCGGGCTATTCTTGCGAATCTATTGACACCTAATTTATTAAAATCCGTTCAGTAGTTTAGGCGCTACGGTGGAACATAAATACATACATACATAGACTGCCAAAATCATTACCGTTCCTTTTGGCTTCGCCGTAGTCGGTTAAAAAGACACTACTATTTATGATAAAATTACGAACGAAAATTACGACGAATCTAATGACGTATATTTCATTCAAATCGGTTCATACTTTTATGAGTTATGAGGGAACAAAGAAACGGACATACATACATACATACACACATACATACACGTCAAACGTCGTTGAGGTGGTGAGGAAGGTTAACATGAAAAAAAAAACAGGTCAAATGCGAGTTGGACTCGCCTAATACCTAGAGGTCCGTTTAAACATGAAGATATTTTTTCAGATTTGTTTTGTAGTCAACAAGGAACACATATAGTTCCACCATGTCCGTCTGTCCGCACTATAGCCCAAGGCCGCTTTGTATTAGAAATCCGTAATTTGGCATGAATAAACATATAAGTTTGACATGCAATGTATTTCGCACTTGTGTGTTTTTACCCGACTGCGGCGAAGCCCAAAAGGAGGGTTATTCTTATTTTTCCACAACCAAGGGCCGAAAAGAAACCCGTCGGGGCTGCTGGTTGTTCGAAAGAGATACCGCGGCCTCGACATAAAGGGCTAAGAAGGAACATGGGTCGTTTTTAGTCAGTAAAACTCTGACACTCCCTACCGCTTTGCCCAGAGCGGGAGGAGTCATTTGATGACTTCCCATCCCCCGAAAAAAGAAAAGAGCGAAAATAGTACATTTTGATACAAGTGCGGAAAGTTATTGCATTCGAGGCGGATTGAACACACGAGCCGTATGGTAAGGGTGTTCATGGGGTCGAGAAACTCTCCGCACTTATATCAAATGTATAGTATAAAATTATAAATCAAACGAAAATGACGATATCATAATGCAGGCGCTTATGGAAGGCAAGTTTCGTCGAAAATCCATTGTATTAGCGGCTTATACAAGTAACATCAATTGGAAACTAACTCACGGCGATTTTTCGCAAATCATCAAAATTGCTTGAAATGGTGTACTTATTAAGTATTCAATACTTTAAAATAAACAGGAGTTGCAACCGCTTCTTACTTCTGTAAGTCTGGAATAACAACGTAATCAGCTTACGGCTATTGTGCAATGCCTGTAACGATCGTGTCTACCCTCAAATCAGCGAGCCATAATATTGTAATATGATCATTGAGTTTCATTTATTCGGCTTCGTCTGGTCGGGGGTGGAATTTGAGGAACATTTCTATAATAAGTAGTACAATGATCGTATTATTACCCGCTAATGAGCTCGTTCGAGCTATACTAATGACTGCTAATGATGAAAGGTTAATCCAAAAGGAAACAACTCAGCCTGATTGTGGCATGAGTATTGAGTACGCTACTGCAATGTGTTAAGGTTAAATGGCAGTAAAGATTAGCCGCACTGCTATCAGATACCTTTGCTCTCTACTATTCGGTAGATTAAACATTCACTCTCAGTATTAGTGACACGTTTTATAATGGCTTCCACGAGTGGCAGTACCTATATGATATGTTGAAGCTCGTAGGTGCACACTAGATACATTTCTGAGCTCATACTTTTCAAACACAGCATTATCTAGTACTCATTATATGATTTGCCAATACGAGATTAATAGATTGACTTACATGCTGCCACATAAAGTAATGTTGTTTTTAGGCATTTGTCATTTTCCTACCATTGGGTTATGTTACTAGGGGTCGGTGCGATTTGTTTTTCTCACCATTATCTACTGTCAACCGTAACTTTATCATTTCAATCCTTTAACTCTCTGAAGTGTCTGTATTAATAAACCACTTTTAATTATTAATTAAAGTTTTATTTAAAGCGAACACAATGTGCGTAATACAGATGCAGACCACAGAGAGCGCGAAAACCACAGACTCAAAATGAACACAGTTTTGGATGCGTTCTCACACTCTCCAACCATTCCTCACCTAATCCATTCTCTTCATTCTTCTTCTTCTTAATAATAATCTATTCTGTAGTCTTTCTTTTTCTCTTGATCCATTAGCGCTTATATAGATTGTCATATTACAGAAATGTACTCAAAACGGTGAAAGAAAACATCGTGAGGAAACCATATCTTAGAACCAAAAAATTCGAAGACATGTGACATTTACCAACCCGCACTGGGCCGCGTGGTGAATTAAAGCCCATCCCTCTTCTAGAGAGGAGGCCTGAGTCCCTGCAGTGGGAACATCATAGGCTGATGATGATGATTACAGAAATTGAGCTACAATGATATTTCCAAAAATGTGGCTTACAAAGACAACTCAGATGTAGCGCAAGTACAAATTTCGAAGCCGTCGTTGTTTTCAAAATGGTGTTTAGATAACCCCCTCGTATAAAGTGTTAAGTATGTGACATACGTCAATATTTTCATGACCGTGGCCTTTTGGGTACACATTGGTCCAGTAATATCAGAAGACAGTAGTAATTATCACGATTGATGCTACACGTGGCGCTTTCAGCCCTGAACTTGGCTCGAGTTGTGCAAGATAACGCGTTGCTTACGACGGCTCGTAAACAAACGCATGCGTGAGGTTTACAAGCGTGGAGCTTATGAGAAAGGACATAATAGTGATAGCGTTGACCTAGGGGACAATATTTGGCAGCGAAGGTTATTCCACTTCGTAGGAGCAGTCCCCGCTGCACAGACGCAGTCAATTTTTTCTCTTATGACGAAATAACTTCGTACTGCTTTATCTGTAACAGAACTGCAGGCTGTTGTAGCAGTAGTAGGTTAATTATGAAAACTTGATAAGTGAGTAAGTAGGGTGTGGTAAGAGAACGCTAAACGTATACTATGTCAAGTTTGACGGCACGGTTGGCGCAGTGGCTGAGCGTGCTGCGCTGTGTGTCGCGGGTTCGATCCCCGCACGGAACAAATATTTGTAAGGCCTACAGATAGTTGTTTCGGGTCTGGGTGTGTTTGTGTATGTGAGTTTAAGACTAAGTGTTTGTAAACGCACCCACGATACAGGAGTAATCCTAGTGTGGGGCAACGTTTTTTTTTTTTTTAAGTTTCAGACAGGAGCCCTTCGGGTAGGGGCATCTTTTGGTGTACAAAAAGGGCCAAAAACACAGATTGATTTTCTTTTTATCGTACGGGACTTTTGCGCTGAAAATTCTTTAATATTTTTTTACATAAAATCAGATTTTACAGATTTAGTGAAAGGTCACAATATCTGTGACATCTTCAAGAAGGTTTAGGTTGCTAAAGTGGTTTTGGTTGAGGCAGCGTATAATGAGCAGCCCGCTGTAAGTTTTTTGTTATTTTTGAAACTGAAAGTCAACCCCTGCCACTTGCCAGAAGGTGGTGACTGAACAGTCATAGATAGTTAATAGTTTATTTTTACCCGACTACGGCAAAGCCAAAGGAGGGTTATGATTTTGACTGGCTATGTATGTATGTATATATGTATGTATGTATGTATGTTTGTATGTATGTATGTATGTGTGTATCTTCATCTGTTCCCTCATAGCTTCTAATCTACTTATCGGAACTCGACATATGAGGTATAGTTAGAACCGTCTTAATTTTCCGCTGAACATAGGCTACGTGACGTGTCACAAAAAGCGATTTGGCGCCCTCTAGCGGTCAAAAAGTAAGGCTTAAAAAATAAAAATGGAGATAAACACGCCGTGTTTGGTATAATTTTAAAGGGCCTCACTTGTACATTTCCAAAATATTGCTCCAATTTAAAATAACGCCCTCTAGCGGACAAAAAGTCAAGAGTAAAAAAAATATTTAACACCAAAATTGTTTAAATAAAAAAAGTAAAAAACTAAAACCCGACTACGACAAAAAAAACGACGCTGAAAAAGTATAAAACAAGATTTTCAGGATAGAACAAAAAGAAAAGCCGTAGTCACACGTTATAGGTACCAATCTAAACACTTTAATACCGTGTGACTACGGCTTTTCTTTTTGTTCTATCCTGAAAATCTTGTTTTATACTTTTTCAGCGTCGTTTTTTTTTGTCGTAGTCGGGTTTTAGTTTCTTACTTTTTTTATCACGCGCTATCTACTCGGCTATCAAGTTTTCATGCTGACTATGCTTGCTGAAAAAATCTCTGGGTTATCCTACCATTGTCATTGTTTATGCGAGCTTCTGCAATATCTATGTAGTTTTCCTATGATCATGCATGACTGACGCAACAGAAGAATTTTGTGTTTGTCCAAGTTTGTTTTCAAATAATATAATATTCTTCTATTATTGCCGTATTTGCTATTTGTTATAGATAAGGTTGCTGATGTGGGTCAAGTCATTCGATCACAATAATTAATAGTCTGTTTCAGGTTCATTTCAGCACGTTACACTAGCCTTCACAGCACACTGATAATGTCTATTATTAAACGTTATTAATGTTCAATTATTACACATACAATATCTGCCACGCGTCAGTTAACGGATGACCCAGGACTGCACAAACACTCCACTCCCGCGCATGTCACCACGTCATCAAAAGATGGTGCTATTGTTTATCTTTGTCCTTTGACCGGGCTGAATTAGTTCTTATCAGTTACTAAATAATCAGAAATCAATAAAGAAAATTAATTTAATTCTGATTTGTTTGAAGAAAGCTCTTTGGTAGTCGTAAAATCGTAAACTTTCTTTAATAGATTTTCAGCTTTATTTCAACAGCATAAGATTGATAAAAACTTTTTAACAAAAAATAAAACCGACTTCAAAAAAAAAAACACAAAAAAGTGAAAAATAAACTTTAGAAGAAAAATCAGTTTCTGAAGCCGGTGACTTTTTTTTTTTACTATTTATGTACACACAATTACTAGACAACACAGGAAAACAACATAATATAACATTAGAGTACAAAGGTACTGCTTATTTTTTAGAAATTTCTGCCAGGCGCCAGCAGACCTGCAAAAGGAGAAATGAAAACAAGAAATGTAGACTATAGTGTGTGAGAAGCGGAAAAGAATAAAGTGATAAGTGTCTTAACTTAACCTAAGTAATAATACACATAAGTATAAGAAAATAGTAATATATACGTATATAAATACATAATGCTAATATTTATAAACATATAAAATACATAAATACATAAAAATCACAATGGAGAGGAAACTCATCAATCTGTTCAAACTCAGAGTGAAAGAATATTACCTATATTCTTTCACTCTGAGTTTGAACAGTGAAATAGTCTTCAGGTCCCGAATGCTAGGCGGAAGTGAGTTCCACAACCTTACAGCATGGACAGAGAAGGAATAGGAATAATAGCTGGATTTGTGAGGAGGGGATTTAAGAATGGATCTAAGGTGAGATCTACACGGAGCGTCAGTGGAGCGGGCATAAGTAAAACGCTCGCGCAGGTATGAAGGATAAGATGGGTTGTGTAGGATATTGAAGAGGAGACATAGGATCCTAGTGTTCCTGCGAAGGCGGATTGGGAGCCACTTGAGTTCTTTGCGAAGGTGAGAAACGTGGTCATATTTACGGAGACCATAAATAAAGCGAAAACATAAATTTTGCAAGCGCTCAAGCTTATTTAATAGCTCCTCAGTAGCATCCAGGTAGCAGGCGTCAGCATAAGCTATTATCGGCTGAATACGCGTTTGAGCCAGGTTAATTTTAGTCTTCAAAGGCAGGAGACTCTGAAGGGTTTTCAGTGAATGAAAGGAAAAGTGCACTTTACGACTGACCTCGTTGACCTGAGCCCGCCACGACAAATTAGAATCGAGAATTACACCCAGATCTTTGGCGGTATCTGTATAGTCGATGCGAACACCATCGAGGTACAAAGGCATCAAGGAAGCAACAACAGCCGCACCACGAACAAATCGGCTACCTATGACCATGGCCTGAGATTTGGATGGGTTAATCTGCAGACCAAATGACTTAGCCCAGGCGCTAATACAAGCCAGGTCATGATTCATAGCAGCAATGGCGGAATCCGCATCAGCTACAGTGAAGTGCCGGTAGAGCTGCAAGTCATCTGCGTACAGATGAAAATTGGAGGAGATAACACTGGTAACCATGTTAATGAAAATTGAAAAAAGAAGAGGAGAGAGAACGCTACCCTGAGGAACACCCTCAGTTAGGCTGCACCAATCAGAGAAAGAATCATCAAGGCAAACACACCGAGAGCGTCCCCGAAGATATGGATTGAACCAGGCTAAAGCAGAAGAAGAGAAATTTAAAGATTTGAGGATACCAAGCAGAATGTCGAAATCCACTGAGTTGAAGGCACTGCTGAAGTCAAGAAGAACAAGAACGGTAAGTGACTTACTCTCCATTGCCCAGCGGATATCATCAGTAACTTTCAAGAGTGCAGTGACTGTACTATGACCTGAGCGGAAACCAGATTGGAAAGGGGATATTAAAGAGTTGGACGACAAGAAACATGATAATTGTTTATGAACTAAATGCTCAAAAACTTTAGAAAGAAAGGGGAGAATAGAAATAGGTTTAAAGTGGGATAGCGAAGATGGATTGTTAGTTTTAGGTAAGGGTATAATGTGAGCCTGGTTCCAAACTAAAGGAAAAGAGCTAGAGGAGAAAGAATAATTAAAGATGTATTTGATGATTTCATTTTTAGATGTGTTTGTATGATTTCATGTTTTTTCCACCAACTTCAGTTTTTATTTTTCATTTTTTAGTGGTTCACACGTCAGTTCACATGTTCATGAGTCATAATGTGGACAATGTAATTTTTTTTTGAGTATTGTTGATTTTTCAAAAACCGATTGTCCGATTTCGATAAAAAAAATATGGGACCATTTGGTAATTTTTCAAATCGGTTAGCAAGTGACGGAGTTATGCCCGAACAAACATTGCCTTTATCTGACTCCTCCTTATTTACACTTTTGATTCAGACAAAGTCCATTAAAACAAAAAAGCCCAAATTCAAAGTTCATTCAATATTTGTAAATCAGACATACAATATAACTCCAGCTCAATGTAACAAAGCAAGATAAAGTAGTCAGGACATGTTGTCGCAAATGCATAGCAACAATAAAACAATACAGATAATAGTTCACAACATGATTGACAGATAATGCATCACTGTTGTTTGTCGAGTAGCAACACTGATAGCTGCGTGGGCGCCGGTAACCGCGCAACACACTGACCCAGCCTGGCGGGATCACGGGAACAATACACACAATAAAGTGATAAGCAGAGATAAGGTGATGTATTGTGTTGCATTTCACTTCCGCCAAACTGCAGAAAAGTTGGCATGTGGTGGTGGACGTCAGATTCTTCAGGGTCTTTATGTGGACCAATTATGCTTAAAGCGTTCGGAGTAGACTGGATGTGGTAGAGGTAAAACCGGCTGTAATAACCCAGTAGTGAAGTGTCATCCGCTGAGTTAATTACGAATTGAATACGTCAGAAGGAGGGCTTTGCCTTCTACTAAGAAAGATTAAATGAGTACATTTACAAGAAGCAAAAAGCTACGTTGGCCGCTCAAAGCTTTTTAGTCAAATCTATACACACATGTTACATTTTACACCATTTTCCCACGAAAGTTGGCAGAAACTAAACTTCTTGCAGACCTACTTCTGTTTCATTTACGTTTTTTTTTACAAGCGCGGCTTTGCCCCGAGTTTATCACGAACAGACAGACAGACGCGGCGGAGGACTTTGTTTTATAATATGTAGTGATATTCCGTCAAATACAGTCGCCAATAAGCTGTTGCTAGGTAGGGACCTATCTCACATATTTAAGACGGAGAGGTGATTTGTACTTCAGGAGTCAGGATCTCCCTGCTTCAGTCAGACACGTTTCTATAAGATTGTGCATAAGTATGCGAACCAGCGCAAGTATTTCCTGATGTCTAGATAAATCAAGATTTGTGATGATGATTAATTATCCCTTTTCATAAATCCAGCTATCAATCAGGGCACATACGATAAATAAGACGGTGGTGTAAACAGCGCGTGTACGAGTATTCTTCAAATACAGTTACTGTTGTTATGATTCAATACTTTCCATGCACGTGCAAGATAACTATTGTTCAGCCGTTTACGAGATTCGCCTGTTTTTGCAGACATATCTGCTGAGCGTGTGCAGGCTATTAAAGTATAATGTATTTATTTACGTAATACATCGAGATACAGAGAAATATTAGAAGAATATAGAAACAATAAGGTGGTCCTATTATTACTTTAGTTCTTTTCGATTCCTACAAACAAGAAGCTTTGGAAGGGGGTGATTCGTGGCCTGTTCAGTTTGTCGGTTTTTTGCGTATTTTTAAACTTTTGTTTTGTCTCATACCGTGATGATCTTCTGAATGATCTATATTTCAACTCGTGGAAGTGCGCGGGAAACTTTTCGGTGCGGATGAAGTGATCGATTTTGTATTAATTGTTAATACAATTCAAGGATGAGAAAGATCAGTATTTTTTCAGATGAAATGTTTTATCCTGAAAAATCTAGTTCCGGTTAAATTGGAAGTTAACCCCAACGTAGTTGCGAAAAGACTAGTACATCATGACAAACTAGTTTTCAGGAACTTTCATTTGTACAAAGCTTTCGTATCAATGTTATAATAAAAAAAAATGCTTGGATGCATACCTACTTCCAATCTTCAAAAATGGTAGGCTACTCACAAACCTACATAATTAATATATTATTATGTATTCTATCCTTTATTAGCACGCGGTGGCTCATCACATTAATTTTACTTTATCTCATCTGAATTCAGGCTGAACTAAGTGGTCTCTATTTTTAGTTTGTGTCAGTCACCTCTTTTTTCTGCCGTACTTCATGGTATTTTTATAAATAAGTAACTATGTGAAACCGTACATAGTTTTGTTCGTCAGACAAATCTGTCGGGAGCTGTCGTTACGTAAGTTAGTGTGCACAACACGTGTTTGCCGGTTTGTGCGAGACCCCCCAGTGCCCACAGCAACAAGCCTTGCGCCAGCCTCCACGTGTCAATGAATGGAAATATTTTAATGAACGAAGTCAGGTGCAAAAAGTTCTACGAATAACTTAACTTCGAGAGTAAGTATGAAGTTTATTTTTCACCCGACTTCCTAAAAGGAGGAGGTTCTAAATTCGACTGTACCTATGTCTTTTTCAAGTATCCACATCCGGCAGTCATCACCTCATGTTGATGAGCTGATGATGGAAGGTTAGGAGTTGGAGGATGATTCTTTGGTAAAATATTATGGGGACGTTTATATAGTTGTATTCTCTCAGGTTACCTAGGTGAGGTCAGAGGTCTATAAGTACGGTGCAACTCCTCAACGGTTAGGAGTTGCTTGAAATAATAAGGGAATCTAGATTGAAGGTTTTAGGTTAGGTTTCTTGGTTGAATGTTAAATGCATAGTAAATATTTGTATAGGATATTTATTATATAAAGTAACTGTTTCTCTAGAAACATGTGTAGTACTTTTGCAGCACTCAGATATTACTTATATCATCGATAAGTCAGCAATCACGTCAGACCCACGCTAAATGTTTGTGCCGACACTGCACCACAGATAAGTGCACACAAGGCTGCAAACGTACAACACTCATTTATTACATAATTAACGGCACTAATGAGCCATTGAACACGGCTTTGTTCAACTCTGACATGTATTTAAACCTAGTGCATACTTTTGCTGCATCGGGACGCAGTCATTTTAATATTTAAACGGTGGAGGCTGCTCTTGTAGTTTGCGATGGTTATGGTTCTTACAAAATGAGCAAACATGATAATATACTGCTACTACATATTGCACAACACTTTCTATGCAGATAAATGATTTGATTTGCAGTGGATTTTTTCAAAAAATTGCATTTGCACATTGCCTGATCTATAGGTAAATCTTTGTAAGGTTTCATGGAGAGCAAATATATTTAGGATTTTACAATGACATGATGACACAAAAAATCAGACAGCGTCCTAAGCTTTTTTATTTATGCTCCGAATTTCTTGGATCGTAGCTTAGTTGCAATGGGCCACCCATGTCAACATTTAAAGAGTCCAGCAGAGGATTACGAATGGTTGAGCGAATTCATCAAGCTTTACAAAGATACTTTAACTGGGTTACAATCGACCACGCAGAACGTTTTCTCAACCCTATGAAAGCCACCCTCCGTAAAACAAATTAAAAAGAAATGTACGTTTTTCAATATTCTCCTAGCGGCTGACGAGACCATGAACTTTTACATGTAGCAGCTGACTTTTACGTCACTAGTTCTGCTTAACCTCATATTATTCTAAACACTACAAACATTGAAGACTGTGATGTTTTCCCATAATTATTTACTTACGTATACTAAAACAAAAACTAGTTAATTATCTACTATACATTGTATATCAAGAAACACGTGTTATTTAGCTTGTTCAAAACAGCGAATAAATATTTATTTCAGATCGTTGATACCGCATTTAGGAGAAAGGTGGTTTGCAGCTGAATGCAAACAATAACTTATTAATAATGGCTATGTTTCAAATATATTGCCTTAGATTGACACCTCTTTTTATAATAAACACGAGAATCGATGCGCTGGTTAGTCATAGACATGTATCCGGGGTACAACAGACTTAAGACCTGTCTACTGACTCATCCTGAATGTTCGGCATTAATCTCAGATGGCGTGTTTAACTTCGTTGTTATGTAATTAATATTTTAATGATCATTAAAAGTAATGCAAAACTAATTGAATCAATGCTTTTAAACCGAATGATACCTACTCATATGAAGAGACTGACAACCTCTCTGAAATACCCCTTAAATTCTAACTCACCCTCTGGGGGTCGAAAGTGGACTATGTTTAGGGGCCGAGTGGACACCCAAGAATAAATCTTTTTTTAGGGGCCGAGGGGCCGAAAGTGGACTAAACGTAGGTACTAATAGACCAACACCCCGAAAATGACAGTACATTGTCATTCTGATTGTTTTAATTTAAGGTTATTGTTGGGTAGCTAACGTAAGAGGTAAAAAAAAGAAGTCTGATGTGATCGCCCGGCAACACACGCGCATCCACAGCGCCAACTGATCAGGAATTCCAGACAAAACAAAATACCAACCTCACAAAATGATTGCAGCGTGATCTTGCTTCCCACCATTGAAAGAATTCGTATCGGTTATGATAACAGCTGCACCATGTTATATCTGCCCTCCTGCTTTGAATGCCTGACTGGATTAGAGTGGCGGCCCCGACTTACGAACAATAAGTCGTGGGTTCGAACCCAGGCAGGCGTATTACTTTGTGTAATTTATTTTATCACCGCTGCTCTCAAAACGGTGAAGCAAAACATCGTGAGGAAACGTTTTAGAAACAAAAATTCGAAGACATGTGACATCTACCAACCCGCACTGGGCCCGCGTGGTGGATTATACTGGCCCCTCTCCTGGAGAGGAGGCCTGAGTCCGTGCAGTGGGAACATTATAGGCTGATGATGGTGATGATTCGTCATACTTAGGAGTCGCCGCCACGTGTCCTATTAGCGGATAACCTTCCTTTTGCAGCTGCACTCAACTTTACCCTTGGCGAGTCTATCGACGGCAGCAGATAAAATTCTATTCAATGATGCGAAATTGCGAACATGACAATTTTTCTAAGAATCCTACCACTAATAGTATTATCATCATCGTTTACATCAACATTATTATCGATAGGTGCAAAACTAAAAGCTCAGCTCGTGCTATTAATAGCACTTTCAAATGTTGAGGAAAGGAGGTTCAAAAGGAGGTTGTTCAATAACCAAGTTAGTTTTTGGCAGAGATGGGCGAAAACAAGGTTGTCATAATCTTGTAAGTCCCAAAATTAAGTTTATATGAAATCTTCTTCAAATTAATCAATTTTTAATACCTTCTACACGCGAAGCTCTGTTGATAGATGGAGGCAAAGGAAGGCCAAAGAAAAGGATGGATTGTGTGAGGAATGAGAATGAGAAAGGAGTAAATGCCACCGTGACGTCTGACAGGGAAGAATGGAAACAGAGAACGTGTTGCGTCGACCCCAAATAGAATGGGATAAGGGCAGGAAGATGATGACACGCGAAGCTCTGTATAATGCAGTAGTTGAAGCATATTGCTAGACACGTGACAGAGGTCACAGAGCTGTTTACTTCACTTTTCGTGATGCACCTTAATTAAGCATTGACTCCTGACCTGCTGATAAGCTATAATTAGCAGCCACTGCACTGATAGTCGGATAACTAGGAGTATAATATACCTTCGTAGCGAATACATAAAACACTACGTTTGCTGCTGAATATACAGATAGACAGACATAGATTATGCAGATAGCGAACTTCACTGACTCGTAATCGGACTTTATTCCCCTGTTGGGTCTAAAGCCGGATACAGAAAGAAAGCTGGTAGCCGGCGCCGATCTACCAGAGCTTATCGGCGCTGATAGATTTCATTCAATTTTAAATGCCTGTGCCGGTTACCTGCATGGACCGGTTCCTATACTTAAGCGCTGGTAATGGGCTGCCAGCTTTCTTTCTGTATATAAGAGCGCAGTCCTGCTCCTGATCACTTTCCGGTCGTGTCAGATGGGCTTCCCATCGGACCATGAAAGAGAGAAGGACGGGTACATATATGTTTGCGCACACACTTGTGATCTATTCCCTCGATGATAGCTTAGAATCCGCTAAGAT
Organism: Diarsia dahlii; assembly: GCA_949775195.1. Classification (NCBI taxonomy): domain Eukaryota; kingdom Metazoa; phylum Arthropoda; class Insecta; order Lepidoptera; family Noctuidae; genus Diarsia; species Diarsia dahlii. The sequence continues at coordinate 20,623,061 of OX459209.1, forward strand.
TAGCCAGCTAGACTGAAATCGGCCAGGACTATTATGTGGCCTATAATTAAGACAATAATTCTCGACCAAAAATTGTTGGCGAAATCGGTTTCATTAGTTCTTAACTAAAATGATATGAGTACGGAGAAAAAGGGCTTCGTATTTATATCTAGGTATCATGAAGAGATATGAGACAATAGTAATGTAAAACCGAGTAGATTGTCTGCTGTGCTCTGATCAAGGTACTTAGTTTAAGAACAATAAAATTCGAACTATCGTTTTTGAAATATTTATACGTTGAAGGTAGAGCACGGAGACAATGAAACGAGTGTCGTCCTTGATAGCTAGTTTATTACTGATTTTGGAAGGTTTACATTGACACATTTATACCGTATGCGTGCGTGCGCGCATACACATTAGTTTTGCAAATTAAAGTACAAAAATTTACATGTAGGTATCTTGTATTGATTTGCGGAGCAGCGGTGGCCCAGTGGTGGTTGCCCCGACTTACGAACAGTAAGTCGTGGGTTCGAACCCAAGCAGGCACATTAGTTTGTGTAATTTATTTCATCACCGCTGCTCTCAAACCGGTGAAGGAAAACATCGTGAGGAAACCGGCATGTCTTAGAACCAAAAATTCGAAGACATGTGACATCTACCAATACGCAGTGGGCCCGCGTGGTAGATTATAGCCCATTCCCTCTCAAACAGAGGAGGCCTGTATCCCAGCAGTGGGAACATTAATAGGCTGTTGAAGATGATGATGACTTATTGCAGAATGTACAGAATAAAGACAATTGGAAAGGAATGTGTTGTCCAACATTTATTCCTTGACCGTTCATTTGCATACGGCATTATTTTTTGGAGCCGCCATGTCTAATGTGAACTGATACGATAGTGATGGCGCCATAAGTCTGATACATCAGATAACTGTTTTCCGCATAGCAACGCATCGGCAATACTATCGGGTCACGGGCTACACGTTATCACTACGTTATCGCAAGTGGGATATTTTTGCAGCATTAATTAGTCTGATCAAGTGGTTATCGAAATGCATTGCATCGTTTGTTGCCAAAACACTAGGGTGATAATGTAACAGATGATAGCGGAATACCTATTCATTTCGGGGGTATTTTGTGATAGGAAAACTTTTAAAGATAAGACTTCTTAAGTATAGATAATACGATCATATTTATATCCGGATACATCTGGTTGTATTTATCTATCTTAAAAAGTTCAAAAAGCTACGATATCATGTTTCTCACCTGTTGTTAGCGAAATATAAACTTAATCTTGACTTCGCAATAAATCGTTATTTTTTGGTCTTAGAGAGATTTTGTATTTAAATTGACGGCACAGTTGGCGCTGTGGCTGAGTGATTGGACTGTTGCGCCAGATTTCGCGGGTTCGATCCCCGCACGTAACAAATATTTGTATGGCCTACAGATAGTTGTTTCGAGTCTGGGTGTTTGGTTTGTGTTTGTGAGTTTAAATGTTTGTAAACGCACCCACGTCACGGGAGAAATTCCTAATGGTGGCAACGTTATAAAAAAAAATCTGCTGTATCTATGCCCTGGAAGTTGTCATCACGTCATGTGAACATTGCATTATAATGCGATCTGTTAAAATGAAAGCTGTTCCCGTGGTTAGAGTGTTACCCGCATATTTATTTGAATAGAACTCAGGTTTTAGTAAACGCAAAATAGATAAAGTTAATCATCTGGTCACTCTTAATTAAGCAGTGACAAAATTTCGGATTTTTACGTCAATGTACTGAACAAAGAAGAAATTATATTTCAAAAACATATTTTAACGTTTTTCTCCTCCACTTAAAGTTCATTTTGCAGTGTTTGAAGTAAAATGTAGTGTTCTCAAAGTTATACAGGGTAGAAGAGACTCCAACGAACAAACGGTTACGACGAATTGCACTTTTGTAGGAAACAGATTTTTTTTCAGAAATATGTACTTAATACTTAGTAATCGCTTTACTTCATCTTTCATTAAGCGCACAACCAAGGAGTAAAATTCCCTGCCTGCGTCGGTGTTCCAAAGATCATACGGCCCCAATCTATTTAAGTTGCGAGATAATAGGTTTCTTATGGGTAAGCTCTTACCATTCAGGACAAGATTGAGGTCAAAAGAATACGCCTATAATATACAAAAGTAAAAGTTTTTGCGTCTCCTCCCCCTGTATGAATCTGTCGGTCAAGGTTGCCGGCGCGGACATTTGAGTAGATAAAAACTGCGCTGTGTACACGTGGAAGCTATTCGCACGTGGTTGTCCCGGCCTTGAGACGAGAGACGAGGACTCTGTCATACAAGAGAGTGCTTACTTTATGGGTGCTAATTAAACCGGCTTCTTTTTAATAGCATTATTTGCATCTAAAAATCTAACTTGCCTTCTAAATTACTAAGTCAGCCACAATTAACGAGCATCTAAATAATACTATCTTAGCCACAAGTTATCTTTTTTAAAGCCACTCTAAATACAACTCAGCATCGTGATTATTTTTTAGCATCTAAATTTGTAACATGAATTCAAACAGTAAACTTCTAAAATATTATTATATGGCATCAAAAAAATATTCAATTTGCTTCTAATTTATTAACTCGGTACGTTTAAATTATAACTCATGCCACATTAACTGAGCATCAAAATTTAATTAAAATTTCCATCAAATATTATATTATAGCCACTAATAGTATGTATAAACTCCTGTCGTGTCATCGAAAGGCTTAATTACAGAAGTTCAGAGTACTTAATGACCTAAATATTGAAGTTCAGAGTATCGAATGTCCTAAAGATCGATTTTATTTACATGTTGTGCTACAAAAATTATCGACAGAATCGCTTCAGAACTTCATTTTTATCGGAAAACTAGACAATAAATTGTGAAAACATTTCTGCAAGCAACTCGGAAGTAGCTCTCGCCGGCCGCTGCCGTGGCACCGCACGCTTCGCTCGCTCGGCTCGCGCGCGTTTGGTCACAGTTTTAACCTAACCTAACATATTTCCCTCAGTTTACAATAACGAATCATACAGTCTGCCTGTGACTAGTCAATTAGACAATGGTAAAAACATTTCTGTAACTAATAGGTATTTTTAACGTAAATATAATAATCTAAAGTATATCAAAAGTTGACATTTCATATATAATATACGTTGGCGCTCTCTGATTGGTGCAAATGGCTGGTCGCTGTCGTCTCGCGCGCTCGCGCCAAATCTTTCTGTTGCTATTTTCACGATAAAAGAATGTGATGTATTATTTTACATGCGAAGTTATAATAAATGATGTTAACTACGGTCGCTTCATTTATATTTTTTTGAGGGCCTTGTGTTGAAGCTGTAAAATGTAAAATGGTGGTGAGATATAAATTCCGTGGCTGAGTTAGTAAATTAGATGCCTATGTATAAATAACAAGGATAAGTTAATATAAATGTTGATCGTCACTTGATGCTTTCTATAGAATATTTAGTGGTCGATGTAAAGAAGACGAATTAGTATATTAGAGGCTATATAATTTTCCCGTGGCTGAGTTATAAAATTAGAAGTTTGATCCTGTGGCCAATTAAAAAAACTGTGGCTCGATTAATTATTTCTCTTACTTTATTTATTAGAGATGAGAAAAGGGAATTATAAAACGAGCGAATAAAAAATAACTGAGCGACTGATGATGAAATATTGTTTTAATCATTTGAGCGGTATGAATTTGAATAAGCGAAAAATAAACTAAATTAACGACGAATATTGATTAATAATAAAACCCAGAACGAGATTACAAAAAGTAAGTTGTAATTAATCCATTTCAGATAATTATTAAAATTACTAAGTGAGCGACAAAATTACTAAGTGAGCGACTAGAAATACACAAAGGGTAACTTAAATATTAAAATAGAGACGTTTTTTTCCAATTGAGGTTTTACATATCGAACTACTAAAAAGTTCACTTTGAGCAACGTTTTGTAAGCTGCTTTGTTAATGATTATTGGTTACTGATATTCTATTTGAGGTCCTGCGTTTTTCATTTTTAAATGAAAACTACAGATTGTTTGTTTTTTTTACAATGTTTGATTTTTTTACTATAGAGGTTCGACAATGGATGGAAGCTTATGTCTGGGCGAAGAAAGGCATAAAAATAAAGATCTGATCTGATAGCATCTGATTCTACCAAAAATATAATATATTTGATTTACAACGATAATGCGAAAAATTTAAACTACAATGATCGCTGGCAAACTTTTGACAAGTATAATAAACTGTCGGTTGCTTTCCAAAAAACCACACTGCCAAATTCGGACTGGCAAAAAGGCTCTTGTGACTGTCCCGAATTTTTCAATAAATATATATATGTAAACACGTTTTGGGTCCAGCTATTTGGGTTAAACTAACAACACCACCTCTGGAAGCAAAAATGATACCCATTGGGCAAAAAATAAAAACGAGGCCATCCCGCTAAGTCCAAGCCAGCACTTATTTACCAGGGACGATAAGTAGTAGGGCTCCTCATAACCTATTAATGTTCCTTCGTATTATTATGAAAACTAAGTACTTACTTGTTTTTATTAGTTGACTTCAGTCAACGCTTCTTATTTTATTTTCTTCATTTGATTACCTTAAATAATTAAATTTCTTGGCTAATAGTGTTTCTTCAAATAGTTATTTCATAAGAAAATTTTTAAAAAAAGGGTGTGCTTAATACTCTGCTCATTATAGTACTTTTCAAAGTGATTTTTCTGTTGGAAACACTTCATCCTTACATAGTATAAAACAAAGTCGCTATTTTTGTCTGTTTGTTTGTCTGTGTGCTTAAATCTTTAAAACTACGCAACGGATTTTGATGCTTTTTTTTAATAGATAGAGTGATTCAAGAGGAAGGTTTTAGTATATAATTTGAACGACATCCACGCGGGTGAAGCCGCGGGCATCAGCTAGTTTAAGATAAGATGCCGTTCAGTATAAATAAATCATTTGTCAAATATTGAAAAAAATGCAGGACGTAACGTTGTCACTGATACAAATATTAGGTCGCTCAAATATTATGAAGCTACTCATTTTGTATTTTAAGTAACTCACATTAATGTTTGTAAGTTGCCGTTCCGTTGATTTCTTGTCGCTCGCAGTCAGTCGCTCACTTAGTAATTCTGTGATCCTATTATTTTTGTCACTTAAAATTTTAATTTACAGTCACTCGTTTAAATACTACCCGATGATTTAAATACTAATCTTGGATCTGTGTTAAATGTGTGTGAGCAATTTCATCCAATTTATGAAGCAATGAGTTAGGGAGGTTCTTTCAAACTTCGTGTGGTGATTTAATGTGTGTCTCATAAATCATTTAATCATTTGTTAACACAGGTACAATAAATAGTAGTTATAAAAAAATTACAAGCTCGCCATGTTATACCCGGAGGTGTACAAATATTTATAAAGGTCATTGACATAAAAATTCATAATTATTAAATTAATGTAATAGAAATAATATAAAAATGTCCAAAAGAAAATCTATAAAAAATGTCAAAAGAAAAAATATAAAATAATGTCCAAATAAAACAAATAATAAAAATAGAATAAACGACAAAATAGTAAAATAATAATTAAAATAATACAAAAATGTCACGTGGAATGTCAAATGGAATAGATCTCTAGAACATACTTGGTCAAATGAATTCCAAAGTAAAAAAAACACAGTCATTACAATTTGTCTGAGAAAAATTCTCAGACAAATAGTAGTCTCGCAATTTGGGTCCGTTCAAAACATACCTATCTTACTTAATTACTGCCTCGGTGGTCGAGTGGTCGCAAGCGCTGACTGCTGAGCATGAGGTCCTGGGTTCGATTCCTGGGTCGGGCAAAGTGTTTTTAGGTTTTCCATCAGGAATTTCTCAGTAGTAGCCACGGGGTCTGGGTCGAGCTCGGTTGATGGAGATAGGCTTGCCCCTTATAATATGGGACTTATACATAACTGGCGAAATGTGGGCTATGTGGGAACCTCTGCCTGAAGCCGAAAGCACCCACCCGATTTCAATGAAGTTTTGTGAATGTGTATGATTGATTCTGGCTTAACAGACAGGATAGTTTTGTATAAGTGGAAGCGTGCGAAGCCAGGACCGAGTCACTAGTCTTCTGCTTTATAAAACAAGGTTACGAAATATCCGCATTAGATTTAAAGTTACCATTAGGAACTCTGACTTGTTAATATAGTTATCTTATTATCATTCTCTTAGTTTCTACAAACTTTCAGTACACGAGGACCAAGAGGAAGAGCGAGGTCACTGTAAATATTTTTAAGATAAGATTTTTAAATTGGTTTATGTTATCATAACCTATAAATAAATATAGGAACACTATTGAACATACAATAATTTGCTTAGAATGGCATAACTAAACGAAACTTAGCATAAACTTAACGCTTCGATAAGCCAAAATGTACAAATATTTGAGTTGTCCCGGTCTGATCCCCCTAACCGATCCACTGCCAATATTTTTCTTTTGTTTATTCCTTTCTGATCCCCTGTAATTTATCATTCCGTTCTGATCCCCTTTCTTTTTTTAATAGACACAAGTAAAAGTGAAGTACAGTCAATCGAAAAACAGTTGTTATTTTCTATAACTTACAATCGGACGATCATCCCACAAACTACCAGGAGAACAGAAGTAGGAAGGAGGTATTGGAATCTTTAAATCAAATCTATATTATTAAATTTACTGTTACTGGAGCCTTTGTTTTTTTGGAGGGTGGTAAATCATCAAATGACTCCTCCCGCTCTGGGCGGCGCGGTAGGGAGTGTCAGACTTGTACTGAACAAAAACTATCTATGTTCCTTCTTACCCTTTTGTGTCGAGCTGCGGTATCTCTTTCGAACAACCCGCAGCCCCAACGGGCGTCGGCCCTTGCGGACCCCTTCCATGTTGCTGGCATCTCTTTGAGGCGCGCGTGGAACACGAACGTTGCGTCGACGGGTTAGGGGGAAACTGGCCTCTGGGCCGCGGCCCAGATTACACGCAGTGGGAACAGTAACGGAAAACCGGGGTTTATAACATGGCCTGTCGTCGTCATAAGACAGACGGATTCATCGTTTGTTTACACTAATTTATATGCCAACGAAATATTTTTTTCCTTAAAACCAACTCTGCATAGTTGGTTTTGGTTTACTTACACTTTAAAGCTTTTGTTAAATTACCTAATGAAGCTGTGAGATTTGGATGATGGCCGCAAAATGACTCACATGCTAATTCTTCAAATTCACGGGCATTTTGGCATTACGCTGAAAAACGCTCATACAATGCGGCTGCCATTAAATATCATCATCATCATCATCATTTCAGCCGAAAGAAGTCCACTGCTGGACATAGGCCTCCCCTAAGTGTCGCCACATTGACCGGTCCCGTGCGTCTCGCATCCAGCGGATCCCCGCAACCTTCACCAGGTCATCGGTCCACCTAGACCGGTCTACACTAAATATACATAATAATAATAAGGCGGTGCTTTTATAGGGAACTCCAAACATTTAGTAGTAAAAGAAAATGGTAATTTTCCACACAACCTATAATTTTACTTACGAGCTCTTCAACCGAGCCAGTTTGTCCCACCCACCTTTTATATGTCGTCAGTCATTTTAGCCGAGGGACGTCCCACTCCCACACGATGCTTGCTACGCCTACTCTTGCCTAATCATATCTATTATATTACTAGCTCTTGCCCGCGACTTCGCCCGCGTGATCTCGGTAAAATTACAAAAATTACGCTTTTCCATACAAACTTCCATCACCTATTTCACTCCTTTAGGGGTTGAATTTCTAAAAATTCTTTGCAAAATTTCAGCTTTCTAGGTCCAAGGGTCTGGGCTGGGCGTTGATGAGTCAGTCAGTCAGTATGATTTCTTTTTTTTATTAATATAGATAGAATTCATCCACGGGTAAAATTCAGCAAATCGCAGGATTTCGTATCCTTGACATACTAAATTGTACACAGGGTTGGTGACATTTGTAAAATGAGCTCACAATATTCTCCAACCTACTAAACATTATAGGCACAATAAAGTCAGAGGGAAGACGGATTTCATTTAATAATAATTGTATTTTATTTGCTACCCACTTACGTTTCGCCTCTTGTCACAAAAGGCTTATATTTAGCGCCACACCTAAAGTGCCGCACTAAATAGCAAATTGAATGCGGCTACAATTTAAATGCTCACTAAAAAAGATTTTTAGACCCTAGAATAAAGTACAGTAAAGTACCAAATAAAATATTTTAACTTCAAATAAAATATTTTAACTTCAAATAAAATAAACCCACTCTATACCGAGGTGCCTAAAGAACAACGTTTTAAGTTCCAAAATAATTAGAAACTCATCAGAATAATTTGTACGTGTTGTATTAATATTCTTTTTGCCTACCAAAATGGATAAATGCTCACCAAATCTTGTTTTTCTGAAGTACTAACATTAATACCCAAAATGACAGTTCTAAATAGTTTTATTAGTGTAATCAAATTATTCAACCTGAATCCAAAATGTCATCATCATCATCATTTCAGCCGAAAGACGTCCTAAGTGTCGCCACATTGACCGGTCCCGTGCGTCTCGCATCCAGCGGGTCCCCGCAACCTTCATCAGGTCCAATCCAAAATGTATTATTGTCGAACTAAAATTACAGTCGTTGTCCTTTATTTACCTACTCCTTTCTCTTTCAAAATAATATTATACCAGTGATTTATATATTTTATTTACCTTAGCCATTTGTTTCAGTAATATTGAGAGTGAAATATTTATTTGTCGCATCATGGGTGGCCGAGATGCGAAACATCGGGTCTTCTTCGTGATCCGACATAGTTTAACTTAGATGTGGGCACTGTTGTGGGTACTCGAGCGAAACAGAATTTAAATCAAATAACTTTATTTTAATAGGCTGACGGTTTTACATTTTACGAGAAACAAACACGTGCGTTGGTATTACTGAGCGTCTGCCTAGACTGTCGGAGTTCAAGTGAGCGAACACTCCGTCCTTTCGCCAGTCGTCGCTGCATCCCCTCTACCGACGATCGTGTCCAAGCGGTAGGCGCGCTTGCGTTTCCGGTAAAGATTTATTTAGTTCCAAATTGAATTATTAGATGGCGCTGCCTGTCGGTTGCACCATGGCGCCATCAATCCACGACATATTTATCATATTTTAATCAAATTCATGAAACAACTAGCCTGGCAGACAACGTCCTGCCCGGACAGCAGCGCCACCTACCGGGTCTAATTGTAAATCTAAACCATTCTCGAATCATCGAAAAAATAATTAAGAATAATTATTAATTATTCTTTAAGAATAACAAGTAACATGTGTTTGGGATACGCAATATTAAATTTGATATTCAACAAAATTTTAGGACCGACCGTTAGCTTTTTTGCCTCAGTAAAACTGACTAAATTGAAAGTCGTGAAATACAATATTGGTGACATCTATTTAGCGATAATATAAAATATTTGGTCTGCAATTAGCTTTAAAGGTATTTATAAATCTTTATAGCATAGAATAAAAAGTAAAATAGGTTCATTTCTACAATACTTTAGGTAACACAATTTGGTGAGCATTAATCCATTTTGGCCGGCATTTCGATTTTTTGGTAGTAAAATCGGTTCTTTTTTGGTAGGCGTTTAAACACAAGCCATTGAATACTCGCGCTTAAGTGTCAAAAGTCAACGGAGTAACTGAAGTCAGTGACTTCGCTCCGGGTAACGAATTAAGGATATAATTATATTGACCCACTTTTGTCGATTTATGATTTATAAATTGAAACGAGACTACGTGCTCGTGCGCACGCACGCACATCTTCTTGCCTCATCATAATAACATAATTCGGTATCCCAATAGCCTGTCAACTTAACTACGACGCGATGTGACTTTGGGACGCGCGACCCGCGTGTGTGACTTTACGGATAAACGCATCAAGAACAACCGCGGCGTGTAGCATCATTAAAAAAGGGCTTATGTTTAAACGCTTACTAGAAAATAACCTATTGCTACCAAAAAATCCGAAATACCTGCCAGAATGGATAAATGCTCACCAAATTGTGTTTCATAAAGTATTGTAGAAATGAACCTATTTTCCTTTTTATTCTATGCCATAATAGTAGTTTATGCGACTGTGCATAATGAAGGGCATTACAACACAAGTTTCGGCTCGTATCTTAATGGCATCACACGAGTGTTGTAATGCCTAATTATGTATAGTTGCATACACTACTTTATCTACCCAAATATCATAAGGGCTCTATGATGGGTTCAGGAACCATAGGGAAATGACCAGCATTGTTACCAGTGTAATGCAATAAAAAATAAATTGAACTTATACAGAAGCAAATTATTATAACAAATTAAATTTTAAATTGTTTTTTTTTTTATAGTTTTATTGTGGGTCCAGTTGCAAGCGGGTCCAGTTGACCAAAGACTCACACCTCATGATAACTTTTGGGTGATGCAGAAACAAACAATGGTAGCCATAAATAGGATATAATAGAGGATAACTGTGCTTTTAATAGAACTTATTTAATACAAACACTTATACAACATCTGATTTACAGTAACAAGAATGTAGATAAGTTGTGTCTAAATTTAAGTTCCGGGGGTTAGTTATCAAGTGCATCTCATTTCGGCAGTGTTACGATACTTACGACTTACGAGTGTATCTGCGTTCTGCGTCAATGCTCGACGGTCAAGGTAAAGATCGGCAGTAAACCCGCGTTTGTTTCACAACCTCGTGATCTCAATTCTCAATTCTTTATTGCGTACCATAATGTATACAGGATATTAGGGAAACAGTTACATCAGTCTCAATTATGGACCCTGTCGGGCACAGCACAGATAAAAGTAGTAGAGAGGAGGAAGAACGCTCGGCGTTTAATAATAGACATGTATTTATTTAGCAACATTGTAACCAATTACTTTTAAAAATAAATATTAATTATAGTTTCATATATTTATTATTATTTTTATTCAATATGATGTACGTTATTTATTTATTATTTATTTTTATTAATTATGTAAGTCATTAAGTTATTATGAGTAATTGAATTATTATTATTTATTATACAAGTAACTAATTAATTATTATCCTACAGGGGTAAGTTATTTATTTTATATTTCTAATTTATCATTAAAGTATTCGCCTATACTATAGTAGCATTTGCTTTCAAGGAATATTTTTAATTTATTAATAAATATGTTATATTTATCTAAATTCTTAATTATTGCAGGTAACTTATTATAAATTTTTATGGACATGACAAAGGTACTATCGGAGTGCATTTTTAGTCGCGATATTGGCAAGTTTGATCATGAATTATATGCAGCTTTTTTATTGATATGATTGTTTATCATAATAAACAAGAAGTCATCTTATTATATATATTTGACTATTTTATCCAGTCAAATTAGCCAAAATTAGGTAAGAATCTCGGAATTTGAGATAGGTACCCAGTTAAAAACTCGTAACTTGTTTTTGACATCGTAAAAAAAACTAAAACCCGACTACGACAAAAAAAACGACTCTGAAAAAGTATGAAACAAGATTTTCAGAATGAACAAAAAGAAAAGCCGTAGTCACACGGTATTAAAGTGTTTAGGTTGGTACCTATAACGTGTGACTACGGCTTTTCTTTTTGTTCTATCCTGAAAATCTTGTTTCATACTTTTTCAGTCGTTTTTTTGTCGTAGTCGGGTTTTAGTTTTTTACTTTTTTTTCATCATCATCATCATTTCAGCCAAAAGACGTCCACTGCTGGACATAGGCCTCCCCCAGGCATTTTTGGGGGGGTTTGCCATAATCGCCACGCTTGGCAGGCGGGTTGGCGATCGCAGTATGGTTGTTACAAAGACACAGAGAACGCTGCTGCCCATTCTCTGGTAAGTCCCTTAGTCGCCTCTTACGACACCCACGGGAAGATATGGGATGGTGCTATTCTTTACGTCCGACACCACACGGAACTACTTTTTTTTATTTAAACAATTTTGGTGTTAAATATTTTTTTTTACTCTTGACTTTTTGTCCGCTAGAGGGCGTGATTTTAAATTTGAGCAATATTTTGGAAATGTACAAGTGAGGCCCTTTCAAATGATACCAAACACGGCGTATTTGTCTAAAAAGAAAAGAAAAGCCGTAGTCACACGGTATTAAAGTGTTTAGGTTGGTACCTATAACGTGTGACTACGGCTTTTCTTTTTGTTCTATCCTGAAAATCTTGTTTCATACTTTTTCAGTCGTTTTTTTGTCGTAGTCGGGTTTTAGTTTTTTACTTTTTTTTATTTAAACAATTTTGGTGTTAAATATTTTTTTTTACTCTTGACTTTTTGTCCGCTAGATGGCGTGATTTTAAATTTGAGCAATATTTTGGAAATGTACAAGTGAGGCCCTTTCAAATGATACCAAACACGGCGTATTTGTCTAAATTTTTAGTTTTTAAGCCTTACTTTTTGTCCGCTAGAGGGCGCCAAATCGCTTTTTGTGACACGTCACGTAGCCTATGTTCAGCGGAAAATTAAGACGGTTCTAACGATACCTCATACGTCGAGTTCCGATAAGTAGATTAGAAGCTATGAGGGAACAGATGAAACACACATACATACATACATACAAACATACATACATACATACATACATAGCCAGTCAAAATCATAACCCTCCTTTGGCTTTGCCGTAGTCGGGTAAAAAAAGTCTCAAAACCTACTTATGGTAGGGTGTCCGCGTATAATTTTAATTTTGAGTTTATAGCTGGGTATCTCAAATTCCGAGGTGAACTTATTAATTTGACTGGACTATTTATGTCAAAAACGTTTTATAGTAGATAATACAGCAGCATTCTCTCATTTAGTAATTTCACTTTCTTTGATGGATAATATTTACCTACATTTGTATTTTTTTTTAATGTTTATAATTTTAATTAATTATATTATTTAAATTATTGCATAATAAGACAGGACCTAAGAGACAACCTTGAGGTATTCTTTAATTTCCATAATTTTGTAATAAAATTCCATTTTATGTTAGCAAGCAATAATTGAGACAATTTGCGCTCAGTGCTCATGTATGTAACTGTATCAAAAGCTTGAGTCACTTCAAGAAATATTATTATGTTTTTTTTTACTACCGCTTATTCGCGCAGTTTTTGTGACTAGACATCGATATTTCTGTACAACAATATGTCGGCTAAATATTAATGTATTAGTTATACGCGGGTTCGCCTGTGTAGAGTTCGATAATTGTCCCACGGCATCATGCTACCGGGATAAAAAGTAACCTATGTGTTAATCCAGGTTATAAATTAACTGTTAGCAAAATTTTATCCACATCCGTTTATTCTTTTTTGTGTGAAAGAGTAACAAACAAACATCCATACATCCTCGGACAAGCTTTTGCATTTATAATATTAGTAGGATTATACACATGAATCTTACAGAATAAGTTCTCTATCTGAAAGCGACGACATCACACAAACACATTAGAATTTAAACGAAAAACGTGATCAAACAACCACGAAAAGAAAATCACGTTTATGATTAGTTCAGATTTTGTAAATCTGATAACAATGACGACTATGATATGAAATATCTAGTGATTCCTGAATCAGCAGTACATGTTACGTATCAATACATACAATACTAATATTCTAATGAGCTCTAAATTTTACGTGTCAATACCAATGTCTGACGATACAGAATACGTGCTAAGCTGACGTTCACGCGAATTTAGTTTCAACAATGTTGCAGATAGCACGGTTACTATGTTACAAACCTAACTACTGTTTATCGTAGACCAGAGCATCTTTAGTCTTTTAGATCATTACTTGTTAGCTTAGGTTTCAGGTCATGGACTGCACTACGGGCACGAGCGCGAAATCTTAGAAAATGCACAGATTTTATATATTTTTGTTATATCATTACTAATCATTAGTACTGTTTGATTTTACCATACGCATAACTAAAAGATTTTACCTTCGATATTTACCTACACTTTGGTTACACGTGTCCACAGATAATAATGCTCGACCCATGTTTTTTTAGGTCATTCGAAAATTGATTACTTCTTGTTTGTTTTTTTTATTATTTATATTGTTTTTATCTTTATCTTCGAAGAGGTAGTTTATATGCGGATTGCTAGCGAGGTGCAATGCTATCTTTGTTTTGAAATCAATTGTTTATATTTAATTGAGATTAATTTAAATTCAAGTGCAGAAATAAGCGCTGTGTCACTTGCTTTTGATAGGTTTCTGCTAATTTTTAGTCGTCTTCATTTGGTGCTCTAATTGCAACAGCATTGACGACATGGCTTTATAAGTTTAGTCATGCTTAGGTTTTTTGATATATGATTTTGCTGCGGAAATTCTTCTTTAATTTAATTTAATTTATTTATTCAATTTAGACAACAGTGATCCATATTTTTGTTAGTAGGTATACTTAAAGAATAGTGTTAGTAAAAATAATCATAATACTGAGGGCATACTACCAATTACCAAAAATGCATAATCATAAAATAAATTATTCATAATGCAAGCTAAATCATAAAATAATATCTAAATTCATAAAATAAAATTCATTTTAAAGCTACAATTGAAATAAAAATAGACTTCATGAGTCAAAAAAAAAAACAAAAATAATGTAAAGTGTCAAAATGCAAAATGTCAAAATTTAAAATGTCAAAAGTAAACAAGTTAAATGTCAAAATGTAAAATGTCAAAATATAAACTTTCAAAATGTAAATACGACATGTCCACAATCAGATATAAAAATGAAATGAAAATTTAAATTTAATAATTAAAAAGTAATAATATTAATCTGATAATGAATCTAACTTAAAATTTACCTGCCCCACGCCCGGTATACAGGTGCATGTAAGGCCTGCCAATGCTGCATAAAAGGTCCGTCTAACCTGTTGGCAACAACGGTAAGAAGACTGTTGCCACTGCCCCGCACTCTGCTCGCTATCGAGGTCGCCCTCTTACGTATACTTGTATAAAAGCAGTCAATGCCGACGCTCGCAAACATTCCCGATGCGCTGCAGAAGCGAGGCAGCCGCAGCAGTGCCCTCAACGCGTTATTATATTGTACGCGGAGAGCGCTGTAGGATTTCTGCAAATATGACACCCACAGACTACTCGTGTAAAAAGATGTGCAGTAGGCTCGAAACAAGGTGATCTTTACATCCTTGGAGCTACGAGAAAACCTGCGGGCAATCATATTCGCCCTCACCGACAACGCCCTCCTTTCCCGCTCAATATCTGCGTCGTCCTTCAGGTCAGACGTTAAAATATGGCCCAGATACTTAAAAGTATGTACCCGCTCCAAGGGTACCCCACATAGCCTTACTGGTGGGACGTCTGCCGGACACTTGGCACCCGCATTAAAAACCATGACTTTGCTCTTTTGCACATTATATTTAAGACCGTGTGTTCGAGCATACGTTTCGCAAATGTTTATAAGCTCTCTGAGTCCCCCTATTGACGCGCTCAGCAGCACCATATCATCAGCGTAGCTGATGTTATTAAAACAAACATCATCAACATGGCATCCAATATGGCGACCGCTGAGCTCGGCAACAAGTCCATCGATATACAGGTTGAAGAGCGTTGGTGAGCTCAACCCCCCCTGCCTCACCCCGCACTCCAACCTGTACGAATCCGACAGAGCTCCCGACCATTTAACATTATTGACCTGGTTCCCGTACCAGTGCCGGAAGATTTTTACAACTTCAGGAGCAACTTTCCTATCAATCAACTTCCTCCACAACACTTTGTACGAGACCAGGTCAAACGCCCTGGACAGATCGAGGAAGCAGGCATAAACAGGCGTGCTCCTATCCGTGTAATATCTGACAGCATGCTTTAAACTTAATATAGCACTATCTGTGGACAGTTTGGGCCTGAACCCAAACTGGTTTTCGTGTAAAGTGATTTTACTATTTAACTGCGTATTAAGCATGCTGTCAAATACCTTTGCGATGACTGTCGCTAATGAGATCGGTCTGTAGTTGGCCTTATCTGCTACATCACCTAACCTTTAAAACGAATTTGAATGCTTTCCATGAAAGTTAAGGAGTCCTGGTTCCTCATACCGCTGCATGGGCGAGTCCGTTGAACATAGTTTTTTTTTTTTTTTCTCTCTTTATTGTTTTATTAGGGGGTTTTTATCCACACGGATACGTCAACCCCATTGTATCTTAAACTACATATCGTACATTAAATGGAATACAGAGAAATATAAAACTACTATGAAAATAATTAGGTATTCACCACAGCCAAACTACAGAGTTGTTATGCTAAATTCGATTTGGGACTTGACAAAAATGTTTGAATTAAACCTATGTCCAATATGTTCAAGGAGTGCTCTCTTTCTAATTCTTCTCTCTCTTTCTTATTTCTAACACATTCCATCAGCAGATGTTGTACGTCCTCAATTTTGTTACAAGCAATACAGTTTGGAGATTCGACTTTTTTCATCAAGAACGCAAACTTCGCCGATGGATAGTGCCCAGATCGAAGTCTTAAAGCCAGCTTTACAAATTTTCTACTTACTCTGCCATCATCAAACCAAAGGTAACGAGGAGGCTGATGCTGAATGGTTTTATACCAAAATCCTTTTGATTCCGATTTTTCGTTAAAATATGTTTTCCAAATCTCATAACATTTAATTTTGAATTTAGGGATCAAATCAGAGTAGTCCGGCAACATAGTTAAAAGTGTTACCTGATTTGAACCAGTACTTGCTTGAATTTCGAAGTAAAAAGCTTCACCATTTACCTGTAAAAAAAAATTCTTGTATAAATAAATTGTAACTACTGCAAACAATTTTCGACAAAAGCGCCTGGAAAGAGGATCAAATTAATGTGAATGGCTGTATTTTAAGGTGCTCCCTCCTCACCGGGAAAATTCGTCGGTAATTTGTAACAGTTAATTTCAGTTACTGAAGAGAACCGAGTATAACAGTGTGCAACTAGACTATGACAATTTGTAACAATCAGTTGTTTCTGTTCACAAGCCTTGGATTGTTACATTACAGACGAATGCTCCGGTGAAGGATCGCATTTAGGCTTAGATATATCAGTACCCTAAAGGAAAAAGATTACTTACCACGTTTTTCGAATGACACGATTTTTCGCAAAATGTGGTTAGCAATATTTTTACAGTAAGATTTTAGGTGTAAAATTAACAGATCAGGTTCGAAACACTACTCTGCGCTCTAAAATGCAAATCGTTTATGTGGCTAAAAAGGCTGCCCAACTTAAATGGGGCTGGGCAGGACATATCTGTCGAGCTGTGGGCCCGTAAAGCTCAGGATTGGTGCCCTGAGACAGCGACATGGGGTCGCGGCTGACCATGCAGGTAATGGTGGGACGGACTTCCTTGAGAACTGGAAAGAAGTTGCACAGAATTGCGACCGTTGAAAGGAATGGTGGGAGGCCTTTGCTCAGCAGTGGGACAATATGGGCTAGCTATAATAAAGATTGCCATATCACTGGGCAACGGCCACTCACTCACTTCTGATGGGAATACCTCGTGACTTCGATCTAGGACGATGGTGTTCGGAATCGGATTTTATGAAAAATTTAAAGTTTTGTTTACATTTTTACTCTTTGCTTTTAGGGGAACATGTGCGGCGCCTTTTAATATGATCACAACAGTGTTATTATATTTATACTTAAACAGGTTATTTAAATATCTAGTTACAACCAGTTACGCCTACAAAAAATAAACATTTCCATTTCCTAGTTGTTTCGAGTCATTGACCTGTTTCCGCAAAACAAGTTTGGGATTAAAAAAAATATAATGTAACTTACGTGATATTACTGGTTTGCATTAGGCAAAACAACTGAATATATTAAGACATTAATTAATAATAAAAAATATGTTCAAGGTTCAAACTATGTTGTTGTGATAAGCTGACATGTGTAACTTTAGCGTTAGTACTTAGTGGAGGCTAGTGAGGGATCCCGTCGGGGCTGTGGGTTGTTCGAAAGAGCTCTCCCCGAACTGCGGCCTCGACACAAAGGGCTAAGAAGGAACATGTGTGGTTTTTAGTCAGTAGAAGTCTGACACTCCCTACCACTCTGCCCAGCGCGGGAAGAGTCATTTCAAAAAATAAAAAAGGGTATTGAGGGTTGGCAGACATTGTACGAGTTACTGATTTACGAGAAAAAGCTGAGAAACTGTGAATTATTAAAAAAACTATGACGTTAGCTTTTCTCGGACATTTTACGCATTACGTTTCCTGCTGAACATCGGTTATCCAAAGCTCACATAATCGTTACCACTGCTGGGAGGAAGTAGGCTGCAATGCACCAAGCTGACCCAGTGCGGGTTGGTAGATATCACATGTATTAGAACTTTCGCTTTCACGACATGCCGGTTTCTTCGCGGAATTTTCCTTCGCTGTTTAAGAGGCCAACAGGAGTAAAACGCGAGTTTTATAATGAGTAAAAGTATATGATTCACTGCAGTAAACAAAATCAGAAAAATATATGATATTCTTCAGGATTTATGCTAGTAACATAGTGTTGTGAAAACAACTAACTTTGCTCGATAGGAAAAAATCACGAAGATACCTCTAAAAATTTCTTTTAACGAGTAAAAACCATACTAAAATACATGTCATCGTTCTGAGTTTTTTGCCAAATAATTCTACAAGCAACATACTAAAATCATAGTGTTTTACTTTTTTAGTCCAAACAATATTTTTTTTTGTAAATCGCAAAATACCACTAATTTCGCACTATTCGGCCGCAGCGAAAAACGTAACAACCGCTTTGTAGTGCAAGCTTATTAGAATTTTATTCTAACAGTATTTCAAACAAAGTTTGAACCACCACAAATAGAGTTGCTAATTTGAGGTATTAATGAAACAAATTACATAAAGTACCTCACCGGGCCGGGGTCGCCCTACGACCTACATCTCGTCAGTTGCCATTCGTAACCATTGGTCCTCTAATGATTGACGAATTATGACGATGATTGGAAATCCAATGGGAAATGGCCGCCTAGGTGTGTACGGCTGCCGGTTGTTCGAAAGAGATACCGCGGCCTCGACACAAAGGGCTAAGAAGGAACATGGGTGGTTTTAGTCAGTAGAAGTTTGACACTCCCAGTGACAGTTTGAGGAGTCATTTGATTATTTCCCACCCCCAGAAAAAAAGGTGTGTACCTAAGGTGGACGGATTCGTGTTTCTTTGTTCTGAGTACACGGGTCGATTGTAGGTACTCGTCGCCAATGTTAGTTTCAAGTTACCTAGGCTGCCATGAACGCTATCCCTATTTGTGAATACATCCTAACTATCCTAACTAATATTATAAATGCGAAAGTAACTCTGTCTGTCTTTGCTTCACGCCTAAACTACTGAACCGATTTGTGTGAAATTTGGTACAGACATAGTTTGGAACTTGAGAAAGGACATAGGATATTTTTTTTTTTTTTCGCGAGATAAATCAAAAATCTGCTGGAAGTCACTATTCCACGCGAACGAAGTCGCGGGCAAAAGCTAGTACATTATAAACTCTCGCCCTTTTCCCATGGGGATAGGCAGAAACTACAGAACGCCACTTGCTACAATCTTTACGCACTCCTTTTGCCTCGTCCACATTCATACATCAGGTCATACACGCACGCCGGTTACGAGTACTACGCACCTGTCATTTCTGAAGAACGGTATCAATAAGATCAGTGTATGTCTTTCTACCGGCGCGGCGTTGCCACTCACTTATTTGTGAATAACAAACTGAAATACTGATGATTGACATCTTCCTTCACAATAAACAATGAAGCGACTGAAAGTATAACTTAACAAGCACTTACGTCTAAAACAGTCGTAAGCATGGAAACAGCCAATAACTTACAATTAATACGTGTATGCTAAGACATGAATAGACAATGAATCTTTATGTACCATGTAATATCTCACGCCAATGCTTTAACTAACAAATTATACTCGTTTACCGGAGCTGTTATGTGCGTAATTGACACATCATGATTTGTGGCATTCCGTGTTCCGTATGGTGTCGGACGCAAAGAATAGCACCATCCCATATCTTCCCGTGGGTGTCGTAAGAGGCGACTAAGGGATGTACCAGAGAATGGGCAGCAGCGTTCTCTGTGCTTTTTGTATTGACCTTACTGCGATCGCCAACCCGCCTGCCAAGCGTGGCGATTATGGCAAACCCCCTCTAAGCAAAAATTACACTTAGGGGAGGCCTATGTCCAGCAGTGGACGTCTTTCGGCTGAAATGATGAAAATGATGATGATGAAATGATTTGTGGCATGTTCTTTAGAGAACGTGTAACGGTTCACTAAGTGAATATAAAGTTGAACTTTAATCTTCATTTCCAATTTATATAAAAAAAGCGTATTCGGGAGACGACGGAGATGATTCATAAGTGTAGCTCTTGTTGGTCGACTCTGTTCTACACGGTGTAAGGGATATCAACGCATAATATAATACTGTTACATACATACATAATTAAACTGACACATTTTTCCCATGGGGGTAGGCAGAAACCACAGAACGCCACCTGCTACGATACCTACAAGTACTTAATCATTACAGCACTCTTATACGTTAACAAGAATTCAGAACATGATTATGGATTGCCGTTTTATTTATTTACATATTTAGTATATGGAAGACTTACAGTTAATAAAAACAAACAAAAAAAAGACACGATAGTCACCAGAAAGTTAATTACAAATCGTTTTTTAACCGACTCCAAAAAAGGAGGAGGTTATATGTTCGTGTGTATGTATTTTTTATTTTTTTATGTATGTTACCTGATTTCTCCCCCATTTGTGAAGCGATTCTGAAAATTCTTTTTTTATTTGAAAGAGTATACTCCTGAGGTGGTCCCATTTAATTTGGTGAAGATCTGGTGCTGATCTTCGGAGATATACAATGGAACTCTTCAAAAATAGACGGCAAATCTGTCGTAATTGCTGGAATCGCTTGGATGTTTATTGAATAAACATTATCATGACGTAACATCACGCCTGTATGCTCTGAGGGGGTATGCAGATGTGTACAATACACATTTATTTAGTTGTTATATATGAATTTCACAGACACGTATTACGTGTTTCGTGCTTTTTCCGACGCTATTCAAGTATTCGCATCTAGCAGTCATCACTTGTCTTCATGTTGATGAGCTGATAATGGGTTTTTGCTTTCAACTCTTAACCGTTGAGGAGTAGTGCCACTCCTCAACGGTTCAGAGTTGAAAGCAAAAATAGGGGAATCTTGAAGGTTAAGGGTTAGGTTTCTTGGTTGAATGTTAAATGCATAGTAAATATTTGTATAGGATATATATTTATAGGTACTTATTACAACTAAAAATGAAAAAATAAAAAAACTTTTTTGCAAAAAGAACAACCGACTTCAAAAACACCAAAAAGAGAAAAATAAACTTAAGAAGAAAAATCAGCTTCTGAAGTCGGTGGCAAAAACATGAAGTCAAACAAACAAAAGTCACCGACTTCAGAAGCAGATTTTTCTTCTTAAGTTTATTTTTCTCTTTTTGGTGTTTTTGAAGTCGGTTGTTTTTTTTGCAAAAAAGTTTTTACATCCACCGAAAATGTCTCTAGGGTCGAATAATGTGCTGGATTCATAGTTGGAGTGTCAATGTCCCTTACACCGTCAATAATGACAAAAGAGACGCTATAAGGTGCAAGATCTAAAAATATCCGTAGTAAGAAATCGTAGAAAAAAAACCCAATTCAATTGAGAAGTCGCAGAACAAGAACAAAGTGTTTGAATAGTGCAGCTCGACGTCAGTATATCCACGTCAATTGTGTCGTTTTTATCAATGAACACTATGAACATTGAACAGCCATCGCCGAGAGAAAGGCACGCTCGAAGGCTCCACGTGCGAGCTACACAAGCCACACGCGCCAGACACATTTATAGCTGAGCTATTAAAACTTTTCACACGTGGGCGGATCAGGTGCCTGCCGTTACTCGTCAGACCAAATAACCAGTGACCTTTCGGTTGTATTATGACGTTAGTTAACTGTGTTTCAGTGGTCATGGTTTTCATGTTTTTCAGTTGAAAGATTATGTGATCGTGAAAGGTATGGTTCAGATGGGTAATATATTGTTCAAGACATTTAGACCCTTTGTCTCCAGTCGGTATCAACTACGATGGTGGCACACGATCGCAACGGTCCCCGTCGACATCGAAAGCCGTGAATTTATGAATACGATTTTTTTGTCTGTGAACATTTTAAGAATTTTAACGCAATTCATAATTATTATTTTCCTACTATGATTTATTTCCTAAATGGGCACAGACACTTTTAGTATTAAAGGTTCATTTTACGCTTTTTAAAGCAATTCATATTATGATCTGCTAAAGTGTTCATTTTAGACCCCCAGGTTGACATGCGTAAGTGAGTAAGTGATTATTGTAAACCAACATTTCTTATGAATGAGTTATCTTACACTTTCCACGTGCCAAGGATCTCAAAACCGTGTCAATACAAATGAACAAAGGAATTATGTTGTAATCTTATTACAGCATTAAAAGTATGTTATGAAAATCTTTTACTGTCGCTATGATCTCATTTAAGAACCACATTTTGCGGGACGCAAATTTTAATTTTCGTTGATTATTTTTCTTTGACCCCCATAAAAAGGGTAGTTTTGAGTGAAGGCTGGATAGTTTCCGTTTTGGGGGTGAAGCTGGTGTGCGCATGGCTGATAGTGTGATGGGTGGGCGCGCTGCATATATACGGCGGCGTGGCGGGCGCCGGGCCAGTGCGGCGAGCGACACGTCAACATGAGCACGCAGTGGATAGCGCTCGCCTTCGTCTTGCACGGTGAGTTACGATATACGTGCAGTGATTCGATAACTTTGTGTTAAGTTTTTTTTGGTGATATATGGTGGTGTTAGAGAAAGTTTATTTTTGGATATGTTTAATTGAGACACTTAAGTCATTGTTTTACTATAAAAAAAATTATACTCAAATGACTTCTTGGTTAATTTATCAAAGTAATCAAAAACTTTTTAAAGATAATTAAACTGAAATTACCGCACTTATTCGCGATCATTTCCAATTTTGCACCCGATACAGTTCATATTAAGTCGGCGCGATAATACTCCACTATAACTTTATAAATAAAACAAACGCCACCTCGACCTCTGCTGAACCTGAAAATGTCGCAAATTGTTATCTTACAAAATGTTAAGTTAGTTTTTATTTCACGTCTCAACGGTCGATGCATGTGCAGGGCTAACATCTCAATCATTTGTAGTTAAACATCATACTTGAAAAACATTGTTGTGCGAGTAACACGTGCAGAAAATTATAGTTTCTTTGATAAATAATATAATTTTTTAAACGTTCTTTTAAAACTTTTGCTCGGACTCCGGATACTGAAAATTTTCTGATGATGTTCTGAAGTAGGTACCTGTCGATGTCCGGTCATCCGGTGTCCGCAATCCGTCCTAACCGGATTGCCTGAACCTCAACGTACTTAAACAAAATGTATGTCACCTTATCGACTCTGTAAGGAATCAATTAGATTCGCCTATTGCATGCCAACTTTTTTTTTTAACCGAGTTAGATATTTATAAAGTATTAATACTATAACATAAACATAACATAACATAACTGATAATATAAACATGTTATTATTATTTTACCTAATGTATGAATATCATAAACTAGGGAGCTTCTAATTTGGACGGTTTTTACAATTTGATATAACATCGACATTTCTGAATGAATTGGAAGGTTAATATTAATATTTAGTTTATTCAAAAAAAAAACTCCTGAAATACAAAATTGATAAACGCATTAAAATTCATTTCGAACAACGCGGTCACATACAGACAGACACGAAAAACGACTTCAATTTATATTTTTTATCGTAAATACCTTAATTTTATTTATGTAATTTATACAACATGTGCACACGTGTGCACGTGCATGTTGTGCTTACCTGTAAGAGGTTGATACACTTGTCTGTGACTCTTATGTATGTATCTCTTTTCCTTGTGTAGTGTATTCAATAGGGATGTTTACTAACTAAAAAAATATGATTCTAATAAGTCCGTCTGTTAGATTATCGAAAAATGTTGGATACTTACGTATTTTTTGTTTTATCAAATCAATAAAAATTGACGAAGATAAAAGGCGTTAAAGATTTGAGTGTATGACATTTCTTAGAGTATGACGTCACGCGAGTTTTCAAAGCACTGTATCGTCTTCATTGTTTGTTTACGTGAAAAAAGAAAAAATACGTCCAATATTTTTTAGAAATCTATCTGACAACAACAACATCCCTATTGTTGGTGAGCCAAATAAATACAAAAAAAACACAAGTGCTTAATTATTGTCATTATAAACCAGATCGAAAAAGATACCATTTATATTTTTTTTTTGAATGATGTTTTTATTGAAAGAGATGACCAGTTACGGGTATTTTTAAGATTCGTAGCACTCGTAGCAAAGTGCTACGCCGCCGGCCTACGCGCTACGCCATAGCGTAACGTACGCGTACATAATTTTAACTGTGTGTTGTATGTAATACGTTAATGTACAGAAATAGAAAATTCACGTTTGTTTTGAAAATTACCAGAAAAAACTTCAAGGATTTTTCTTGTGGTTTTTTTTAGTTGCTTAATTTA
The DNA here is from genome assembly GCA_949775195.1 of Diarsia dahlii. NCBI lineage: Eukaryota > Metazoa > Arthropoda > Insecta > Lepidoptera > Noctuidae > Diarsia > Diarsia dahlii. Next base: position 20,647,688 of record OX459209.1, read on the forward strand.
AGTTTAAGATAAAATCTTATTATTGTTTTAGTTCGAAACTGGAAATATTTCCTCATCACAATTAAAATATGCGGTTATTATGTTGTTCAACACAATGTACACGTACTTAATTGCTCTATTGTTTAAATAAATAATAATATGTCAAGCAAAATCTTATTACTATGTCTTAAGAATTTAAATAATGTTTATGTAATCTCTCATTTAAATTAACGCGACTGATTAAGGGTGATTATTTACAAATAATTCTACAAATCGATACATGAATAGTTGAATACTTGATTTAAACTGTAGTTCAGTCCTCGTGATACTTACACCCGTATTTATAAACAAGACGTAATTACTACTACTTGAGTAAATGTCATTGTTTAAGATACGATTTTTTCTCTGTAGTTTAGTAATTCGTTAATGTTAGAACTATCAAACGTTAGAATTCTTAGTTTTGCTTTCATTGACGGTTCTAACTTCGTTTAAATTCTTGCCCATTGCATAAAAACATTTGCATAAGTAATTACCTAAGTCCAAGTAATTACTTTGACTTGACTATAAATACGGGGGTTACTAGTTTAGAACTATAAATTAGTAAGTAACCACAGTTTTACAGCATCGTAAATAAAATGAGCTGAACTTGGAGTGAAAATCCCTTGACTGGCTCATGGGTCTAGTGGTTGCAAGCGCGACTGATGTGCATGCGGTCCTGTGTTCGATTCCCACGTCTGGCGAAGTGTTACTGAGTTTTCCACCAGGGGCTGCAGTCTCTACACTATTAATGACGCTACGAATGTCGCTAAGTCGAAAAATCTAAAACTTTTTTTAATAGATTTTCAACCTTAAGCCGTTGAAATAAAGCTGAAAATCTATTAACGAAATTTGACATCGATATGACTTAGCGACAGATTTTTAACGATATTTAGTGTAGAGACTGCAGGCCCTGGATTTATTAAGCAGCAGCCACAGATTTGTCCCCCCCTCCCCCCCCTTCTTATTACTTAGGACATAAACATAACTGGCGTTTGGGTGTACCAATGGGTACACCTATGCCTAACCTTTCCTTATGCTATGACAATCAAATTAAAACAAAGAGAAGACGAAAAGAAATATTAGTAAAAACCTCCGCTATTTGAGTATGGAGCCCTATCACGGCGAGAACGTGCCGGCGGCACAATAAACTTCGATATAACAACGTGATCTTCACAAATACGACTATTAAGTTATTTTGTCACCGAGATTAGCGAACATTATAGCCTGAACACAGCGTATTAAGCTAGCTGATGGCCGCGGCTTCAACCACGTAGATATCGGAGTTGTTCCGGTCTGATCCCCCAAACCGATCCACTGCCATTATTTTTCTTTTGTTTATTCCTTTCTGATCCCCTGTAATTTATCATTCCGTTCCGATCCCCTTTTTGACACAAGTACAAGTGAAGTACAGTCAACCGAAAAACAGTTGTTAATGAAAAAATAATCAGTTTTTATTTCTATAACTTACAATTGTACGATCATCCCACAAACTACCAGGAGAACAGAAGTAGGAAGGAGGTATTGGAATCTTTAAATCAAATCTATATTATTTATTTCTAAAACCATGCACTTTTTTTTGTTGGAGATAGGAAACCAGGACAGTAAAGTCCCACAAACTACCAGGAGAACAGTAGTAGGAAGGAGGTATAGGAATCTTTAAATCAAATCTATATTATTTCTTTCTAAAACCATGCACTTTTTTTTGTTGGAGATAGGAAACCAGGACAGTAAAGTTCCACAAACTTAAAAAAGTGAAAAAAAAAAAAACTTAACTTAACGAACAGACTTTACTATAAAGGCATGATTTGATTTGAAGATTCCAATTTCCAATACCTCCTTCCTACTTCTGTTCTCCTGGTAGTTTGTGGGACTTTACTATAAAGGCATCATAATATAGATTTGATGATTTCAATTTCCAATACCTCCTTCCTACTTCTGTTCTCCTGGTAGTTTGTGGGACTTTACTACCTATTCTTTTTTTTTTTAATCTAATAGAACCTGTACAAATATTTTGTTGCTGACTGTCCTAAAAATGTGTCAGGGTATCCGATTCTTTTACGGGGGATCAGACCGGAATAGAAAATAATTTATAATAAAACGGATCCCCTAGGGTATCAGTTTTAGGGGATCAGACCGGAATAACTCAGATATCGGTCAAACTATATAATAAAACCTTCCTCGAGAACCACTCTATCCATTGGTAAAAACAACATGAAAATCGGTGCAGTAGTTTTTGGGTTAATCGCGAACAGACAGACAGACGCGGCGGAGGACTTTGTTTTATAATATCTATAGTGACTAGTGATAGTGATAACACGCATAAACTGTTTACTACACACGCACAGCGTATACCAACGGTAGGGTAAGTAATGACATATTTCAGAGTGTGATAATGCATCTAAGCTTTGGTCATGATTATTATTTTAAACCACCTTAAAAAAACAGGAGGTTCTCAATTCGGTTGTATTTTTTTACCCGACTGCGGCGACGCCCAAAAGGAGGGTTATGTGTTAGACCTATTTAATGTTTGTTACTTCATAATTTCGTCATTTATGAACCGATTTGCAAAATTGTATTTTTACGTGAAAGGATGTACGTGCTAGTTGGTCCCATATTTATCATTTTATCAATATCCGTTCAGTAAGGCAAAAAAAAAATCAAAGTAATTTTAGACAGTTTTAGTTTATTTTTGAAAGTCAGTTTTTTTTTTAATAAAATAACCTTATTATTTCTTGTGAGTTCCTCTTGTTTTAGAAAGCGTGTTTGAGCATTTTAGTCTGGAGTTCTATTCTCAGGTTAGAATCTATGAGTCTGTAGCATCAGGATTGTTCACACCCTCTATTATTTGTAACGTTAAACTGGCATAATACGGGGATTTGACACATCTCTGCCTAGCAGGAACGCAATTTCGTTGTTTCTTACTATTATTGTAGCAAGCTACCTCAGTGCTGGGCCAAGGTTACCTTCATTCTTCCATCGAACTTGTATAATGGTGTCAAAATAAACACTGCCTATTTTTGTAACGCCTAGGAGTGAATTCATATCTGTAGACAACAAAATTGTAGTTGTCCCTTAGAGAACAAACATATAAGTGCGACATATAGACATGCATACAGTTACGAACATTTAGTAATACTCTGCGTGAAGTATCGAATTAAACTTTGAAATAAGATATATTTCACAATAGCGAGACTGAAGCATAAAAGTTAATTTTAAAATAATAATATGCTGTTTTTTGACACGTCAAAAACAGAATTTTAGATGAGATGGGTTTTTCATATCCTACGATTGAAGAAACATCTCTATTCCTTTGAAAAGAGAAATTTCTACTCTTCTGAAAAGAAGACGACACGGTTGGTGCAGTGGTTGCTGACTGCGCTGCGTCGTGTCGCGGCTTCGATCCCCGCACGGTACAAATATTAGTATGGCCTACAGATATTTGTTCCGGGTCTAGGTATTTGTGTATGTGAGTTTATGTTTGTGAACGCACCCACGATACAGGAGAAATTCCTAGTGTGGGAGAACGTTTAAAAGTCACCGTGTTTTTCCGAAGTCCAGTTCACTACCCTCAAAACAGTTAGAGAAAATATGTATGAGCATGTAGCTGTAGACATATTAGTGGTCGTGAGTACTCGTGAGTGTTCGTCGCAGACATCGGCTACACGTGCCAGCCATAACCTCTAAGGTCCTTGACTGACAAAAACCTGACGCCATTCCTCGCGGCTCCGACCTTCATGTCTAACGGCCCGTTCACGACCTTGCCGCTGTGAGCGAGAGCGAAGCGCGGGGCGGCGAGCGGTAAGATCAAATGTATGAAAATGTTTGAAGCACGCCACGAGACGCCGCTCATAGCGAAATCGCGCACGGTTTTTCCGAGCGAATCGCTACAGCGGCGCGCGGTGTGGGGAGCGGCAGGAACAAATGTACTAGTGAATGAGTGCGACGCCACGAAACAGAGCGGCGCGGACAGCGGTGTACGAGTGACGAACTCAGGCTGCTGCAACTAACCGCTACTGAGGGTACATGGCGAGCAAAACGCACCGCTTGCCGACGCCGCCCCACTCGCCGTGCCGCTCGCCGCGCCGCTCGTCGCTAAGACCAAAGTCGTGAACGGGCCGTATGAGGTTAGACTTTAGGCTATATTCAACAGCATTGTTTGACTTGCTCTACGTATAATGAAAATGATACATTACAGTCGAGTGTGAAGACGTTGTTTTTTGCAAAAGGAATTTGATGAGGTTTACAGCATCACGTGTATGTAACTTGGCTAATTAATAGGTATGCGTACTGTACTTTTTTATTTTAAAACTTTGCCCCACACTAGGAGAATTTCTCCTGTATCGTGGGTGCGTTCACAAACATAAATATAAACCCAAAATTATCTGTGGGCCATACAAGTATTTGTTCCGTGCGGGGATCGACACCCGCGACACGCAGCGCAGCACTCAATTGTTGAGCCACTGCGCAATTTATAGCCTACTTATATTTTTTTAGAATTGGATCATTAGTTCTGGAGATTACCCCCTAAGACAAATTAAATTAAAGGAATTATCCAAAACATTCCACTACTTAGGCAGTCAAAGTACAAAGTCAGGCCATAGCCATTTCCGCTTTTCTAATTTAGTAATACCTCATCAAAGTCTACAAACGTCGTAAGCCAAACATGGGTGTCTTGTACCGTTAGGATTTGCCATTATTTCCACATCACATACACGGTTTAAGGACATCGACGCGCGATTTGTGTTCCTATTCAATCATGATCCTCGAGTACTTTAGTCTGTAACAAGGAACAACTATCAATATAAATGAATGATGAACTCTTTATTTGCAAAATGTGTGTAGCTGCCAATTTTTGTTTTAAAAACCGGAAGTTTGAACGACTGTGCTGTAGGTATATACGAGAATGAAGAACTAAATTCATAGCAATAATAGCACCTTCCGCGTTGATATCTCTTACATCATTTGTATAGGTTTTAGTGTACATCCCCAAGTGGTCTGTGACGCATAAAATTGACCCAGGTCCCTTCAATTTTAAGTGTAGAGTCTACACTAATAACAACGCTACGAATGTCGCTAAGTCGTAAAATCGTAAACTTTCTTTAATAGATTTTCAGCTTTATTTCAACAGCATAAGATTGAAAATCTTTTAAAGAAAGTTTACGATTTTACGACTTAGCGACATTCGTAGCGTCGTTATTAGTGTAGAGACTGCAGGCCCTGTGATTATGGTCTGCTTTTACAGGCTTGTAGTGTTTCAAGGACGTATCTGTTACAATTCTGCACCAAATATGCTAAAATAAACCGTATGAAGTTAGAACTAGGGATAGCTAGATTATGTGCATGTTAGGAATTGAATGGAAGGAATCAGAACAATTTTTATTCTGTACTATCATTTACCAAATAATCGTATATTGTCGACCAGTTTTTGCTGTAGTCTAATTTAATTAGCAGTAAGGTCATCAAGTTTACATCAACTTATTTATAGCTCGCCCTCTCAGGTGTGTTTTGAAAATGATAGTACTTATGCAAACATTTGGCATTGACGAAATCCAGTTTTCGAAATAGTTCTTGTATGATATGATACACGTGGACCTGGTGTCCACGTGTATTCGTGTTGTTTAAACAGGAAAAACATGTAACATTTTATTTTATTTGTAAGTAGTACGAATCTTAAGGAAACTTAGCGCATCACCGACCCCACTCAACATTATTCAAGTTTATGCTCCTACAAGTTCTGCCAGGGATGAGGAAATAGAGGACTTCTATTGTCAACTGGAGTCATCTATATCGAAGATACCAAAAAGAGAGATATTGCTCATTATTGGAGATTTTAATGCCAAGGTAGGAGATACTACTATGGATACGGGCATTCGGAATATTGTTGGGAACTATGGTCATGGTGTTCGTAACCCCAGAGGCGAGCGCCTCATAGAGTTCGCTGCGGACAACAGCATGACCATAATGAACACGGTGTTCAGACACCATCCTAGACGCCAATATACCTGGACCTCCCCTGACGGCAAGTATCGTAATCAAATAGACTACATATTGGTGAGGTCTAGATGGAGAAGCTCAATAATCAACACTCACACTTTACCCGGTGCTGATTGTCATTCTGATCACCAACTGCTTATCGGAAACATGCGACTAAAACTGCAAAGAGCGAGACAAATTAAAACCGCAAGAAGGATAGAAGTGAAAGACCCAAGCTCTCTGGCCACTTCAGTGGAGGTCAGACATGCCGCATGGAGAGCAGGTGTTGGCAGCAAAAACTCTAACTCCTTGTGGACGTCGGCAAAGGAATACATTGTAGATGCTATTGCAGAATCACAGCCAAAAAATATTTTGGCAAAGCGACAGCACTGGATGACTGTAGACACCTGGCATCTGGTCGAAGAACGTCGGAGACTTAAAGCCAGAGGCGCTAGCATTACTGAGCTTAATGCCAAATCAGCTATAATACAAGCAGCTTGCCGACGTGACCGCAATAACCATTTGGGAAAGATATGTGATGAACTGGAGCAGCATTCTGATAAATATCAAACCAAAGATCTCCATGATAAGGTGCGATACATAACACGCCAGTTTAAGCCTAAGACGTGGGCTATTGAGGACTCCATTGGGACGACGGTTACAGAGATAAAGGACATCGTGGATGTGTGGAAAGAATATTGCAAGTCATTATTTTCCAGCAATTCTGCACCGGACTCCGCATGTTCTGCCACCCAAATACGTACCCGTGAGCCTGACATCATGCGGGATGAAGTACGAGCAGCAATTAAACACCTCAAATGCAATAAAGCCATTGGATGTGATGAAATCCCAATCGAAGTTTTCAAGGCGATGGGGGAAATTGGAGTCGATGTCTTATTTACCATCTGCAGTAAAATATGGGAGACTGGTGTATGGCCGGATGACTGGTCGCAGTCAGTTTTTATTCCACTGCACAAAAAAGGGTCTACCAAGAAATGCAACAATTACCGACTCATATCCCTAATATCGCATGCAAGTAAGGTGTTGCTCCACATAATCAATACAAGATTATTGGCCTACCTCTCAAAGCAAATTGCACCCGAGCAAGCCGGTTTCGTAAAGGGAAGGGGCACTCGCGAACAGATTCTCATACTGCGTCAGATTATTGAGAAGGCCAGAGAGTTTAATTCGACCCTCTACATCTGCTTTGTGGACTTCCGAAAGGCATTCGACACTGTCATTTGGACGCGCCTCTGGACGATACTCGCAGAAATGGGTGTGCCGCCTCATCTAATAGTTCTTTTGAGGCGACTTTATAAGGACGGTACGGCAGTGGTACGAGTGGACGATACCTTTTCTGGGCACTTTAAGACCGAAGCTGGTGTGCGACAGGGGTGCATCTTATCGCCGTTGCTATTCAACATCTATACAGAATACATCATGCGCATTGTCTTGGAAGAATGGGAAGAAGGCGTATCTGTTGGGGGTCGCGTGATAAATAACTTGAGATACGCTGATGATACAACTCTTCTCGCACAGTCTAGAGAAGATATGGAAAAACTTCTGTGTCGTCTTGAGACTATTAGCCTCAACTTCGGACTTGCTATCAACCGAGACAAGACGAAGATGATGATGGTAAGCCGGGCTGGACAAAGCGGAATTAGCGTACAGAGCATAGCTAACTGCGAAGTTGTACAAAGCTATATCTACCTCGGCTCTACTATCTCCAATACAGGAGGATGTGGCCACGAAATTAAAAGACGGTGCGCTATCACCAGGTCAGCCGTGGAAAGGCTGGGAAAGATTTGGGGGGACAGGAGGGTTACCAAAAAGACGAAGGTCAGATTGATGAAATGCCTTGTCTTTCCGATCTTTCTCTATGGTGCTGAAACTTGGTCTCTGAGAGTGCAGGATCGCCGTAAAGTCGACGCTTTGGAGATGTGGTGCTGGAGACGCCTCCTAAAGATCCCGTGGACTGCGTTTCGCACCAATGTTTCTATCCTCAAAGAGCTTCATATTAAGGACCGGCTTTCGTCTACTGTGCAGCTACGAATTTTAAAGTTTTTCGGTCACATTACTCGTAATGAAGACTCGATGGAGAGACTGGTAGTTCAGGGCCAAGTGGAGGGCAAAAGATCTCGCGGCCGATCACCGACTCGCTGGACAGACTTGATCAAAAAGGCTACTAAGTCTACCATGGTCCAGTGTACTCGCAACGTCTCCAACCGGCAGAAATGGAAGCACATCGCTGAAAGAGCAGTCCTCGGGGAAGTCAACGACCCAACAAACATCTCGCCGTGTACCTCGTCTGCGCAACCACGACCACTCTGACAAGAGTGTATCGACTAAGAAGAAGTACGAATCTCAAATATTTGGTGTCCAAAAAAATGATGAATTTGATTTCTAGAATATTTTAGGCCAGAGTTGTGTGGTTTTAAACATTGTTTCACCTCCGTAACCATCTCACGATAAATGTAGTACAAATTAGTTTGTCTTAGAGCAGACACCACCATTTTTTCGAGTTATTCCGGTCTGATCCCCCAAACCGATGCACTGCCAATCAACTCTTCGCGATCTCATGTTTACTCCTCCCAGAATTGACAGAATCCATTCAGTATCAAGTCCAGCCATCTCCATCGTGGCTTACTACCCCGTCTCACTGTCCCTAGGCAATAGCTTTAGAAAATTTGTGTCCACAGTTTGTCAAGCAACCGGTACTAGAGTTGTTTTCTTGATTTCAGCTTACACAGCGTTTGCATCGCCGTCACCGCAATGCAGCGTCGGCATCCCCGCGAATACCACCTCAGGGCTGATCTGCGGCGTAGTGCGAAATGCGGACGGCGTATCATACGCCAGCTTCCGAGGAGTTCCCTACGCTAAGCAGCCAGTAGGAGAGCTCCGGTTCAAGGTTAGAATACTTACAATCCATTATTGAACAAGACAAACACAGCCTTAAATAGGACTCCAGGTAAAATCTAGATAAAAATTGCAGATCAAAAGTATAGCTCGGAAACGAGTAGACGACACTCAGCTGACGATCTAACCAGGCCATTGCTACAAATTAAGATGGTGGACCAGTCTGCAGATATCTTTACCAAAAAGATTTGTACTATTATACTTACTTGAATATTTTTCATTGCAGGAGCTGGAGCCTGCAGAACCTTGGGACGTCCTATACGCCACGAACGAAGGTCCAATATGCTTACAAACGGAAATCCTCTACGGGAAGATAATGAAGGACAGCTCGCTGAACCAGAGCGAGGCGTGTATCTACGCAAACATCCATGTGCCCTTGGAAGCTTCGAATAGTCGCGTGGAGCTCCCGTCATCTGGACTACCGATTCTGGTATTCATTCATGGAGGAGGATTCGCCTTCGGATCTGGTGACTCAGATCTGCATGGTCCCGAATATTTAGTCAACAAGAAAGTCATCGTCATTACTTTTAATTACAGGTAATCTATACTTTCACGATATGCATGTATGTTAAGCATTCCATTTAAATCAGTACCGCCTTGGTAAACAAACAGCTGTCAGAATAAATGAGTGATGATCTTCAGAATTGGGCAGTAGTTTAAGGTACAAGTTGGTAGCCGACTGCATGCAGCAGCAGCAGACGACGTGTCGCGGCGACACGACTGGTTTCTACGTATTTCTATGAAATTCCCTCCGTAGTTAGCGACATGAAGCTTGCGACGCGTCGTCGAGCGGCGGACGCACGTGTCGTCCGACCGCAGATCAGTAGTGCCCATAGATAACAGCAACAACAGGAGATATGTCCTTTAGCCGAAAATGTATCGTAACCTGTGTCTTCAGTTTACACACGCAGAGCAGTAAAAACAATTGATATACGCACTCGGAACCAATTGGATGACATCTGCAGTTGTCGTCTGCAGTCGGGTTCGAAATCATGACTGCAGTGACATGACGCGACGACGTGTCGTGACGACATGAAGCGACGACATGTCGTCTGCTGCTGCTGCGTGCAATCGGCTACCAACTTGTACCTTTAGGTTGCAATCACGGTTGCCTGTATGAAGTACAATATTTTTTTGACATCGGTTTACAAGTTAGACAAAATCTCGTCGCAAACAGAGACTGCTAGCAGTTATTAACCGACTTGTATTAATGTTCCAGGTTGAACGTATTCGGTTTCCTGTCGCTGAACACTCCCAAGATCCCCGGCAACGCTGGTCTGCGGGACCAGGTGACGCTGCTGCGCTGGGTGCAGAGGAACGCGCGAGCCTTCGGCGGAGACCCCGATGACGTCACGATCGCGGGACAAAGCGCTGGCGCCGCGGCCGCGCATCTGCTCACCTTGTCGAAGGCTACCGAAGGGAAGCGGCTGTTTAGAAGGCAAGTTTAGTTATTTATTCGATGAACGGTTGATAATTGTGGGATCCAGCCATCAAATTATTTTATTTAAAATTTAAAAACCGTACGGGCATTTATTTATCTTTTTACTAGTATATCTACGTACGACAGTCAAAAATAATAAGCCTATGCTCATTTTGTAATTTCAGGGCAATATTAATGAGTGGAACAGCTGCCTCTACATTCTACAGTCCCTCTCCAGTATTCGCCCAGTTCATGTCCAAGCAGCTGCTCACTATCCTGGGCATCACCTCCACGGACTCCGACGACATCCACCGCCAGCTCATTGCGCTAGACGCAGACAAACTCAAAGCAGCCAACGAAATCCTTCTAGAAGGTGCTGGCCTTACAACCTTCGTGCCTACCATAGAGTCACCACTACCCGGAATCACACCCATCATTGATGAGGACCCAGAAATTTTAATAGCCAACGGACGTGGCAAAAACATTCCACTACTTGTGGGATACACAACAGCTGAATGCGAAACCTTCCGCAGGCGTTTTGAAAAGTTTGACATAGTAAACAAGATTAAAGAGAACCCCACTTTAATAGTATCACCGAGGACATTATTCATGACCCCGCCAAAGTTCCTGATAGATTTGGCGAAGAAAATCGATAGGAAATACTATAATGGTTCAATTACTTTGAATAATTTCGTGAAGTCATGTTCCGAGGGTTTCTACGAGTACCCGGCGTTGAAGCTAGCGCAGAGTCGCGCGGAGACAGGCGGAGCGCCGCTGTTCCTGTACCGGTTCGCGTACGAGGGCCAGAGTAACGTCGTCAAGGAGGTGATGAGCCTCGTCTACGACGGGGTCGGCCATATAGAGGACCTCACTTACGTGTTCAGGGTGAACTCTATCCTTGACGCACCGGATACCATCCCGGCGCCTTCTGAAGAAGATATTTGTATGAAGAACTTAATGACAGACTTCTTCGTCCAGTTCATGTATTGCAGGTAATTGACACTTGTTATTAAATGGTCTTAATACTTGGATGCAAAATTGACTTTCGACAAACGAAAAACTGGAACTAAAAAAGAATAACAAACCTATATTAGTAGAAATGGAACGTATCACTTTAACAATTTTTGCTTTCCAATTTAGTTCTGAAACGATACCCACATGCATAAAATAAATTCCGCTAATTTCTATTCCAGCAAACCAATCTGTGGGGACAACCAATCTCTATGGCCGGCGAGCAACGGCCGCCAGTTCGAGGACATTGAGTCTCCTACTATAGTCCAGACGAAGGACTTCTCAGCGAGACAACTAGACATCGTCGAGTTCTTCGACAGCCTCACCAACAGAAAGGGGCTCACATAATCAGGACGAACGAACTGTTCTCGGTGTAAATATTTGTCAATCAGTGGAGTGTCTTGGAGCAGTGCTAGTGTCTGAACCAAAAGGTCTGTGTGCATTAATATTTGGTCCTTATTGTTACGAGGACCAGTTTGTCAGGAACAATTTTTCGGTACGCGATTGTGTTGGTTTCGATTCTTTAAGCTAGCATTAATTTATTTAGAGTAAGTTTTTGTCACAAATCTAGTCGGTAACTGATGTAATTTTATACCTTCGTTGTACAAAAAAAACCTTTAAAATAGAAGAGTGATATTGTACTTTCGAAGGTTTTATCTATGTCAATTTTGTTTGCAATAATAAATTTTCAAGTAGTGTATAGTAATACCCTTTGAAATTAAATAAGTTTTAGTGACGACATAGTTTTGTGTTTACTCCAAAGTAGAACTACTTTGATTTCAGAGGATTTCATTGTTTTAGTTTAACAATACGGTTTGTTAGAAACAGCTAGATTGTCTTTAGACCTAGTTCGTTTTACGAAACAATAGTAAGTAAACTTGAGCTCTAATAAAGCTCAACTGTTTGTTGTAGAACTACTGTTGAGCTTTCTAGAGCCGAATGATTGATCTCATAAAACTGAACTAGGCTTCAGATCACAAAATTACAATTTACCCGCAAATATTTACTTTGAAGTTGTTGTAAGTCATTTTTTTTAAGATAATAAGTTTGTACAAATCTATACAGATCACGAGGCAGAGATTCTAAACCGAACAAGAAGTAACATTAATTATATAGTTTTTTGGTATCTTTTAGTAACAAAAATCAACGATGGCCTTTCCTACAAACAATGTTAGTGGAAACTGTTGGCTTTCACTTTAGAACTACCGAAATTACTGAGAAAAGTACTACAGCAATATCTACTTATTTACGAAGAAAATTAACAGAGGGAAAAAGAGAAAGAAAAAAAAAGAAACGAATATTTATATGAGAGAGCTGATTTAAAAAAAAAACTTTTTACGCACTTTTATTTTGATGTTAATTAAGGTATTAAAACCAACATCTTAGTCTTAAATTAAGATGGTTTGTTTAATGTATTTCAGTGCCAGTTTATCAAATCTGCTTCGTGATCTAGCATTGAGATGCGACTGATGTAACGTATTATAATTTAAGTTAACTTGTGTAGTTGTGTCTGTTAGTAGCGCGTTTGTAAATATTTCACTTTCTATGTAATGTGCCGAGTACAATGCGTGTGATTGCGTGTCGTGTGCCGACGATTGAACGCTCCAATAAAATTATTGCAATGGACGCGCGTTGATATTGTATTTTCATTTCAAAATCCTAATTTTTAGGTTGGTGCTGAACGTATTAACAATGATCGGGACTCTGTACGATCTCTGAGGACATGATGATGAAAACAAAACAACATAATCTAACTCAAAAATGTGGAGTATTCCACATTGGGCACCCGCTTTAACGGCACCTGAGGTAATGGGGGAGTACGGACAAATTGCCGATTTGCTGCGGACATCGATTGTAAAATAGAATACTTCAGAACAGTATCTATCAGTACTATGTGTCCAGTCGGTTGACCGTTGCTTAAATTATTTGAAAAGATCAGCTATAGCATTGTTAGGAGTGATTTGTCATTGAGAAGTGATGACCTAGTAGAGTTAGCAAACACAGCTAGGACTAGTGAAATAGGCCGCCCAATTCTTTCTTTGGGAACTGAAAGAACAGACAGACTTACCCCCGTATCTATAAACAAGTCATAGTGATAACTTGAGTAAAAGTCATTGTTTAAGATACGATTTTTTCTCTGTAGTTTAGTAATTCCTTGATGTTAGAACTATCACAAGTTAGAATTCTTAGGTTTGCTTTCATTGACGGTTCTAACTTCGCTTAAATTTTTGTCCATTGCATAAAAATGTATGCATAAGTAATTACTTAAGTTCAAGTAATTACTTTAACTTGACTATAGATACGGATGTTATAGGACAGTCCATTGTCGAATAGGCAGTCGGAAAGTCTGTGAGCCAGTGCATGTAAACCCTTAACGAAATCATCGGTGCAGATAAACAGGAGAGATCTAAACGATACTATACAGGATACAGTTAGTTGCATTACAAAATTGAAAAACCTAACATAATATGGGTATTGTGTGGAAATATTGGGTTTTCCCGCTGTTTCGCTTGGTGACATACCAGAGCGAGTTCACAATAGGGACAGTCGACTTTCACAAGTTGTATACGATAATAAATTAATAATTTTCTACTCGCGGGATTTTATATCACCCATATAATAAAATACTGATATAATACAGCTGCATCCGGTTATGCAAAAGCTGACCCCAACATACTTAGCAATAGGCTAGGCAGAAGAATTCTCCATCAATTACTTTGAAAATTCCGTGAGTGATTTCCCTGTTTCTAAAAATGTGGCAATACAAACTAGTGGTGATACTACAGATGATGATGATGACCAGGCAGGACGTGATCAGCATCGCGCAGGGCAAGCTGCGAGGGGTGGCCAGAGATGGATACGTGTCATATACGGGAATCCCTTATGCTAATGTTACAGGGAGAATGGGCAGGTTCAAGGTGAGTTTGTGCATGTTAAAGAGTTCTAGGTAATAGAAAAACAGGATCTTTTCATTTTATATATAGGTTGGATGTAATATATTAAGTAAAAACGAGAACCAAGATCTGCTAAGACTGCTTAAGTATCAAACCAAGTGATAAAATAAGAAACGCAATATTAACAATAGAACAAAATCTTCTTCGATGGCAAATCTTCACTAAATAAATTAAGGTCTAAATAGAACTAAATGACAGATGCTTTTAAATTTTTGCAAAGTCTGAAATGCAGGAGGGCCGCACGATGCAAAGAATTCTGATGATCGCTGGTCAATCAGACAAACTAAATTTAAAGGTCCACAGAGTAGGGTACAAATAGAGGACGGCCCTGCGCCTGCTGGCAGGATGAGAATATTGCGAATTGCGAAAGTCTCTATTCAAGAGGTTTATAGCCGGGTTCACACTTCACACACACTAGTATCGTTATTTGATAATGTTTAACCATAATATAAAAAAAAAAGTTATAAATATTTCAGAGAGCAGGGCTCGCTCCACTTTGGTCTGACATCAGAAACTCTAGGCCAATGACCTGCTCGTTGGTCTCAAATACTGAAGACTGCCTTCAACTGGATGTAAATGCTCCCACCGCAGATGGCGGCAACTGGCCTGTTCTGGTGTGGGTCACGGGAGGAAGCGGACCCTACAGCCCTGGGAAGATGGTCCAGGAGGGCATCATTGTGGTCATTGTCTATCATCGGTATGTTTTCGAATCTGAACGAAAGTAAGAAAAGCATATACCTTGAGTTTGAGTGTATCGAAGATCGGTTTTCGTAATTTATATCCCCTTTTGCATTTTCCAGACTGGGACCTTCAGGGTTCCTATGCTCAGGAGACGAGGAGATACCAGGCAATGCCGGAGTAAAAGATGTAGTGTTAGCCTTACGATGGGTCAGTGACAACATCGTGGCTTTCAAAGGAAACTCAGCTAAAGTAGTGGTAGCAGGGCAAAGCTTCGGGGCGGCTATGGTGGAGGCCGTGATACTGTCCCCCATGGCCAATGGGCTGTACCATGGAGCAATTCTACAAAGTGGAAGTGCTCTATGCCCTTGGTCTTTTAACTATGACGCAGAAGACCGAGCTAAGTCTTTGGCTACCATGACTGATTTCGAAGATGAATCCGTTCAATCATTGCTGGATGCTAAAATTGAGGATCTAGTAGCACAAGGCAATCAACTCAACTTGCCATACTTTCCTTTTGGCATGTGCGCTGAGAACCCTTCGAAGAAGGAAGAAAGACTCTTATTTGAAGCTCCATATGACTTGTTATCGAGTAAGAAGGTTAATTCAGTTCCTATGATGATAGGATATAACGACAATGAAGCTTACGTGTTTGTTTCGATATTGAGAGAAGCTAATGTTCTCAGGAGAGCATCCAAAGATGCCAGTTTTTTGTTACCAGATGATTTGAAGTTTCTGAACAAGCGGGAACGGAAACAGACTGGAAGACTGATTGAGGACATGTACTTCAGGAGAAATGCTAGCATGGTTTCTATGTTAGCGTATCACAGGTAAAGTCAACAACACCTGTTGTTTACTATGTAGGCATAAAGGTAAATGAGTTAAAAAAATACTTATTGTGGGGATTAAGTAAGGGCTCAGCAGAGAGAACTAAAATGACAATATAATCGGATAGTTCTGGCTACTACTGAGAGATAGACTGCCAAGTTGGTGTAGCGACCGCAATCGCTACAACAAACACAGAGGTTCTGGTTCCAATTACCAGTTGCGAAAAACTGTGACCGGGATTTTTCTCTATAGCAATCAATCTTTCTTAAATTCTGTTTATCATCACCAGGGACGCCTACTTCTCAAGCCATATCCACCGCAGTGTTCGCTTCCACTCGTCAACAGCCCAGGTGTTCTACTACCAGTTTTCCTACTCAGGTGACCTAGGGGTGAGGTCTGAGCCTGGGGTGCGGAAGAAAGGCGCGGCCCATTCGGATGAGCTGGCCTACTTGTTCTATGATGGGGCAGTTGATGGAGAGGAGGGGAACGTGCAGAGGCGCCTTTTGAAGCTTTGGACCAATTTTGTTAAGCATTTGTAAGTTTAAGTTTGTTGTTGGTTAGACGTTTTATGATTGGAGAGATCTCGACTCTTGATCTAGGATCTGCGAGACTTGCCAAACTTAGTCACAGATTTGAAATATTTATGGAATATTTGCATTATGTTGTGTTTTAGTATTGCAATCGCAAAATATTTCATTTTAATAAAATTTCAATTTTACGGGCTACCCTGGCGCGTCCATCTTAATGAAAATTGTGTTTATCTTTCTGTCAGACGTTTACACGGAATCTTTAAGACAAGATGGTATTTATCTGTTGTCTGGTGAAGAGAAATAACATAAAATAATAACAATCTTAAGCATCATAGCTTCTTTTGAAGTCCTAACATTATAACATTAAGTTAAAATATGAGTTTAACAATACAGGTCTGAAAAAGCCAATAAAAGAATATTTCGTTTGGTTTGTTTTACTCAAATGTAGAGAAGTTCAGTTATTCAGTGTCAATACGCACTCTCAAATACTTATCTAACACCACACGACAGACAATAACAAAGAGTTGTTTTTCAGGAACCCATCTCAACAAGGCGAGGTAACCTGGGAGGTGACGAGAGCCGACAGCTTCCGCCTGCTGGACATAGGCACGGAGCTGAAGATGTTGGAGTACCCCCACGGCAGGACACAACGCATGTGGGACGACATCTACGACAAGTACTACTACACGAGGAAACGCATCTCTAACTAACTTATGTTGAAGATTTTGTGTAATAAATAATAAGTAAGGAGTAAAAACATTTTATTTTGTGGCGACATCTAGTACGCCGCTTAGGAACTACGCCTGACGCGATGTAGAAATTGCTTGGCGTCCTACCTGATGACAAGCAAATCACACGCCAAGATTAAGCTATTTCAACATCCCGTCTGTTCGGTAACTGGGAAGTAGGCAAACACATCAACTGTCTGGTGGAATAATCCTCCCCTTTCAAAAAGGATGAGGAAGTTTTCACCCTATAATCCAATGTCGTAACCCTGTGCACTTGTGAGGCAAATTGTATCAAAATTCGTGCAGCCATTCAGGCATAAATAGGTAAGAGACAAATTAAGTTACTTTTGGAATTACAATGTTGGTATATAAAATATTGCTATATCAATACATAAATGAAACGGTAAAGGTATAGATAGCAAAGAAACAACAACATTTCATTGAATGTTTACACGGTCTGGCAAATGTCGATTGGTTGCATCCTCAACACCAGGTTGTGAGTTATTAGTTGGCTTGATTATCTACTGTAAACGATGCTTTACCGATTACGATTAAGGTGCGTCTTGAGAGACCATTCCAGCCATACTTTAAACCTCCAGGATTGGCCGACTAGACTCTAGAAATTAACTTCTGATAAATAATCTCACGTAGGTAAGCGATTGTGATTGGTTAAAATATATACAAAGCACGTAAATATTGTGACTAAAACAATATTCTCATACGAGTAACGAGAAATCAACAAATCATCATTTGGCCAGCCTTTTCCCAACTTTGTTGGGGTCAGCGTCCAGTCTAAATTTCTAACCGGATGCAGCTGAATAACGCGTTATTAAGTCGCGGTTTGTCCGGACCGCCATTTGCATAATATATACTAGTATCTACCGACAAATGTTGACTACTCATTGTTGATCTCAGTTACCTTTGATTAGCGACGTGGAGAGGTGTGCCAGGCTTGAGACCGCATCCGACCATAATAAGAGTTGTTAATTGTTATGTCAAAGAGAAAATAAAAAAAACAACACTAAATTGAAATGCCAATTTATTCTGGTCAAGGGAAGAGCGAGCTGTTTTTAATTAAATAGTGAAGGTGACATTTGAAATTGCAGCAAGCATTCGCAACTGTTGTCTGACCTCCATTACCTTCAGAAGCCAAATTACTGACAACTGATGGCCGGTTGTCTATGGCACCGAAGTACCGACATCAAAGTTTAAATTAGAAACGGTATACAAGTATGTACACTTACACCTTTTTTTAATTACTTTATTGTACTATTGTAATTAATATTGTTTGAAAATATAATAAATTGTAATATGGACATAATTATGATGCGAAGAACAAATAAGGACGTGCGTATCATTTTGAGTACCATCGTGGATGGCTACTTTAGGAAAGGAAGACCAAAGAAACGATGGCTGCACCGTGATTAAGATAATTTGGAGTTGATGAGTAATATGGAAGACAGTTATGCTCTTGGGCGTCGCTAGGCTCAGGATTCTTAAAAGTTATAATTTTCCCGACTAATGCCACTTATTTTCTACGGATTAGCACTCTGGCTGGATTTTCGCATGATTGACCGATATGGACAGAATGAAAAATCAATTACCTAGAAGCCCCATGTCTCAAGGCCTTTGTAGGCAAGTGAACATTTTGAGTTCAAATTACATATTTTCTGATTTTATTCGAAGCAAGATGGACCAAAACTTCAGGATTAAATATTAACTTCGTCTACTTTAAATCGCCTAAGTAACTCCGGTACCGGTAGGTCGAAACAATTTAAACCTGTCCAAGGCAAGGTGTCAAAATATAAAAGCAAGTAATTGTTTAAATTACATCAACGTTATTCAGTATCCAGTCTACTCTATGCCTTAACCACTACATAGTATTTATATTCCTCGCCGGAACTAATCGGTTTAGTGCAATACCAACATGATGCACGGCTACAGTTTGGTGCTCACTTACTTGTGTTGTGGTAAGTTTTACTTCAACAGCTATTGAAAGAGATTTTGTCAAAAAGAAAAAATATTTTTGTGGAACACTTAGTAAGCTTTTACAAAAAAAAAATAGCAGGATGGAAGAAGAAGAAACGCTTCACAGGTCGCACAACATTGAGAGCAGGAGATATATGAAGGTAACGAATTTACAGAAGAAAAGTTACAAACGAAGATACAAAAACAAAAAAAAAATGCATATTTCCTACTGTATTTTGTGAGGTTTCCTTCTGCACCATGCACTAAATACATTCGATGCCACAAGCGGTTCTTTTTTTATTAAACTGTTATACCGATGACCAAACAAATATCTTAAACAGCAACAAAATTTCCAGCTACCCTCGCAAGTTCATCGAGCGACTTGCGATGCAACGTACGCACGCGCATAGAATCCGGATGGGTGTGCGGACTGCTTAGACAAGGAGAGTACAATGTCAAGTACGCCAGCTTCAGGGGCATCCCATATGCGCGGCAGCCTCTGAGAGAGCTGCGGTTTAAGGTACGCTGATGATCATCATCATCATCTGCCAGTCTATAGAAACATATAATGCAACATTCAAACTTGGGCGAGATTTAAGGGTATGCTAAATGCGCTGAGCGAAAGGAGCGACTTGTTTTAACACACATACTACAGCTAAACTTTGGTAAGTTACTTCCACGGTCTTGGTCGATTGTGGCTTGCGGCGTCTTGCGTTAAGCGACAGACTTAGGCGTCACTGGTTTCACTTGCGTGAGCTCTGCCAGCCTACACTTCGTGTCATTGTCATTGCGGCATGCTCTTCACAACTTCATTCACTTTGTGTGCTCCGCAGTAGTTTTCGCACGGCGCGTATCGTGCGAGCCTGTAGCTCGGAAGGCGTAATAGTTTTCCGTACATTCTAGGAGCTGCAACCAGCAAGACCCTGGCCCCATCACCTGGACGCTACCGAAGAGGGTCCCATCTGTCCCCAGCAGGACGAGATCTACGACCGCCTGGTAAAGCCTTACAGGGGCATGAGCGAATCCTGCATCTACGCCAACGTGGCCGTGCCTATAGAAGCCCTCCCTGTGACCAGAGATGATGACCACTACCACACAGGTTACGTCAACAAGGCGAAAAAGAAAGGAGCTCCTATATTTGTATTCATCCATGGTGGAGCTTTTCAAGCTGGATCAGGAGATACTGATCTTCATGGGCCGGAGTATCTCGTCAGTAAAGGAATTATTGTCATCACTTTTAACTACAGGTGCCTGCGTTCTTTCTGATTTATTCTTCAAATCTTTTTTAAGTACGACAGTGTCGGTGCCGAACTAAGCTATGACTTTGGCGAAAGTATTGGCTAATCAATTCCTGTAATGAACACGCAAATATGTTTATCATCAGGTTTTACTAAATATCATTTTATAGTATTAACCACAGATGCGACAGTCTGATCTAAAGGTGCATAAATAATACCCAGGCTTAACGTCTTCGGTTTCCTGTCGCTGAACACTTCCAAGATCCCCGGCAACGCTGGTCTGAGGGACCAGGTGACGCTGCTGCGCTGGGTGCAGAGGAACGCGCGAGCCTTCGGCGGAGACCCTGATGACGTCACACTCGCGGGGCAGAGCGCCGGCGCAAGCTGTGCTCATCTCTTGTCCCTGTCTAACGCGACTAAGGGACTTTTTAAAAGGTAAAATACTTTGACATAACATCACGCTTGTAATCCTCGAACGGTAACGTAGAGGTGTACGTATAGTACACCCACATTTCGCCATTCCAATTGTATACATATTTACTTTATGTTTTCCAATTTCAGGGTGGTCTTGATAAGTGGCACGGCTGAACAAACGTATTACACAGCTTCTCCGATCTACGCCGCCACATCTGCCGCTCGGTACCTTTCAATCTTAGGCATCAACTCTACAGACCCTGACTTCATCCACGACACACTAGTTAATACTCCACTTGAGGAAATTCTAAACGCTAACAGCGTCTTCCAGTACGAAACTGGGCTAGTCTCCTTCGTTCCGGTTGTAGAAACAGACTACCCAGGAACCGAGAGAATTATTGACGATGATCCATTAAGACTTAGGGAACAAGGTCGAGGAAATGAGTATCCAGTGATTATCGGCTTCACAACTGAAGAGGGCGAATCCTTTAGGAGAAGACTGCTATACGCGAAGTTTTTAGAAAGGATTGCTGCGGATCCCGCTTTTATTTTACCAGCCAGGATTACAATTACGACACCCCCAAATGTAGCACAGCAGTTGGGTTTAAAAGTGATTGAGAGGAACTTCCACGGGAAGCTGAATATAGAGGAGTATTTGGATGTATGTAGCGATGTGCTCTTCGTGTACCCTGCGTTCAAGGTGGCGCAGTGGCGAGCCGAGATGAAGGCAGCCCCGGTCTACTTGTACCAGTTCTCGTACGAGGGCGACTTCAGCGCAATATCGGCAGGGCTGAACCTGAAGTACAACGGCACCACACACGTTGAAGACTTGACTTATATTTTCCGTGAAAATGCCGTTCTTGGAGGAGAGAAGTCTTTTCCGCCGAGAAACAAAGATGATCTTATGAAGGACTGGATGACGCAGTTTGTGGTCAACTTTATTCGATGCAAGTAAGTACTGGATTATTACAAATCTTGACGGTGTCTTGGCGATTTGTTCTAAATGTGCTTCTTCTACAAGTCATGGCATTTTTTTTAAAACCTATATTTCGGTACCTCAATGGCTTCTTTGAGTGTGGCTTCACAGAGGTCCTTTTGCCTGCATATTTAGTGGTAGAACATACTTTACAACACCGCTCCAACACTATCATATCCCCTTTAAGTGTCGGTTAACATGGAGCCCGTAACTACTTTAGTTCTAAACACAAAACGTGCATGAGTCCTCCCACTCAGTATATTGCTTAATCACTGGCCATGGTTTCAGTAATCCAACGTGCAACAAGCCAGGCTGGCCGCCGGTGCACGCCAGCGTGCTGAACTACCAGGACATCCGCAAACCCGGCGAGTACGACAACACTCCGCCCACGAAGTACCAACAAGACATGATCAGGTTCTACGACAGGATTGAACAGATCGCCAGGTACATATTCTTAAATTAAACTTAGTGAATCTGGCTTCAAAAGTTTTATCATCATCAGCCTATAATGTTCCCACTGCAGAGACAGGCGTCCTCTCTAGGAGAGGGATGGGCTTTAATATACAACGCGTGCCCAGTGCGGGTTTGTAGATGTCACAAGTCTTTGAATTTTTTGGTTCTAAAGTTCTAAGACATGCCGGTTTCCTCACGATGTTTTCCTTCGAAAGTTAATGCTACTAGCTTAATATTATGTTTTTACTGAACCGAACGAATTTGAATGTTGTCTGAAATGGGTCAAAGTTATCATAGACTATTTTTGCTGATGCATAAGGTCAAAGCAGGAGTACAAGAACTGCATGGGCTCAGCAACACTTTACGGCATATTATATAATATACCTTTTAAGCGTCTTGTCACTGATGCTAATGACAACGGAATACTTTAAAGTCATTGACTTATATATTACTAGTTTATAAATCAATGTTTAAAGTAACATTTATTTGTGTTGCAGGAATTCATCGCTGGATGCTTTGCCGCCACTGCGTAGATGACGCCACTTGACGCAATTATAATAGAGGACATTAGTGATTTAAGTGTTGTGAATGTTTTTGCTGAAACTGTGATTGTATTATTTATAAATATTTGAATGAATTGATTTTGAATCGTCTAGGTAACTTATTTCCACTACAAATGATTCAAGATTTGGATTTAATCTGGATAGAGGCTTTTGTGCGAGATTGGCTGGAGAAAACCGCACGGAGAGAAGAGTGGAAGACTATGGGGGGAGGCTTTTGCCCAGGAAGTGATACAATATTATCTATATATATAAAAATGTTATGTTGGTTTGTGTACGCTTCTAAAACTCAAAAAGTTCTGCACCGATTGAGCTGAAATTTTAGAATGATACATAATCCGCATCAAGGATTGTTTTTACAGTAACCACGCGGGCGAAGCCGTGGGCATCAGCTAGTAGGTTTATAAAAAAAGCAAGATCATCATGCTATGAACTAATTCATAATGAAGTACAAGAGCTCTCTTTCTATCTTCAATGATTAGTCAAACACTTGATAATTTAAACCGTCCTATTAGTTATACCCGAGTCAATTGTTTCCGTTGCACGCCATACTAATTACAAATCCAATCAAATCATTTATAACAAAAACACTAGCAGGTAGGTACTGTAATAGACTTCTCCTAAATGATCTCTGCTGAGCCTTGAAACGTCACACACGATATTTGTATTAGGTTTTAATTGTTAAATTTCGGTACATAATTGTCAACAGACAATTCAATATTTTTTTTTTTGTGAATATTGGTAAAAGTAGTACACAATGATCAACAGATAAAAGCTATATTCAGCCATATATTACCAACAGGCATGTATTTATAATTTAAAGCTAAAACAATAAAGGCAAACAAGACAGCACGGAATTAACACCACTGCACCGCATTGTAACTAGCTGGAGCCTGATCTGAGACAAGTGTGGGATTCAAACCCAGAACCTCGTTTGCTTAAAACAGTCGTATCGCAACCATTAAACCAAATGGCGGCAATGACTCTAATTACGACGATAACGAAAAACTACGATGTTTTAAATATGATTAAGGTTAAAGTTAAAAAAACGTGTTAAAAATAACAAGTCGTGTTACATTAACTTATGCGTTTACTCGAGATGCGACATTGTCATATTATAACATTGTTTATTGTTATATTGTACTGTTATTCTAATGTGTATTGTTATTTGTTACAATGTTGAAAAACAATGTAACATAATGAGGACGTGTTATAAAACACAATTTCCACATGTTACTTACCTAATCTGTATGCATCTTTTTCCCGCTCCGGGCAGGGCGGTGGGAACTAGAGACTTCTACTAATTAAAAACCACCCGGATAAGCACCTTTAGATCGTTTTAATAGCCACAAAAATATACCCTACTTCCAGTCTGTAAATTATCCATGATTGTGTTTAGGTCCTCTACTATTTATTTAGAAAAAAAATGTCAGAGAAGTATGGATTAAAATAACAACGGGTCTTCATGACACATGGACAAAACCAGTAATCCCCGTAGGGTTAGGCAGAGGTGTACTAATGAGTACACCCACATTTCATCAGTTATGTTGAAGTCCCGTGTATTAGAAGTTTAGAAGGTGAGCCGGGCACGAATCTAGACTTCGTGGCAGCTAATGAGAATTTTTGATCGAAAAACCCAATAACACTATGCTCGAACTCCGAATCGAACCCAGGACCTAATTCACAGCAACGATTACTAGACCAACAAGGAAGTTCAATTGTCCACTACAGCCATATTAATGCATCACTTCATTCATCATCATCGTTTCAGCCAAAAGACGTCCACTGCTGGACATAGGCCTCCCCCAGGTGTCGCCATCCAGCGGGTCCCCGCAACCTTGACCAGGTCGTCGGTCCACCTAGTGGGAGGCCTTCCAACGCAAGGATTCACCAGAGAATGGGCAGCAGCGTTCTCTGTGCCTTTGTAACAACCATACCGCGATCGCCAACCCGCCTGCCAAGCGTGGCGATTATGGCAATTGATCTATTCGCCACTGGAGGCGTTGGTAAGGGTACAGAGGTCACTTTTCAAATAACAAATTTTCTAGCAACGGCTTGACAATCATTTATCATTGATTAATTTCACAGTTTGGTCCAATTTTGTCACACTGAGTGGTTGATATTAGTTATAAATAAAGTTTTCATGTATTTCATTACACTGATAAGTCACTTAGTGTTTTCATCATTTCGAGGAGAAAGGCACAGTTTTTACTTAACACCAATTTATATGGGTTATTACTTGGTTTTAAAAGTCACTAACGCTGTCACTTATGTAGTCTTATATTTGCAGTTTAGTTTCGTATAATATTCACCATTAAAACTATTGGTTGTTTATTTATTTATTTTAAATTACGTAGGCGATGTTTACTGTGCTAGTGTTGCCACTCTTTTGTAATTAATATGGTATGACTCATATGGTAATTAAATATAAGAAAAATGTAATGTATTGACACTTGACACTCACTCACAATTTTATTGGAATTATGTGAAGTAGGGTGCGTATACAATCATAAAATTGCAAAAAACTTAGCTATGCCCGGAATTATATTATGTTATTTGTGTTTGATAGCATACTTATTTCCAAACTGAGCTACTGCAAGTTACTAACAGCTGCTTTATTTAATTAAAATTTCCTGAATAAAACGGTCTCTCTCTAAATGACCATCATGAATCCGGCGGCACGTAACAGAAAAATGAAATCTAACCTACTAACCTAGGCAAACTGGGTTCTCTATCTTAATATTGTCACAGCAGTGGGTATGTTAGGACGGTGTTGTACTACATGTTTCAGTCAGTAATATCGAATTACTATCCTCAAGCTATTTAACCCAAAAGATGCCAGCATTGACAACTTAAAACGCTGCACTGAATCACATCATCCTTAACAAATGCTACCTATTTTTTAGCCCTTGTGCCGAGGCCGCGGTATCTCTTTCGAACAACCCGCAGCCAACAAACGCTACCTCGAATATTGAAAAACCTGACGAAGTCATGTGTCAATGTCTATGTATTTATTTTTGTATTAAAGCAAACCTTAGTGACATACAGACAGATTAAAAATTTGCAACAAGTTTTCTTGTCACATTGGCAAGTGACAGATATTAATTTCAACTGTTTTTCTGACTGTACAAGTGTACAAAAACAATTTAAATTAATAGCTTACAAAACGACGCTTTTATATAGAAAATACTTGCTGAGTTGCACCAAAAAAGTAGTTAAAGTTTGTGTCAAATTTGACAGTACTTTAAGGGGTATAGAAAAATTATATAATACCTACAAAAAATTGTTTGCAAACATTCAAACAAAGTAAGTACCTATTATATTTGTTGCTTTGTCTATAGCACGTATTATTTTTTGGTTGAACAATTACCTACGATGAATATCCTTGTTACGCCATCGTATAGTCAGCCACCAAGCTACGGTTTTAGAGACTCGAAATCTTGGCAAGAAACATTCGTCGTTCCATGTGGAAAAACGATCGGCTCTAGGTAATCACACTTATCATTTCATCGCTTTCGTCATCAGAACTGGTTTCTGCGAGTATTTTTTGGAGCAGGGACATGATGTCTAAAGGTTATATTCAACGCGTTTGACAATAAAATTGACAGACAATTTAACACAAACTATAACACTAACCAGCGGAAAGTGAGCGGTTGCAGTTACTGTTAAAGTTATGACGTCATTTAACTATTTGTCAAATTGCGCAACTCATTGTTGGCTTAACCGATACTAAAATGAAGTTTCGATGTTTGTTTGACGTGTCATTTGACACAAATTTTAACTTTAACTACTTTTTTGGTGCAACTCAGCCTTATATGCATGTCTTTTGTTTAGATGAGAGATAGATTATCGAGATAGATAATAGTGCATCGGGAAAGTGGTGAAAAGGGATGTACTTAGTAGATCCCTAAGGGAAAGGAATACGTGCCAATTATGATATTTAATGTATGTTACCGATATGTTATGAGGAGACCAAAAGTTGATCTTGCTGAAATGTTTCAGCAGGAAAAACAAACATGGATAAATAAACCTTACGCTTTCACTACCTCTAGGAGTTACAAATGACAATCCTACGATCCCTGCGCCTCGTCCACGTTCAGGCATCAGCTCATACACACCAGTGGCGAGTACTGCGCACCTGACTTATCTAAAGAACTTCACTAATAAGGTTATTAGTGACCTTATTAGTCTCTAGTTTAATAATAAGCGAAGCAGACGAACCGTAAATATTGTAGCCAAATTTTATTAATGACCTTACAACTGTTGTCATGGAACCAGCATTATTATAAAGTCTATGGATAAAAACTACACACAAAAGGCGAATGGTAAAAAAGTAATAGTTAGCGAGAGTCGATTGAAGGTGATGTCTGCCAAATTACTGTAGGATATTGTTAGGGCTCTAAAAATGGCGTAGCATAATCGATGTAGTTTCTTTTTAGTAGTAATTAACATTACTTTTATGACTTTATATTTAAAGCTGATGCCCTCGGTCAAATTATATACTTAAACCTTCCTCGAGAACCACTCTATCCATTGGTGAAAACATCATGAAAATAGGTGCCGTAGTTTGAGTTTATCGCGAACAGACAGACAGACGCGGCGGAAGACTTTGTTTAAAATACGTAGTGATATATTTGGGTTCAAATCCGGGTAATATGACTTTTTCATATCATAAGTACTTCTTAGTTTATCTTGGCCAAGTGATGTCCAAGGTAGAAGCATGGGCGGAGCATACCGTGAGGAAGCCTGAACTTCACGCCTGTGATCCCCGAAGGTTCAGGTGGAGGGTTAGAGATGTCCCTAATAGTACACCCACATTTCCCCTTTTATGTCTCATGTAATAGGGGGCGAGCGTATTGCCATCAACCGGACACGAATCCACTCACCAATATAAGTTTGAAGACTTAAATTAATTTAAATTTATATTAATTTGAGTCTGGTTTGGTTGATGGCAAAGAAATTGCATTGAGCGTGCTTGGCGATTGTGTGCCTGTTCTCTGCGGGAAGTGGCTTTTGATGACCAGAAATGGGGCAGTAATAGGCTGCTATTCGTTATTATATTTACTTTAAAGAAATGAATGGCTGAAATTGTAGCTAATAACCCTCCTTTTGGGCTTCGCCGCAGTCGGGTAAAAAAATATGGACATGGTCAGCATTGTCAGAAAATAGATACGTAGTTTAATTGAGAAGAATTACGCGGCCGAAGCAGCGGCTGGAAGCTAGCATAACATAAATAAATAACTATTTTTATTACATACTTTAATTATTGTTTTTATTTTATTTGACACGTAAGTGGAAAATATGCAAGATTAACACGTTATAAAAAAATATTTAGAATTCTAAGTATATGTTTAAAAAAAGTGTTGGTATCGGTTTCGGCCGAAACTGAAAATAAGGCCGAAGGCTACGTTTCGACCGAAAATCCTGATACAGAACTGAATACTGATACTGAACTTAAAAAAATATGACCATGCCTGTAATCTCCGATGGGATAGTTTGAGGCTCCCTAATAGTTTCCACAAAATGTTTAAGTACCACGTAGCAGGGGGTGATCCATGAACCGGGTAGAAATCATGGCTACTCCTGAGGAATTCCTGATTCAATAACATTTTGCCCGACCTGGGACATCGGATCCGATCAGCATAAGCGCTTGCAACCGAGTAAAATATTAAATATTTCGTGTGGCTTATCCAATGCAACTCGTGCGCAATGTGAAGTGTTCCTTAGGCAAGTATATGCATATGAATGTCTGTGACAGGCTATATAGAGGTCCGGAACACTCGATAATTTAATCCTCACGGCGCCATTAAAATGATAAGATATTTTAGCTTTTTTATTTGTCTGTTGTCCATATGCTTCGGTTGCGGTAAGTCATGTTTTGTGTTTGATTAATTAACTTTAATATAAAATTATTAGTCCTCTAATGAATATTTATTTGTATCAATTGGTCTGTCAATGGCTCTTGTCTTTTAATATATATCTTCTGCAATAGGTACTTGAAAAGAGGAACTTCCATAAGAAAATGTTTAATCATGACAAAACACGATGAAGTTTTGCAAGGTTTCGTTGTCAGCCTCCACAGAAATAAGATACTGTTGTGTCTCAAGAACCTTTGTATACCGATAATCTAATTGATAACTCTACATATGCGGTGACAAATCGATATCAGGCGAAGTGTTAGAGTAACATAAAAAGCAGTGCGATTTCTGCGGTCGGGCCGACCTTACTGACAGTTGCCTGTCCAAGAACACGTCAAAACAAAGTTTGTGTGATTGAGAATATTTTTTGTCCCATCGGAACTAGCGATAGTTTTTAGAGCCTTTACTCTTTCATGTGCACAGAAAGTCCAACGTTCTCGGCGAACAATGACACGCGGCTAGACTGCGACGTGCTCACGCGCATCGACTCAGGATGGGTGTGCGGGCGCGTCAGGCAAGCGGAGGAAGACGTCCAGTATGCCAGCTTCAGGGGCATCCCGTACGCGAAGCAGCCCTTGAAGGAGCGGCGATTCCAGGTACAGGGTCTATCATTTATGTTAAGAGGTCAAAAAAGTGCCTCGTTGTTAACTTCTCGTAGAGAGATTGTTCGTGGATGCAATCAAAGAATTGAAGAAGTTGTACACCAGATATATTAAAATAAATATCAAATAGAAAATACATGAGCGCAGCCGTCAGGCGATCACATTGGCGAATACAAAAGTCAATCTCAATTCAAATACCTACGACAGTAGCATAGAATAGAGAACTATGAATCAAACAGTGACTGCACAAAGAAGGTCAACATTCAACACTTCCCCTCAATCGCTGTTTGAACTCAGACATCACCGCTGGCTCAACTGGCCTAAAAACCTAAGCCCAAGTTCACAACACAGAACTTATGTTTAGGAGCACACAAAGACTTAGTTAATACATCAGCCACCATTTCCTGAGTAGACAAATAATTCAACATAATCACATGATTATTCACAGCCTCCCTAACATAGTGGTACCTGATGTCTATGTGCTTCGTCCTCCTATGAAACACTGGATTGACACCAAGTTTCTGAGCAGACTGATTATCATTGAACATATCTATTATCAACCCAGAACTACCAGTCAATTCAGTCACCAAGTCCCTAAGACAACTTGCCTCCTTAGCAGCCTCGCTAAGAGCAATGTACTCAGCCTCAGTACTTGATAAACTAACACATGTTTGTTTTCTACATTCCCAGGAGATGGTGTTACCCCCATACTTGAAAACAAACCCCGAAAATGATTTTCGGTCACGTACGTCACCGCCCCAGTCCGCGTCTACAAACCCCTCAACCTTAACATGACCCGACCTGCTAAACACAAGGCTAACGTTTTGAGTCCCCTTAAGATATCTCAATACACGTTTCGCAGCCCTCCAGTGTTCCATAGTATGACACGTATTAAACTGGCTTAAGTACGAAACTGCAAACGTAATGTCCGGCCGTGTAAATACACTCAGATACATAAGAGAACCTATCAATTCCCTATACAGAACAGTACCCTCGCCTAACACACTCGTATCAGTAAACTTAACATTTGGGTCCAAAGGAGTCTGGACTGGTTTGCATTCTGACATACCGAAACTGTCAAGCAAGCGCTCAACATACCGCGCCTGACAAAGCTTAAGAGTTTTGTTCATCCTGTCACGCACTACCGAGACCCCGAGAACATGCCGCACCGCACCCAAGTCTGTAATCTTGAACGGCTTACGTAAACTCTCTTTCAGCTCTTCAGCCATGCGTGCATCATTGTAACAGACAACGAAATCGTCCACATACAAAGCAATGTAAACAACCGACTTACCATTTCGTTTGTAGAAGATACATTGTTCAAGTTGGCATTGAGCAAAACCTGTCGACAGAAGCACGTCCTTCACCCTCTGATACCAAGCTCGCGAAGCTTGTTTCAGTCCGTAGACTGCCTTCTTCAATCTGTAGACTTTATTTTCTCCACCAGGTGAAATGAACCCCTCCGGTTGAAACATAAATATCTCCTCATCTAAATTACCGTTGAGGAACGCTGTCTGTACGTCCAGATGGTCTATATCCAGATCCATCTCTACAGAAATCGCCAACAACAGTCGCATAGAACTGTACCGTACTACCGGTGAAAACGTTTCAAAATAATCTTCACCATACTTTTGGGTGAACCCCTTGGCTACTAACCTAGCTTTATACCGGGCTATCTTCCCCTCGGCGTCACACTTAATTTTGAAGATCCATTTATTCCGAACCACATTTTTGCCCATAGGCCGATCCACCAACTCCCAAGCTTCATGTTGATTGAACGAGTCAATCTCTTCCTGCATAGCTTGCCGCCACAAGTCGCTCTGCCCAGAACCCAGAGCTTCCTTAACAGTGTGCGGTTCAGCTGGGATCGTATCATGTACGTACAAACCCTTAGATTGTCTAGATCTAAAATTGTACCTCGGTTCCGGAGGTTCCACCACCTCCTCAACGCTATCTTCAAAAACCAAAGTGTTGTCGCCGCCATCATCACCGCTCGCTGACACAATCGGCTCAACATTCACCGTTACCGACTCTTCAGTGACAGGCTCCCGAGCTGCATCACCAGCCACCTCAGGCACGCTTGACTTCCCCTCTCCAGTGGAATCGTCAACTATTTCCCCTGAAAGAAAGATTTCTATAGTGGCTGATCCGTGTCCAGTTCCTAGCACTTTGGCTGGGAACACACTTTCATTAAATAATACATCACGGCTTCTCTTTGTAGCATGTGTCTCAGAGTCATACAACCTGTAAGATCTGCCATTGTCTTCATAACCGACAAAAATATACCTCTTACTCTTAGGTTGTAACTTATTCCACTTAACGTCATCAATATGTACATGGGCCTCGCAACCGAAAACACGTAAGTGGTCATACTTTACCCTACTACCCGACCAAACCTCTTCGGGCGTCTTCCCGCCTAATCTACTAGACGGAGACCGATTAATAAGGTACCCCGCAGTGTTAGCCGCCTCAGCCCACAGCTTGTGATCCAAACCCGCATGATACAACATACAACGTACCCGTTCCAAAAGAGTTCTGTTCAACCTCTCCGCCGCACCATTCATTTGGGGCGAATACGGAACAGTAACCTGATGCACAATGCCCTTCTGTCTAAAGAATGCGCTCAGCTCTTTGTTTACGTATTCCGTACCGTTATCACTGCGTATAGCCTTTACCTTGGATTCACATTGATTTTCCACGAGCCTAATAAAGTCTTTGGTGACGCTAGCTACTTCGCTCTTATTCTTCAAGAAGTACAAGAATACTTTCCGCGAGTGATCATCTAGAAATGTTAAAATGTACCGCTTACCTGAGTGGGACGCAACAGGAATCGAACACAAGTCCGTGTGCACCAGATCCAACCGCTTAGTCGCTACATCACGCCTAGATTTCTTGAACGGAAACCTTATTTGTTTTCCAAGAATGCAAACATCGCAATTATTTGCAATTTCTGTATTCTGAAAATCAATAACGTGTGACAGTGACTTCAAGCTGTCATAACTTAAATGACCCAATCTATGGTGCCAAGACTCCTTTGAAACCTCTTTTACACTACTTAAAGCTATCGCGTTAGTATGCAGTTTGTATACCCCGCCAACAGACCTAACACTAGCTATACAAGATTTATTTCTAAAAATCTTACAAGTAGACTGAATAAATTCCACTCTAAGCCCTTTAACCGCTAAACTATTTACAGAAAGTAAATTTACACTCAGTCCCGGAACGTACATCACTTCTTTAAGAGTCAAATCATAATCTCCGAGTTTTAAACACACATTACCGATACCGATGCATTTCAAAGTCTGTCCGCTCGCCACGTTTACCTCTACACTGCTTGTAGAAAAATCATGTATCCAGTCTCGCTGTCCCGTCATGTGACTCGACGCACCCGAGTCTACGTACCACGTGTCAGCCAAGAACCGAGTCACGACCATTGCCGCCCCTTTCTGGATACACTCCTTCTTTACGTGACCAGACTTTCCACAGTTCCAACACCTCGACTTCTTGTCTTTGCGTCTCTTACCAGACTTATTCTCCGACTTATCAGCAATCAGGCAATCTCCACCTTTGCAATTGTCAGACCACTTCGTATCCTGAAGCAATTTAGCCTTCACGAAGTCACTGGTCAGGTCGGTCACACTACTCTCCAAGGCCATGATCATTGGATCAAACTTAGGAGGTAATCCCTGAAGAATAATCGCCGCCAAGAACTCATCGTCAATCGGTTTATTTACAGCCGCCAACTGTTGCGAAAGCGACAAACATTCGCCAACATATTTGTCCATATCGCCACCAAAGTCGTCCAACTTTACCGAGCACAGCATCCGCAACAGTTTTAATCTCCTGCCTATGCCCTTATCGTCGTACGCCTTCTCCAGGCTCAGCCAGGCATCCTTACTCGTCTTCGCAGTCATCACGTGAGACACGCACGAAGCGTCCAGTGACAGGCAGATCTTAGCCAACGCCTTTTCATCCTTACGCCGTTTCAGCTCTGGAGTCGACTTATCGTCCTCCGGATACCCGTCGATAGAACACCAAAGGTCGTCATGGATAAGTAGGTTTCTCACATTAAACTTCCAGAGGAGGTAATTCTCTCGCCCCCTCAAACGCTCAATAGAAAGCCCACTCACGCTTCCGCCTCCTGCAGACATGGTTGCCATCTCTCTTCCGCTCACTGTATCTCAGTACAATTTTTTTTTTCTTCTTTGCGCACTCTGGGCCCATAACCCTTGTTAACTTCTCGTAGAGAGATTGTTCGTGGATGCAATCAAAGAATTGAAGAAGTTGTACACCAGATATATTAAAATAAATATCAAATAGAAAATACATGAGCGCAGCCGTCAGGCGATCACATTGGCGAATACAAAAGTCAATCTCAATTCAAATACCTACGACAGTAGCATAGAATAGAGAACTATGAATCAAACAGTGACTGCACAAAGAAGGTCAACATTCAACACTCGTCTTGCATTGAAAAGGAAAAATTCTTTCTCTGCCTACATAATGATAATCGCGAGAATAATTTTAATATTTCGATGGGGTCCATATTGGCTCACCTAAAGTTCTTTATCCGAAATTGTTCTTCCTAACGATTTGTAATCCGAATGATCACTCTTCCTAAAATTTTTCATCCTAAAGTTTTCATTCAAACTATTTGTAGTCCTACCGACGATGTTCATAACACTCATGTTTCCGAAAATTGGAATTCATAATATCATTAGTGTAAATATATTTAAACTCCTACTGTTTTTTATCCTAACGCTTTTATTCCTAAACATAATTACCATAATATTTTCACTCATACAACTGTTTAGAATGATTAAAGGTCGTTTCACTGATTTTTGTCTTGAAATAAAATAAATGAATGAAATTCAGGTCAGAGTGTCGTCTTGGGGGCACTATGAAAAAAATACTTAGAAAAATTTCGCGACCAATTTCGAGGTAGCGCTCGCCGGCCGCTGCCGCGGCACCGCTCGCTTCGCTCGCTCGGCTCGCGCGTAGTTGGTCACAGTTCTAACCTAACCTATGGATATCTTTGCATAGTATATAAGGTGCCATTAAAATAGGTGGACAAATTTTAACACAGCGTTTAGTAAGCCTAACTAAAGACATCTAAACAAAAAAAAAAACACTATATATAAAGTGATTTTATTTTGACTTAAAATAATAAATTGCCGGCACTCTAGAACAAACTCATCCTATAAAAGTAGGTATTTTATTTCTTATTCTTATATTTTTTTTTGCTATTGTCCTTATTTTAGCGGTCTGAATGATTTCTAAAATTTTGTCCACCTATTTTAATGGGACCTTTTATAATACTGATTATTATGAATAAAAAGTAATATAAACAAAAAAAAAGATATGACTATGATTATTAGTGTAAAAGATGGTTATGTTGAGAAAATATAGGAAAACAAATAATAGTGTAATAGATGTTTATTGCTACAGACATTATGAAGTCGAATGCTTCGGAATTAAAACATTAGAGACAGAGAAGTTAGGAATTGCGATTGTTAGGATGAAAAATGTTAGGAAGAACATTTTCGGATTTCCAATTATCGGAGTTGAAATTTTAGGTGAACTTTGGCGCACCCATTTCGATGTAGTTTAGTTCATATGAGGCGGTGTAGATGGCGTCACATGTCGATCCCGATCAACAGCACTTAGCTGTGTTGTCCTGAAGTTTCCTGGCACATACAAATGTCACCCAGGCACAAATTTAGACTCCGGGCTGCTGCCGAGAAAATCCTATTGGAAAATCCCAATAATAATAAGTTCTTACTCAGGAAATGATGCACAGCAATAAAGCTTCAGAGCAACGAGCCAGTCGCCAATAGGCTTGCCTCTACTATACGGCACTTGAACATGACTGAAGGATGTATGTATACTAACTATAGATAAGATAGGTACACCTTCCGAGGATTACAGGCGAGATGTTGTGTGACGCGAAAGTTTGTAAGTATGGATGGATGGATGGATGGATGGATGGATGTCTGTTACTCTTTCACGCAAAAACTACTGAACAGATTTGGATATTTGGTACACAGATAGTTTATAACCTGGATTAACAAATAGGATAGTTATTATCTCGATTTTATCTTACCGTGGGATAATTTTAGAGTTGTAGCGGGCGAAGCCGCTGGCAACAGCTAGTTAACTAATACTACATTTTACATTCCAGGAACTAGAACAGTCAGATCCCTGGGACAAAGTTCTGTTAGCAACAGTGGAGGGTCCCATATGTCCCCAGTATGACGAGATATACGGAATTCTGGCGCGGCCAGTGGGCATGAGCGAATCTTGCATCCACGCCAACGTCCACGTTCCTTTGGATAACCCTGGATCAAAAGCCTTATGTCAAAAGACAGGTCTTCCTATCCTCGTTTTCATACATGGTGGAGGGTTCCAACTCGGTTCGGGTGACTCCGATATGCATGGACCCGAATATTTCGTCAGCAAAGGAGTTATCGTCATCACTTTCAACTACAGGTTAGTAGTAATTTCAAGCACGTAATTCTTGAAGGGTTAGGCAAACGTGTGCTTTAAGTACACCATTCACATTTCACCCGTTATGTTTTAGTAGATTTAATAGAGGGCGAGCCGGCGAGCCTATTGCCATCAATCAACCGCGCACGAATCCTGACCCCAGACACTGAGAAATTCTTGATAGAAAAACTTAATAACATTTCGACATTTGGTATATATAAATTAATAATTATTTTTGTAATTGGTAAATATTTAAATGGAATATTAATGAATAATAAAAAAATATGACTTCCGTACTTTTCAAACACACCTGTGCGTATTTACGCGCAGAACATGATGCCGAACTTGGGTTCCATTTCAAGTCGGACAAAGTGTTAATGGGTTTTTTCAGAAGCCCAAAGCCTCGGGTATATCCTGGTTGATGGCATTAGGATTATAACATGGGACGAGAACCTAAATGGCGTATGTCGCGTTGTTCTGAACTCGGTAGAATCTTGCTTATCATTCTGGGCTCAAAAGCGCGTTGTGATATTTCTCTTTACAGACTCAACGTGTTCGGCTACTTATCCCTGAACTCTTCGGCGGTGCCCGGTAACAACGGGCTCCGGGATGCCATCACCTTGCTCAAGTGGGTGCAGAGGAACGCGCGGGCCTTCGGAGGAGACCCTGACAACGTCACCCTGGCAGGGCAGAGCTGCGGCTCAGTTGCTGCGCATTTAGTCTCCTTGTCTGAAGCCTCTGTGGGATTGTTGAAAAGGTATTGCTGATCTTGACTCAATATATTTGGGTCTATACTCTACAGGGTGATTGGGTAAACGTGGACAATACTATAAGAGAGTGAAGCACTAGCAACTTTTACGCCGGGACTAACTGTGAACTTCGCTGCAGTAGGGATAAAAAAACAGCTCCCCAAATTATTTCGAGATATTTGACTGTAACTGGGCAGGTAATATAGTTTTCGCGATACGATTCGATTTCATGGTTGGTAAAACTTGTTTTTTTTTTATTTCAGAGTTGTTGTGTTCGTCTAATAAGCATTGCCCACCATACATTATTATTAGTAACCACACATTTAGCCAGTTATTTATTTCATTGAATTTTCATTTTCATTTTCATTGAAAAAAAAAGAACATTATTTAGCGAGCCTATTGCTAATATCGGGGCAACAAATCCTGACTTTAGGCTGCTACCAAGCAATGGAGAAAATTGATGTCTTCTAACTTAAGCATTAATCTCATGTCATATTTTTTGTTTCAGAGTGATATTGATGAGCGGTGTAGGCAACGCCGGATTCTACACAGCCTCACCAGCCTACGCTCAAACTGTTGCGACAATGTTCCTGGGATACCTGGGTATTAACGCTACTGACGCCGACGACATCCATGACCAACTCATACATCTACCTCTTGACATCATCATGGAAGCAAACAGGATCGTGCAGTTCAACACTGGACTAGTGTCCTTCGTTCCTGTCGTCGAAGCAGAACATCCAGGTGTCACCAGGATCCTCGATGATTATCCAGCAAACCTTATAAAAAAAGGCCGAGGGAAAGACCTGCCAATGATCGTCGGTACTACAAGAGTTGAAAGTGAATTCTTTAAAGGAAGAATAGAGTACTTGAACATGGTTGGACTTACGGAGCAAAGTCCTATAGCAATGCTCCCACCGAACATTACTTATTCTGTGTCTGACAGCGAGGCGCTTCGTTTGGGTGAGATTTTGGCGGCTAGATATTTTAACGAAGGAGTAACTATTGAAAAACTTCTCCTATGCTGTACTAACTCATTTTTCACATATCCTGCGTTCAAACTCGCACAGTGGAGAGCTTCACTAGGAGCGGCACCAGTATACTCGTACCTGTTTTCATTCGACAGCGACTTTAGCGTTGTAAAGTTCGCTAAGATGCTGGACTTTCATGGAGGTGGCGCTCACGTGGAGGACCAGACATTTGTGTTGCGAGTCAATTCTATACTGGACCCGGATGAAAAGTCCTTCCCTCCCAGAACCAGGGACGATCTCATGAAGCATTGGATGACAACGGCTTTCGTTAACTTTATGCGATGCAGGTAAGACTAATGATGGAGGAAGCGATTACTAATTTTAGAGGTGTGATGAACAAGGTGTAAAGATGTAAAATCGAAAAGCAGGATCCTCAAACCAGACGGGTGTTGTCTGGTGAAGTACTAAGTGCAAATTTAGTTCGTATGTTTTATCATAGATGTAGCTACAAGCCTTTGGTGGAGAAAGCTATTAGAAACCCTCTCGATGATCTCAAATTATTATGGTGATTTGCAGCCACCCGCGCTGTGACAACCAGTCGGAATGGCGGGCAGCGGACGAGACGCGGCTCAACTACCAGTTGCTGAAGGAGCCACTGTTCATCTCCAACACCAACATGACGGATGCACAACGAGACATGTTCAACTTCCACGATCGTCTATACGACATGGCAGGGTAAACATTGTTTTTTATTGATTTTGTTGTTAATGTTTAGAAGGTCGCGGTCGGTTGGTCTGTTATCGACTTATTTCGTAACCCAAATCTGTCAAAAGCTTGTGCACTCGATCTAAAAGACTACTGAACCGTTTGCAAATTAGTGTAATTGGGGCTGCCGGTTCGAAATGCAACAAAATTAGATTTTAAGCGGTTGCTCCTTCGGAAATAATTCAATTACGTGCTGATTTCAATTCAATGCTAGCATAATTGCAAGGTAGACCTAGTTTGCAGTAACAGTTGTACACCACATGGTTCAAAATCGGTTGACACTTCACGTTTTTGTCGAACATTAAGTAGCTGGTAATCCCTTGTAAAAACTTCATAGTACGTCATATCAATGTTTAATGATTGTTGTGTTTTGTTCCAGCGGTACGTTCGCGTCATCCCAGCGCGCGTGACGCAATACTTGTGACGTCAGCAGTCTAGCCGCGCGTGGGCGCAGAGTACACAACTGTGTACCGGATAATGATGCCAAAGTATACAACGTCTACTTTAAATATCAATGAAAATAAAATTATTTTCAAGTCTTAGTTTTTGCGTAATTATTTCGGTTGGAAGTCATCATCACCAAGTCTTTTCCTAACTATGTTGGGGTCGGCTTCCAGTCTAACCGGATGCAGCTGAATACCAGTATTTTACAGGGAGCGACTGCCTATCTAAGACTGGTTGTCAAACTTCCGAGCTACTTACTTGTAACTTTTGTCAAAAATCTACAAAGATAGTCAGCACGGAGGAAAGCTGTTATGGAATGGGTGATGACACGTATCACCCATTTACGGTCTAACTTAGGCTAGCGCGACTTAACTTGAAGATCGTTAGTTGTTACAACAGTTCGAAGTACTTACCGAAATGGAAGAAAGATTCCGGATTTATGAGCTATCGTAATTTTGCATACCTGTAACAAGAAAAAATTAGAATTATTTTTAACCCACAGGTTTCACAAAATGTGTAGTTTTCTGTTTGCTTCAGTTCAGACGATAAAAGTTCATCTAAATTAATAATATGAAGAGGAATGATTTCATTTTACGTTTGTTTTTATGATTTAATTCAAAAACTACTCGAAAGCTTTAAAGAATTATTTCACCAGTAGAAAGTTACAGGATGGCCGATGGGGCCGAAAAGTTCTGGAATGGCGACCGCGAACCGGAAGACGTTGCGTTGGAAGGTCTCCCACTAGGTGGACCGATGACCTGGTCAAGGTTGCAGGAACCCGCTGGATGAGAGACGCACGGGACCGGTCAATGTGGCGACGCCTGGGGGAGGCCTATGTCCAGCAGTGGACGTCTTTTGGCTGAAATGATGATGATGATGATGAGAAAGTTACAGCTTATTGAGTAACATAGGCTATTTATATTTTCAAAATACACGCGAACGAAGTCGCAGCCGAAGTGCTGGCGGGTGCTAATTAAACCGGCTTCTTTTTAATAGCATTATTTGCATCTATAAATCTAACTTGCCTTCTAAATTACTAAGTCAGCCACAATTAACGAGCATCTAAATAATACTATCTTAGCCACAAGTTATTTTTTTTAAAGCCACTCTAAATACAACTCAGCATCGTGATTATTTTTTAGCATCTAAATTTGTAACATGAATTCAAACAGTAAACTTCTAAAATATTAATATATGGCATCAAAAAAATATTCTATTAGCTTCTAATTTATTAACTCAGTACGTTTAAATTATAACTCATGCCACATTAACTGAGCATCAAAATTTAATTAAAATTCGCATCAAATATTATATTATAGCCACTAATAGTACGTATAAACTCCTGTCGTGTCATCGAAAGGCTTAAATATAGAAGTTCAGAGTATTTAATGACCTAAATATTGAAGTTCAGAGTATCGAATATCCTAAAGATTTTATTTACATGTTGTGCTACAAAAGTTATCGACAGAATCGCTTCAGAACTTCATTTTTATCGGAAAACTAGACAATAAATTATGAAAACATTTCTGCAAGCAACTCGGAAGTAGCGCTCGCCGGCCGCTGCCACGGCACCGCTCGCTTCGCTCGCTCGGCTCGCGCGCGTTTGGTCACAGTTTTAACCTAACCTATTTCCCTCAGTTTACAATGACGAGTCATACAATCTGACTGTGACTAGTCAATTAGACAATGGTAAAAACATTTCTGTTACTAGTAGGTATTTTTAACGTAAATGTAATAATCGTAAAGTGTATCTTAAGTTGACATTTTGAATACACGTGACTAAGTCGTCAGTACATGAATCGAATGGCACTCTCTGATTGGTGCAAATGGCCGGTCACTGTCGTCTCGCGCGCTCGCGCCAAATCTTGTTGTTGCTATTTTCACGATAAAAGAATGTGAAGTATTATTTTACATGCTAAGTTATAATAAATGATGTTGACTATGGTCGCTTTAATTATATATTTTTGAGGGCCTTCTGTTGAAGCTGTAAAATGTAAAATGGTGGTGAGATAGAAAATTCCGTGGCTGAGTTAGTAAATTAGGTGCCTATGTATAAATAACAAGGCCAAGTTAATATAATTGTTGATCTTCACTTGACGCTTTCTGTCACATATTTGCTAGATATGTGCAGGGCTGCTGGGTTAATTACTTAATTGTTTAATAATTAAAACTCGGTGTACATTGCACTTGAGACAACCTTTATTCCGGAAGTAACCATAAACTAATACTAACACAACCATAGACAAATAATATAGAGCACAGATTATAAAATACGCAACACTCCTCTCTTTTAAATTACTACATATCAAGTCTCTGAACTGGCCTACGAGTACGTGTACTTCTACGCACTTCTGGCTGAACTAGAATAGGAGAATTAGCAATGTTACTTGGTATTTCTTTGCTAATTAAAGGTTTATTTACTTCTAATTCTTCCGATTCTTTTTCATGCTCCAATACACTTTCTTTAGCTACACTATGGTTAGGCAAACACTGAGTAACATTCCTGGTGAGAATGCCTTTATCCGTGTGCACATCATACATAACATTTCCTACTGGTTTTTCAATAACACCATCTAACCATTTTCGAGAGTTATCATATGATGCAATCAGTACTTTATCACCTGGTAAATATTGCTTTACAGGTTTCTTACAAATCAACTGCCGAGGAATAATTACATCTTTTTTAATTAAAGATAACCGCGTACGGAGTTTTCTACCGAACATTAACTCGCACGGTGCCTTGCCTGTTGTGGCGTGTGGTGCGGTACGATAAGCTAATAGCCATTGCTGTATACTATGATCTAAACAATTATTATCAAACTTATATGCTAACATAGCCCTTTTGAAGGTTTGAACCCCTCTTTCTGCTAAGCCATTGCTGGCTGGGTGATATGGTGCAGTACATATGTGTCTAATATTATTATTCTTACAAAAAGTATTAAACTCTTCAGATGTCCATTGTGGACCATTATCAGTCACTATTTGTTCCGGTAGACCAAATCTAGCAAAAATAAAACGAAGACTTTTAATTGTACTGCTGGAGGTAATATTGTTCATTTTAACTACTTCTGGCCATTTTGAGTGTGCATCTACAATGATTAACCACATATGCCCTAAAAATGGACCAGCAAAATCAGCATGAATACGTTTCCATGGCTCCTCTGGCCACTCCCATCTATGTATAGGTTTAATAGGTGGTAAGTTCCTATTTTGGATACAACCTTCACAATTATTAGTTAATGTTTTAATATCATTTGTGATGTTTGGCCACCAAAAACAACTATTAGCTAAAGATAACATTTTATTAATACCCAAATGACCAGAATGCAGTTCAGTTAAAACTTTATCTTTTAAACTATCAGGTATAACTACTCTATCCCTCCATAAAATGCAATCTTTAATTATATATAACTCAGTTTCTTTGCCTTTAAAATTACATAACTCCCTATTAAGCAACTTTGGCCAACCCTCTCTTAAGTAACTACAAACTTTGCTTAAATTAGAGTCTTTCTGAGTATGTTTGGCAACTTCAGATAAAGTTACAGGTGGATTATCCAATACAATGCTGTTAATATTGCCTTCCAGATTAATTTTATCCTCCTCATTACTATTTTTAATTGGCAACCTAGATGGAAAATCTGCTGCAGCATTATGTTGTGAAGTCCTGTACTTTATATCATAATTATAATTACATAAAATTAATGCCCACCTGGTCATTCTATCTGCATATATACTACCAGCTGTTTTACTTGGATTAAATATGGATATCAGCGGTTTATGGTCTGTAACTAATGTAAATGTTCTACCTTTTAAATATAAATCAAATTTCTTAACTGCCCATATAATGGCTAAGGCTTCTTTATCTATTTGTGAATATTTCACTTCTGCTTCATTAAGTGTTCTGCTTGCAAAAGCAATAGGGCGTTCAACAATATTATTACCTAACCTAATTTCATGAGCTAAACAAGCTCCTAACCCATACTTGGAAGCGTCACAGCTCAATACCACTGGTAGCTTAGGATTATAATGAATTAATACTTGATCTGAT
Organism: Diarsia dahlii; assembly: GCA_949775195.1. NCBI lineage: Eukaryota > Metazoa > Arthropoda > Insecta > Lepidoptera > Noctuidae > Diarsia > Diarsia dahlii. The sequence continues at coordinate 20,690,336 of OX459209.1, forward strand.
ACAATAGCTTTCTTGGCCCATTCATACGCTAGTTCTTGTTGATTAGACCATACCCATTTTTCTGAATTCTTTAGTAATGTATATAAAGGTTTTAAATTTTCAGCAGCATTCTTTAGAAATTTATGATAAAAATTAATAGTGCCAAGAAAACTACGTAATTCTTTAATATTTTTAGGTTGTGGTGCTTCCAATATGGCCTTGATGTGCCCTGGTGTCTTGTGAATGCCTTCCTTATCAATCACATGCCCACAATACTCTAATTGTGGGGACATCAACACAGTTTTCTCTTTATTTACTTTAATATTTAAATTTTTAAGTTTTAGAAATATACACTCTAAAGTTTTTAAATGGCAATCCACATCACTGCTTGCAACCAAAATATCATCAATGAAACAATATACATTTGGCATATTAAAGTGTTCATCCATAAAATCTTGCCATTCTTGTGGAGCAGGTGACATACCGAACATCATGAACGTTGGTCTATACAACCCCCATGGTGTAGTAATTGTCATAAGCTTTTGGGCCTCCTCATCCATTCGCCTGTTCATATATGCCTTTCTTAAATCAATTTTACTAAATACTGTTTTAACATTTTGATCATCTTTATTTAATTTTGCAAAAATGTCTTCAATGACAGGGATTGGATGATTTGGTACCTCCAAAAATGGATTTATTGTTACCTTGTAATCCCCACATATTCTTACATTATGAGGTCCTTTAATGATGGTCACTATGGGTGTAGCCCATGTGCCTGTTTCTTTCTTTGACACTTTATACATTTTACCTTCGGTACATAACTTGTCAAGCTCCTTTTTAACTAAATTTTCTACAGCATAAGCAATTCTTCTTGGTTTAAATGCAATAGGTTTAATATTAGCTTCTTTTAATTTCAAAGTGCCTACAGTGCCTTTAATTTCGCCTGGAAACCCTGAAAATATATCACAATATTTTTCTACTAAATTGTTAAGTTTAATTTGAGAATCTTGGCGAATAATTAAATTGCACTGTTTTATACAAGTTTGCCAATCAATTTTCATAGCACTCAGCCAATCCCTACCTAATAATGGCTTTTTACCTTCTTTGACAATAATCAATGTTGCTAAATATTCTTTATTTTTAATTTTAATATTTACATTTGTTTTACCCAATACAGTGATATTGTTACCACCATATCCTGATAACTTTAGGTTACATGGGAATAATTTTAAATTAGGAAAGGATGCTATGAACATAGATTCAGGCATTAACGTGACATCTGATCCACAATCAATTTCAAAAGATATTTTTACATTATTAATTTTTAAAGTTATATACCATGGACTTGGACGCTTCTCATCAATTGATACCACTTTGTTAATATTTAATTGACTCTCCGTTTCCTGAAATAAACTGGACAATTCATATCCATCACACACAGATTCACTATTCCATTGTGCTTCACTAACTTGCATAACAGAAAATTCTTCATCATTTGTAATTTCATGGACCTTCTTGGGTTTGATAGTTTTGTTACTGTTTGCTTTGCAAACACTTGCCATATGCCCCTTTTTGTGGCATTTGAAACATTCTTCTTCTTTAAATTTGCATTGGGGTTTTACATGCCCCATCTTCCCGCAGCAATGACATTTAATGCTCCCATTCTTTTCAACTATTTTGTTTATGTCTGAGTTTTCTTGCCCCGAACTGCCTGCAGTTATTAATTTTGCTCCCTTCTCCGCCAGCTCCATGTTCATTGCAATCTCAACAGCTTTTGAAAATGTTAATTTTTCTTCCCCAAATAATCTTTTAACAATGCTTTCACTCTTTAATCCATGAACGAATTTATCTCTTAGACATCTTTCTAGATGTGTGGTAAAGTTGCACGTTTGTGCTAATTTCTTTAGAGCCGCCACAAACTCACCGATTGACTCGTCTGCCAACTGTTCCCGTTTCATAAACTTATATGTTTCCGCAATTTCTGATTGCTGTGGCTCCAAGTGTTTTTCCACAAGTTCCACTAGTTCAGTGTACGTTTTATCCTGTGGCGTCTTCGGGAAACAGAGTTCTGACAACAACGTGACCATGTCAAAACCTATAAACGAGATTAAATATTGCGACCACTTCTTTTCATCCACCTCGTGGATCTTCATTTTATTTTCAAAAACTTGTTTATAAACCTTAAATGTGCATTTTGCAGCTGAAAACTCAGGCAGTGAGAGCCCAGCAGCCGCCATTTTGTGCAATTTCGTCCGACGTAACAAGACGAAATTATTACTTGGTAGTTTACGGACGTAACACGTAAACTTTAACTTTTAACTTGTTTCTTTTTATCCTCGTCGCCACTGTCACATATTTGCTAGATATGTGCAGGGCTGCTGGGTTAATTACTTAATTGTTTAATAATTAAAACTCGGTGTACATTGCACTTGAGACAACCTTTATTCCGGAAGTAACCATAAACTAATACTAACACAACCATAGACAAATAATATAGAGCACAGATTATAAAATACGCAACACTTTCTATAGAATATTTAGTGGGCGTTGTAAAAAAGACGAATTAGTATATTAGAGGCTATATAATTTTCCCGTGGCTTAGTTATAAAATTAGAAGTTAGATCACGTGGCCAACTAAAAAAACTGTGGCTCGATTTATTATTTCCCTTTAATAATCCCGAAAACGTTAAAACATAATACTGAGTAGCGGCTTTTCAAGTGGAGTGTTCCCGTGCCTGATTCACTCATTGCTATCTTTTCGATAACTTGCTTTGCGGAAAAGGTGTCACAAATTCTAAGTTCACTAGAATTTCCCCTTTCTATCTATAGGTTTCATATAAAATATATTACATGTTAGCACAAAATAAACAGCAGAGCTTTCGTTATCAAAGCTTCGAGGGCCTGATAAAAAAATGGTATTACTGAACTCCGATAAGTACCCTAATCTTAGTACTGGCAACACCAAAATAGAAAAGCCTAAAATATTCTAACCTTGAATTGAATGGGAAAGTTTTATTCACCGTTTCCAAAAATTATCAAATTAAAAATGGAAATTGGTGAGGAATTTGCACTTTTGGAACGTCAAATTTGGTTAAGACAATCTCTGAAATGCCCGGCCTCGCCTAGTGCACCCTAGCTGACTCCACAAGTCGTGTCCTTAGCATGTTGTTGCTCAGTTTATAAGATTGTATGCCTCTGGCTGGAGGCCCTAAGACCTCCACTCAAGGCACCCACAGGATAGTACAGTTAACCAGACGACCACCTACTAAATTGACGTACGTGATGCCCTGTACAAAAAAATACTGATGGCCTTTACTATCAAGTGGAATTTTCAGGTTAACTGGACGACTACCTCTTAGGCTGATCTGCGAAATATCACATCGAACACAACAATACTAAAAGATCCTGAGCTTTTAAACACTGGTCTATAGTTCCGCTACTGTTTGACAAAAAGGGTTTTGTTAGCAAGTGTCCTGAATCATCGATCTCGCCGGCAGAGCTAAATGCTCGTCAGTGCGGTACCCGCGACTGATCAGAGCAAGCGACCGACCATACACCAACACGAAAAGGTTAGTCAGTCAAGCATTTCATACCACTAATATAGCATCACAATTTATACCCCCGAAGGTCGAAACTGAGGTGTAACATAGTTTTTAACCGACTTCTAAAAAAAGAAGGAGGTTCTCAATTCGGATGTTTGTATTTTTTTTTAATTTTTTTTTTTACGTTTGTTCGGGCATAACTCCGTCACTTGCTAACCGATTTGAAAAATTATTTTTTTTGTTGGAAAGGGTATACTTCCGAAATGGTCCCATAACTTTTTATGGAAATCGGACAAGCGGTTTTTGAAAAATCAACAAAACTCAAAAAAAAACTACATTGTCCACATTGACCCATGAACATGTGAACCACTAAAAAGTGAAAAATAAAAACTTTTTAACAAAAAATAAAACCGACTTAAAAAAAAAACAAAAAAGTGCAAAATAAACTTTAGAAGAAAAATCAGTTTCTGAAGTCGGTGGCAAAAAAATGAAATCAAACAAACAAAAGTTAGTTTATTTTGCACTTTTTTGTTTTTTTTTTAAGTCGGTTTTATTTTTTTAACATTCTATAAATGTTTTGCAAAAATATATAAGTAGTTGTTCTCTATTTAACACAAGTCAACTTCTTCTGAGTATGCCCAATGGAGGGGCAAGCACGAGGAATAGCTTTTGATTTTTTGTACGTGTGAGGGCTGTTCTGCATTCTGCATCCAACCTGATCTAGTTTTAGTGAAATTAAAACTAAACATTTTGCATAACCTTTTACTGTCATATTGCCGCTCCATAATCATTGAGTATGAATGTGAAGGAGTATAAGAGTAGAGGAAGGCCAAAGAAACGATGGATGGACTGTGTGAAGGATGATATGGCTGGAAAGGAGGTGTTTTATGACAGGACGAGTAAAAGAGAACTATGGATGAAGAAGACAGTCATGCTGCGTCGATACCAAATGAATTGGGACATGAGCAGGAGATTGATGATTGCCGCACCAGTGGATTATCCACCGGCTTGGACCATGAGCATGACACGGACACAGTGTAATTTGAACCCAGAAGACGCAGATATTGTGTATTATTAGCCTAAGTTCTTCTACTGCGTACTGCGTAAAATGTGGTAAGGACGCATTAGTTGCAAGTTAGGTCCCAAATATTATACTTAGTTCGATGACAGTCTGTATTGTGGCTATCAAAGGTAAACTGTATCAGTTATTTCTGCCTACCCACTGTGGTTACCCTCTCGCTGTTGAACTGGTTAACCGATAACGCCATTTGATGAGCACACAGCACATTGTTACTGTTTGACGTGAACTAGATTGTTAACTTTAACTTTTTCATACATTTTCCTTGGATTCTTAATACTGGATTTTGAATCTGCTAACTAGGTGAAATCACATATCAAAATCAGTCAAGTGGTAGTACTTAGTGTTGCGATTATACTGCGCTGAGGTAATTTTGGCTGGGGTGTTTTTACTTTATTACTTTTACAGAAATGAGTAGAATATACGTTTTCGTTTTCTTTCCATACATCTGAAAACTTAGTAATGATTTGTTGATGCCGCGGCTTACGTTACTTCATTTGTCAAGTGTTAATTGTGGTTGTTTCAACAAACTGCTTTAGTTTTGGCGTTGTACTAATTATTGACGTAGTGCGTAAGCTGTAGGCAGCGATCAATCAGACCGTAACATTACACTATCACTCCCGTACCACACACCGCGATAATGAAAAAGCCATTGATTGATTGATTGGGTCTAATATTCAGCTATTTGAAAGTCGATGGTAAAACAAGGTGTGTTCTAATAGAGTTCACAAAATAAATGTTCAGAAAATGGATTGTTGCATGACAGCTATTAACTGTATTTTTTTTTTATAGGAATGAACATCGGAGGTCAATTGCAAATGTAAATAATGCGGTGGGAGACTACGGTATGGATGAGTGTAGTGCTGGTGGTGACCACGACGGCCCTGCACCTGCCCATCGAAAATAACCTACACACCGATCAGTCGAACCACTCTGCTATCCACACTTCTACAAATCAGGATACAGTTCATGTAGCAAAAGGTCCTGAAGAACTTATCATCATCGCTCAGACCAAAGCTGACGAGACAGTAAATGGACCAGTAGAACACTCGGACTCAAGTTCCAGTCTAACAAAAAGTAATGAAAATGATAACTTAATTAAACCTGATTCAGAATCTAACAGTTTTGAGAACAGTAAGTCTAATAGTAAAGCTAGTGAGAAAAGCGATATTGAGACTGGCGAAAATGGATCCAATCCGGAGGACGAGAAGCCGAACCCTGGAGAAGGAGAAGACCCTGATCCGGACCTAGATACAACTACCACACCGGAATCCACGGAGGGAGATACTACACCGACAACAGAAGCTTCAACTATTACCACTGAAGCAGACGAAATTACAACGGACTTACAGACAGAGACGAATGAAGCGAGCACATCTGTGGAACCAGAAAATGACGACGTCCAAAGCACAACTGAACCGCCGGTACCGCCTGATACGGTCGTAGAGACATCGACTGGGCCCGTTCGTGGACACGTGTGGCTACAGAATGAAAAGATACTTAGCTACATAGATATAAAGTATGGTACTTTCAATAATTATTTCGAGGTACGTATTGCAGTCAAAAACTCGCTGTTTCCGAATGTTTTGCTATTCTCATTCTATATTTGTTTCTTCTCAGGCTGCAGTATTTCCTGAAGTGGTCGAAGATGCACCAATACACGAAAAAAAAGATCATGACAAACGCTGCCCGCAGCTTCAAGGTGAACAGATCGTTGGGGATTCCGACTGTTTGACTCTGAGTATTTTTAAACCATTTAAAACTGACCTAAGCGGTGCAAGTGTTCTCGTTCACATCCATGAAGGAAATTTCATCAGTGAAAGCGCTGACCCTCATTTCTACGGTCCGGAATATTTAGTTCCCGAGGATATCATTCTTGTTTTACCTAATTATCGATTAGGGCCGCTTGGCTTCCTGTGTCTGCAAAACGAAACGGCTCCAGGAAATGCTGCTCTTAAAGATCTAGCTTTAGCGCTAACATGGATAAAAGAGAACATAGAAAACTTCGGTGGAGATCCTGAAAATATCGCCGTGAGCGGTGAAGGCACGGCGGGAGCTTTAGCTGAATATTTAGCTTTGTCTCCTATGTCTAAAAACAATGTAAATAAAGTTATTTCAGAAAGTGGCTCAGTTCTTTCACATTGGGCAATAGACAGGAACCCTGTTGATAGTGCAAGAAATCTAGCAATAAGAATAACGGGATCTTGGGAATCATGGCAGACTATAGACATTGAAGTTTTACTGCGAGCAGCCAGAGGTATTGCTTTGAGACCTTGCTTTGAAAACAATACGGACGATGGAGTACACTTTATGGTGGAAACTCCATGGTCGATGTTGCAAAAAGAAGACATCAATGTCACGTTCATGATAGGGTCGGCAGAGTACGCAGGTGTGCACGAATCTTTAACTCATACAACCGCTAGCATAGCTCAACTTAATGCCAATACTAGTCTTTTGCTACCCAACGACTTACAATTTGAATCAAGTGAAGATATTATGAGCAGAGTAGGTGACAAAGTGAAAGAACTTTATTTTGGTGAGGCCATAACCTTGGCTAATGTAAAAAATCGAACCCTCTATTACACGGATATGGCATATCTTGGGCCTGGGATACGTACGGCACGTTCTCTAGCAAATTCTGGATCAACGGTTTACTTTTACGAGTTTTCTTTTGTCGGAGATTTAAACAGGGAGTTGGCGGCTGTTCAGAAGCCAGTTGAAGGAGCAGTTAGGGGGGACATCATTGGTTACCTGTTCTATCAAGAAGGAAGCATGCCAGCTGATGGTTCGAAGGAGGCTAAAATGATTGAGCAGCTCCTCGAATTTTGGACATCCTTCCTCAAGACTGGGTAAGAAATTGGACATTCATTTTATCAGGCAGCAAAGAGATTACAATATTATTGTAACTAAACAATTGTTTTTAGTTCTTTTGTTTTATTAAAACATTGGCACATGGCTTCATATGAACTGAGCTAACTAATAGTGAAACTAACACCGCCATCTGGAGAGAAGTGATTCTTCAAATATTATGATTAAACGTTTTAAATTATTTATTTCAATTAGTTCATTCATAGCAAGAGCACCATTACGCATCAATCCTATCTTTTGGATATAATTAAACCAATATACGAAATTTTTTCTCAACATTTTTTTTCGTCTTTTGCTGCAGAACGCCTACAGCCGAAGGCATTGAGTGGAGCAAGTTTGAGAAAGCGACCGCTGCGCAAGAGCGGTGGCTGTCGATTGGCACGGAGATTGCCATGAAGACAGGCGTGCATTTGGGTCGTCTGAAGCTCTGGACCGACATCTACAGCGAGCACTTCGTCGACAGCCCAGCCGTAGGGCTCTCCCCCAGTGTGTACACCGTGCTTGTCCTCCAAGTCGCCTTCTTCATCACCTTCTTTAGAAACGCTTGGCATTTCTTCTGATCAATTATAACGTCTAATGTTGCATACCTACTTTGTGTAGCACCTTAATAAAAAGCCATGTACTTTAATGTGAGTGATATAATTATATTTAGAATAAACTATGAACAAAACTATATGTCGTTTCATTAGAGTACCAATTCGTAGTTACGAGTACAACGTATTGTTAGTGTACTGTTACGGAATTCCTAACATTGAGTCACAATCACAAATAGTTCAACATTTGACGTGTCAATGTTTTGATTGGACGTCGTCTGTTTAGATAGCGAACTATAAACTGGAGCACTCGGACGGCACAACGGCTTGGAAAGCTCGGCCATGAAGGTCGGTTGTGGTGGTGTAATGGTTGCAATGAGTGTGCTGTGTGTGGTGCAGGGCCGGCAGAGCCCGGTGTCGCGGGCGCACCGGGACGCGGCCACCTCACAGGGCGCGGCGCGCGGGTACCTCGCCCCCGACCCACCCCACTTTGCGTACTTCGGACTCCCCTACGCACGCCCGCCCACCCGACGTGACAGGTTTAAGGTCAGGTCAGCTGATCCATTTGTTGATAGAATGGGATCTCCATTTGGTGCCATGTAGATTAGATGGCTATCGCGAAATTTACTGCCACTGATAATGTAATTACTGAAGTACATAAAGATCTCGGTTTGGTTTAAATGTTATCGGGTACGGATTCCCTAAGTCTCTAAAATATATGTAATTATAAAAGCTTAGCTAATTAATTTAGTGCTGTTATTGTCAAAGGACACCGATACCATTTAATTGTCTAGAAAAAATCATTACAAGCATATAATCTATCTTTATCTACCCAAATATCATAAACCCTCTCTAATGCGTTCAAAAACCATAGGCAATGACCAGCATTACCAACCAGCAGAAACAAACAGAACTGTAATGAGCTCATAACCTACTGAAAACAGTAGGTTATGGAGTTTAAATTTGGAACAGGTGTCAAATTCAAGTGAGTGTGCTATTCTAGTATCTACATTAAAACAGATACCTATCGATACGATTGATACGAAACCCCAATTCAGTATGATTTTAATTATAAATCGCACGACATTTTGATCTCGAGTGACACAAGAATAGTGACTTTGTTCGTTTGCCTATGATTTAAAAAAAATTACAGATATCCGAAACGCCGCCATTTCGAGCTGTCATTTGTTCGTTAGCTTTTTATTTCCAGTTACGAGTAGACAAATTTTCTGATAAGTTCTTTATTTCTGTCGAAAATGAGTGATAGTGACTCAGAAATTAACATGAACACTCCGCCAGATATCGTAAATGCAGCGACGAATGCAACTAGTAGCCTGTTTATTTTTTATTGCATTACACTGGTAACAATGCTGGTCATTTCCCTATGGTTCCTGAACCCATCATAGAGCCCTTATGATATTCGGGTAGATAAATTAGTGTATGCAACTATACATAATTAGGCATTACAACACTCGTGTGATGCTATTAAGAACTCACACTTGTGTTGTAATGCCCTTCATTATGCACAGTCGCATAAACTACTATATATATATATATATATATAAAAGAAAGTCGTGTTAGTTACTCCATTTATAACTCAAGAACGGCTGGACGGATGTAGCTGAAAATTGGTAGGGAGGTAGCTAAGAACCAGGAGAAGGACATAGGATACTTTTTTTTTTTAGGTAGGGTAGTAGGTAGGTAGGGTAGTAGGTAGGTAGGGTAGTAGGTAGGTAGGGTAGTAGGTAGGTAGTGTAGTAGGTAGGGTAGTAGGTAGGGTAGTAGGTATGGTAGTAGGTAGGGTAGTAGGTAGGGTAGTAGGTAGGGTAGTAGGTAGGGTAGTAGGTAGGGTAGCAGGTAGGTAGGGTAGGAAAAAGAGCATTGCAACGCATGCCGGGAAAAGCTAGTTATGTAATATAGGCGAATACCTCGCATAACACCCATTGGCTAATTAGATTCTTAGTTTTAACTAGCTCAAATTATATACTAAAACCTTCCTCGAGAACCACTTTATGCATTGGTGAAAACCGCATGACAATCGGTGCAGTAGTTTTTAAGTTTATCCCGAACAGACAGACAGACAGACGCGGTGGAGGACTTTGTTTTATAATATGTATGTAGTGATGTTGTCTAGTTTCATCCTGGAGGTTCTCCATGGGAAATATGCGTGAGTTTATGTATGTTGGATGAAGGAATATTATGTATAATTTATGTAATAACTTCATCGATCAGGGAGTCCAAGCAGTTCGAATGAGGAACTATCTTTGGGAGAGGTCTGCATCTAGAGTGAAATGCTTGCAAATACCTACATATTGCACATCTAAGAACTAAGTAAGAAAATACGATGCCTACTGCCCGTCCGACCGTCTCATCGTAAAAAGTTTCGTTTGTCTAGCTAGGCCCCCGAGCCTCCTCCCGAATGGGACGGCATCTTCGAAGCCACCCACAAGATCAAATGCCTCCAGTCCAGCGCCGACGGTGAGGAGAACTGTCTGGTCGTCAACGTATTCATGCCAGAACTCGCTACATCGCTGCCTGTCCTCGTGTTTGTGCACGACGGAGACTTTCAAAACGGGTAATGTATCTCATACTTGAATTATTTAGCAAAGATGCGCGTTTAGATGTCGGTTATAATATACAAATAAAGCATATTTTGATGGTAGTCTAAATAGTGTTACTATTTATATCGAATGATATGATACTCGTGGAGTCGTGACTGCGTTCGCGTTTTTAAATATGATTGAGAGTATTCGTATGTGCGGCGTTAATTTCGATGTTTGCTTAAGAAGTTAGTATTAAAAACGAACCGGAAGACGTTGCGTTGGAAGGCCTCCCACTAGGTGGACCGATGACCTGCAGGGCTATTGTGTATCTTTTAATGACAGTGGATAACTTAAAATGTCTATCAAATAACTGTCAAATGGTGAGTTTTTAAGAAAAAAATGTATCAAACCATAACCAATTTACAGTTAATCTATGGACATTTCTGATAGCCACTGACGTTAAAAAGATACGCAATAGGGGGGCTGGTGAAGGTTGCGGGGATCCGCTGGATGCGAGACGCACGGGACCGGGCGACACTTAGGGGAGGCCTATGTCCAGCAGTGGGCGTCTTTCGGCTGAAATGATGATGATGATGATGATTAAAAACGAAAAGTTATTCTTGAGATTTTGTTGAACCTACGATCTGTCTGAGTCAGTTGTTTAAGGCCTAGATCTACCACCCACAACCCAAAATAATAAACAGAATCGAGATAATTATATTGTTTACGGCATTTTTATCAAATGAGTGTCCTGATCTTGTAGGCAGACAAGACGCGGGTCTTGTGACTAACTGAGGATTTCCCAAACTAAAATAGAATAACGGATAACGATTAGGATACACTAGGAAACAATGTACGTGACAGTGCATTATTTATATTATACAATAATAAATTCTTATGTCATCAATAGCACAGATAGATAAAGGATGTAATATCGAAAACAAATTCTCTAAATTGGTTCAGATAACAAAAAACATTATATTACTCATCAGGGACATGACGAAAGGGTCTGTTTACAGATGGGGCGCCCACCACGCTCCCACAACGTTCCTCAACGAGGGTTTCGTGATCGTCACCTTTAACTACCGACTCGGAGCCCTAGGGTTCCTGTGCCTCAGCACCCCTGAGGCACCAGGGAACGCTGGCTTGAAGGACCAGATAGCAGCTCTGTACTGGGTTAACAGAAACATCGCAGAGTTCGGCGGCAACCCTAGCGACGTAACTGTTTATGGTACTGGGGCCGGTGCAGCAGCAGTACAGCTGATCCTTCTGTCCGGATTGGTTGAGGGACTCCTACATAAAGTTGTTCTAGAGTCTGGCTCAGCTATTTCACCCACCTCAATGACGTATGATCCTCTTGATGTCGCTCAAAAAGGTGCCAGCTCTTTGGGCTATGAAGGCTCGGATGACCTGGAGGAATTGCACAACTTCTACCAAGAAGCTTCAGCCAAGGATTTGACAAGTATACAAGAATTGTTCCTGCCATGTGTTGACAACATGTCAGACTATTCGCAGAGTCTTATATATGTAGATCCCATTAAAAATCTGAAAGATGGAAACTTCTATAAAGTGTCGATGTTAATCACATTCACACACAAAGACAAGATATCCATCCTTGGAACAGACACACAAAAATTTGAGAATCCACCGGAGTTCTTTGACGATTTACTGCCAAGCAATTTAGTATTTGAGGATCACAAGCTGAAGCATGGAGTAGGGGAGATTGTGAAGCAGTTCTACTTCAGTGAAGACTTCCGGGGTGACATGGTGCAGAGCTATGCGGACTACATGCATGACATATTAGTAGGATACCCTATTAACAAAATTGCGATGCTGTTTGCAGCTAAAAACAATTACCCGGTGTATGTGATGGAGTTTACTCTACCAAGAGCGACGGAAGGCTCTGAAGAATTGGAACCAAACAGTTTTGACACTATACTAGATTATTTATATAAAGAAGAAGAGCAAACTGAAGATGTCTTAGAAAAACTGATGACTTTGTTGAAGAATTTCATAAAATTAGGGTATGTTATTTATTAGATTCCTGTTTAGTATTTATATATAAACTACTAAATGATGGTTGAGTTCATATTATTATCATCTATTTATAAACAGAACCAAAACCCCTCACTATTTGATTAGGACGGCTACACTGCCTATGCAGAATTTTGACTCCATAGAACAGTTACTGTTAGCCTGTGTCACAGAGGAAGATGTTAAAATAAACACTGTTCTATAACCTATTACTTCCACTATAAAAACATGAACAAATGGTTTGTTACAGTGACCCAACACCGCTGACAACTACTTTAATCCCAGTGATATGGCAAGCAGTACCCTCAGACTTAGAGAACCTCCACATATCAGACATGCCGCTGCTACAGTTTGACACCAGCTCTCTGAGAATGGGTGTGCCGCCCAGCAACCAGCGGCTCTTGTTCTGGGATAACATCTACAGCCGGTTCTACAAGTCTCATGTGCAAGAACAAGATAAACAGGAAGATGATGAAGAAGATTTAGATGATAATGATTAAATTCTGATTCATAGTTAAGTTACAATGTACAGTTTCTGTGAGAATCACCTAATTATATTCATTAGCTGTTGTAAAATATTATGCAAGTAGAAAACAATGTTTTATTAATTCTTGCTGGACTTTAAAGGGCAATAGCACTAAGAAATTTATTTATTTGAATACAAAGTCGTGAATTATTCAAATATCATCAAGATATTGCGCCTGCCGTGCGCCTGTCACACACAAGTTCCGCTTCGCGAAATTCGAAGTGTCGCCCAAATTATATGAGCACGCAATCGCGACGTACACAAACATGATTATTTGCAACCACGGTTACTAATTACCGAGTCAAAGGTCATACAAAGAGATTACAATCAATAAAAACCAAACAAGTAAACGTTTCCAAGAAAATATCGACGTTGTCATAAATAAATCCCGTTACCTGAACAATTGGCGGCCGTGGAAGCGTTACGTTGAGTCGCCAACACTGTGTACACTTACAAAACTATAACATAGCTGTCCTCGCGACGATATAACGATTGTTCACTTTATTCTCATTAAATTATTATATTAAAATCAACAAGTAAATTACAAAAGGCAAAACATGGGGCACCCGTCACATTTTACTTGACATGACATTTGTTTCGTTCAGAAACTGCGCTCAGATGTTCAATTTAGAAAGTTATGTTTTTATCTTTTTTCAAAATACAACTAAAAGAAATTCAAAATTTGGGTTTTATTATAAAAGCATGAACATTTAGTGAAATTATTTTAAATTATTGGATAACTATGTTCCGGTGTGAGCGTTCACTTCGGTATCAAAAAAACTAAGACAATCACTAATTTTTGAACGAATATTAGCGTAGACAAACAATAATAAAATTGCAGAGTTCAAGACAAGTACATTTTGTATGCCATACACACCAACATCAACACGAAAGTATAACTTTCTTAATTAGTTCATTCATTGATAATAATTATGTTAAATAAATTCATTACCGATGAGTTAATCGATGAGTGACCAATGTTTAGTAATCTCAACCAGGACTTATATTATTCATTCTGAGCTATATTTACAGATTACTATCGGCAGATAGAGACGCTAGATCCGGACGCGCCAGATGTTTTTGGCGACCCCGTTTATACAATATTGTTTACTCAATAAATTAGCGAGCTAAGTTCCTGTTGAATTCCTTTAGATATGCCATACGGACGGCTACGTTTAGCTAACACGTCTCGCATTGTATCTCTAGATACCTATAGGCAGGTTCGGTCAGCAACGAAAGTTAGTAACTAACACTTCAAGTTTTGGCCGTCACAGACGTAGCTATAATATATATTATTATGAATCATAGCAAGGCATATTTTGATATATTTTCTATACAAATATTCGAGTGACCGCACACGCAGCTATAATATATATTTCTATGACGTCACCAAGATATGTCGACAGATATATCTCCGTATATTTTGGCACATTTATATATATTATGGACAGTTTAATATATATTTTAGCAGGTATAGTAATATACATTTTGAGGATACAGGCTGTTCCATTTGTTCGGTGAACTTTTTGTTGGAAGGGGTATACTTCCCAGGTGGTCCCATGATCATCAAATCAGGATCTGATGATGGGATCCTGGACATAAAGAGATAACTCTTCAAATTTCATAGGCACACTTGAAGTGATTTGAGTAGTTTTTGGAAGAGTACTTTCTCGGAGTGGTTCCATTTCAATTTGGTGAAGATCTGATGAAGAACTTCGGAGATAGGCAACGGAACTCCTCAACAAATGATAGCAAATGGACTGGGATTGTTGAAATCTCATGTCTGTCTATTGCTTACAACAGTTCATAACATAACATCACGCCCGTACGATGTGAAGGGGTAAGCACATGTGAACAACTAAAAAGAGAAAAATATTTCTTTTTTTACAAAAAATCAAAATAAATTAAATTTTCAGTGTTCAATACTAGTGTAACACCCCTGGCCTCCTGCTTCAAATTTACTTTTGTGGCAATGCCACGATTCAATTACGTCGATCAAAATATTGCGCTCTACTTTCTTCCAGGCGTTATTGAAATAAAATATTTTCAGCTAGGTACAGCCTGTCTATAAAGTCATGAAAATAAATGAGGGCGCTGCGGTCGTGAAGACTCGTGCACATAGCAACCCTGTATAGTGTGACTAAAATGGTTTTGATACTAGCACATTATTTTGTACTAGAAGCAAACCTGGTTTTAATTAAAATCTGTTATCTTATTTAAAAAAAATACAGAAACCATAAACAAAGATGCGACCTTCATTATAAATGATAATACCAGCCTATTACTGTCCCACTGCTGGGCAAAGGCCTCTTCTCAACAGAGACGGCACGAGCACTGATCACCACGCATGCTCAAGACGGGTTGGCGATTTCAGACTTATAATACTTATAAGTCCAGATTTCCTCACGATGTTTTCCTTCCGACCTTCATTGAAATAAAAATGAGTAAATAAAAGAAAAATGTTCGTACATATTTTTTATTAATTAATGTTATATTTTAACTTTTGTACCACTGTATGCCCATTTTCTCTTGCCCGTTTTGCTGCAATATGTTGTTCGATTAGAGCCTTTCTGTTGTTTTGATCTTCTTGTAAGAAAATCCAATCGATTTCAAAATTTTACGCAGGACTTCTAGGCTACATTTAAAATCCAGATCTGTTTTAGCGAAATTTTATGTTGAAGTCATCCATTTCTTTCTTAGGACGGCCTGATCTGTGTTTGCCTTCTCTCACATTTTCTCACTCTCAGATTTTCCTGAAAGAAAGATTTAAAAAAAGATGTAATATCTAACAGAAAATACATAGCACTGTTTTTATTTCAAACATGTTAAAACTTATTCATATTTAAAATCACCGGTAAATTTGATTACCCAAAAGTATCAAAAGTTAACGTCGCACTACAATATGAGCTACTTACATTTGCAATCTAACCTATAAATGCGCAATGTAAACAATGCTTATTTTAGTCTTAAAATCGTATATTTAGTAAATTTGTGACTTCTGGTAGATAAAAAACAAACAATAACACGATTACATACCTGTTATAGCTGCTGTTCGAGTATAAATATCATCCAAATTTGATAAAATTTGGTCAGCTTGGTGTTCTAATAAACATCGCTGATATACTTTGAAATAATTTCCCGAGCTCCACTCCTATTTGTTTTCCTCATATTTAACACGTTTTTTCGAAGTTTTGTCGACGTAGATTTGAAAAACATTAAAAAATGCAAAAGATATCAAGATAATTATCAAGTTGATGACAGCCGATGACATTTGATGTACCATGATTTAGTGTTGCCTTACTTTTGAATAATGTTAGTTCCTCAAACATTAATTTCATGACTTTATAGACAAGCTGTACCATCTACTTACCCTCGTTAAAAAAGGTTATCTTTTTTAGACAAATCACAAAACTTCGAGAACAAGGATCGGCCAGAACGCTGCGGACTGTTGTTAGTTCCCATTCCAACACTTACGTGTCGTCAACGACACGGAAGGGATAAGTAATAAAAACGAAAGAAAATCACACTGTTTATTAGTAGGTATGTGAATTCATTCATTAATGGTTTCCATTTTCACCCGACTAGGGCGAAGCCAAAAGGAAGGGCAATGATTTTGGCAGTCTATGTATGTACCTACTTATGTAGGTATATTACTATGTAGGTATGTTCCACCATATTGCCTAAACAAGTGCAAGTCGGGCTTGCACATGAAGGATTCGTACCATTTTAGTAGATCATCAATCATCATCAACAGCCTATTAATGTTCCCACTGCTGGGACACAGGCCTCCTCTCTTTGAGAGGGGATGGGCTATAATCTACCACGCGGGCCCAGGGCGGATTGGTAGATGTCACATGTCTTCGAATTTTTTGGTTCTAAGACACCTCTAGATCCTCACAATTAGCCTTTCCATTTGATATATCACACGGTGCAGTAAGCAAACCTTAAAAAAAACTGTTAAGCTCCCCAAAAGTGACCCCCATATTAAAAATTCATTTATTTACGTTAAACGTCAGGTCGTCCGTGTTTGGGTCACAGAAATACATGCATATTATGTGTATCAACTTAATCGGTCCATTAATTTCAAATTGTCACCAGACGGACAGACAGACACATGAGTCATCCTTTAAGGGTTCCCTTTTTTTCTTTTGAGGGGTTCCTCAAAAGAAAAAAAAGGAACCCTTATACACCTCATTTTTAGGGTTCCGTAAGGTTTTACGGAACCCTAAAAATGAGGTGTCAATAGATTCGTAAAAATAGCCCAGGTGACAAAGGCTATATTTTTATATATTTTTTTGAATTTATCGGGCAGATTCTAACATCGATCACTAATAAAAAGCTCGCAAAAATCAAATGAAAAGTAAAATTATTATAGAGGACAGTCGTAGTCGCATGCCATGCAGGAGGCGTTTGCGTCCCAGACTCCCAGCAGTGGGACAAAGTAGGGTAAACAAAATAAATAAATATATTTTATACTTTACTACTATTTTATACTTAGCTTCCCGCGGTATCGCACGGAACTGTGTATGTGTCGTCATCAACTAGAAAAGAGAACAGCTACCATTCGATTGGCTTCTTTCCCAACTGACCCCAGGAGATGAATAGGTTGTGAACAGTTTGTATCCAGCATCGAAGTCGAACCCCCACAGGTTGACGGACATTGCAGGAAGGTCGCACGCTCGTTCCATGATAGACCTCATCTATCGGTTTTCATCAGGTGTGATCAAGGTCAAGAGCAGGAGGTCTAAAATGGTCACTTTAGCAGAATAATATGAACTGAAACTGCGTCTGTGACCATTTCAGAAAAAAAGATCCTAACATAAAAATATTATGAATTGCGTTAAAATTCGTAAAATGTTCACAGACGCAGTTACTATTATGAAAGGTCCCTTTTATTACATACTAGCGACCCGCCCCGGCTTCGCACGGGTGCAAATGAATGTTATCTATACATATAATAAATCTGTAGAAAAAATATTTTTGTACATTGAAAATATTTAAAAAAGGAATGGTCAGGGTATTATAGTATAACCAACAGAACTCATTTCCAGCATTTTTGGAATTTTTGTCTGTTTGTCTGTTTATCTGTTTGTCTGTTTCGATGACTAAGCATCACGTAAAATTTACGAAACTAATGTAGGTAACTTTTATACATAAATATTGTGCGTAACTTGGGGTATTACTTAGTCTTTGTTTCATCGTAATCGGTGCTGTCTATCAAAAGATATTTGAATTTATAGTTTTCAAGAAGAACCCTAACATTATGATCAAGAATGAGACATGCAACGACATCTATTATACGAATATGGTACTTATTAATAAATGCTTTCAAAAGATAACTATAAAAAGTTATGATAGGTAGTTGTACGCTGTAGGTAGGTAGTCTAAATGACGCTGCTTTCAAAGTCTACATAGCCTAAAGTCCTAAACCCTATTGTATGATTGATCGCATTCCATCATTCAATTTTAGCAGTTTATCTTCGTCTTCGATAGATGGCGTTGTTCAAAATATGTTCCATGAATATTCATCACATAAAACTTGACCAATTACACAGTATAAATTAACATTGGTTTCCGTAGTCAACAAGGAACCCGTGACAGACAGGCTCTGTCTGTCCATCCGTCCGCACTATTGCTCAAGGACTCTTAGTACTAGGAAGCTATAATTTAGCATGATTAAATAGATGAGTTACGCCGTAAAATACAATCCCGAAAATATTTTTTTTAGGGTATTTCCAGATAAAAGAGGGAATGTTTTTTTTCTTGCGAAGCCCATAGTGTGGGGTGTCGCTAGATAGGTCTTCGAAGATTGGGGATTCGTTTGTGAAATATTTATTAAGCTATAAAGTGCAAATTTTGTTAGACTCGAGTCAGGCTACATAAACCACCCGTCAGGGCTGCGGGTTGTTCGAAAGAGATACCGCGCCCTCGGCACAACAGCTAAGAAGGAACATGGGTGGTTTTTAGTCAGTAGAACCCCTCCCGCTCTGGGCAGAGCGGAAGGGAGTATTAGCCATAGTCAGAGCTTTGCATTACCCTCTTCTTATTTTCTACAGCGTCAGTAAGTTAACGCAGAGCAATGATTTAATGTAGGTACTTTTGTCTAAGCGACGCATTTAAGTTTTCGACAACCACGCGAACGAAGTCGCGGGCACAGCTAGTTATACATATAAACCTTCCTCTTGAATCACTCTATCTATTAATAAAAAAAAACCGCATCAAAATCCGTTGCGTGGTTTTAAAGATTTAAGCATACAAAGGGACATAGGGACAGAGAAAGCGACTTTGTTATAAACTATGTAATGATAGTGATTGTGCTTACGCTTTTTAACGTAATTCATAATTATCTGCTAAAGTGGTTTTTAGACGCCCAGAGATTCATTAAGCAATAAATTAAATGATTCGACATAAAAAAAAACAATTTGAACAGGTTATTGTCTAAATTTATTTGAAAGTCAATGCGTAACCAGACATGGCAAGAAACTATTGATGCTTAAACTATAATTGGCTTATTATTAATTATTATAATGTAAACACACATGTGCAAGTTCTATTATAATTCTAAAATAATATCAATAAGTAATTGTCTTCATGATACCTGTAACCAACACGTAAATTGCATTGTTCAAAAACAACGTTGACGTCAGGGGGCCTACCATCACCTCATTTCACTTACCCGCACTAAAAGGTGGTAGGCCCCCGAGCACCTTTAATAAAACTTTTTATCACCTTTTATTGTAGTTTATTTAGTAGGTGTTCCTCTTAGCCTAAACTCGTTTTTTATAGACAGACAGTACAATATAGGGGTAGATACTCGTACGAGAACTGGATACGGAATAGGGGATCGGACAAAAAAAAACTAATTAGTCCGTCAGATAGATTTCCAAAAAATATTGACCACATATTTTTTCTTTTTTCACGTAAACAAAAAATGAAGACGATACAGGTGCTTCGAAAACTCGTGTGACGTCATATGATAGTACATTTTGTACCTTCAAGTGAAGTTTCAAGCCCCACTCCATGATCTTTGACGCGCTTTATCTTCGTCATTTTTTATTGATTTGATAAAACAAAAAACACGTATCCAATATTTTTCGATAATCTAACTGACGGACTAAACAGAATTCTATTTTTTTGAGTCAGTCCGATCCCCTATTATAGGTAGAAAAATTTTGAGCATCAGTAAACTTAACTTTATCACAAAACTTTATAATAGAAAATATATCTATACCTACTTACTTAGCTACTTATAAATAAGAAAACTGAATATCACATAATGGGTCCTTACTACCGATTTCTTTTTTGAAATTCATCATCAGCTTAAAATGTTCCCTCTGCAAGGACTCTGTGAGATCTTTACAGTCGAAAATCCATGTAACAGTTATGGTTTTGTACAAAAAATAAAGAATTAGGTAGTTATTCTTAAGATACAGTTGTCTATTGTTTAAACTTTTCCCTCAGTCATATTTCCAGAAAGTGTTTAACATAAGATATTTATTATTTATTTAACTATTTTTGCACCTTACATTACTAGTACTCTCTACTCTAATATTGTCATATAATATAAACTGAATCTGAAATCGCAACATCGGCTGAAGTAGGTTAAAAATCTTCGACATAAATATGTACACACGGCTACACATCAAGCTATACATTTCCAGTTTACGCTGATCTCGCACTGTACGGAAATCCTATACAATGCGAGACCAGCTTATACTGGAAATGTATAGCTTGATGTGTAGCCGTGTGTACAAATATTCCCTCGGCTTGAATCTTCATAACTTAAATGAAATGGCTTTTAGGAGACGTAGTCTTTCTGGAGGTCAACAACTCTGGTCATGAGTAGTTGAATAATCCTATATAATATGTTATTACAATATTTTTGAACCCATCATAAGTCAGGAAATAAATATTTAGTCAAAATATATAAACGTATTATACGTTCACGTTTTGGCAGAACTTACAAAACTTCATACTTTTACTTTGTTACTTGCAAATGAATACATAGGTTCCGACTCCAAGGATGCTTACCTTCAGGTTAAACACACCTAGATCTAAACTCAACTTTTGAACAAAAATGTACTTGTATAAAGTAAGCACAGACCAAAAATAAGACCAGCCACACGTTTGCGACCGAGTCGTTTCACTGACACTATACGAACTAAAGAAGTCGCACGGTGGGCTAACCCGCGTGCGAAAAACCTCTTGATGTAGCCTGAAGGTCTGGCGCCAGTCCGGGATGCTGTGTATCATTGGCAGTGCTCGTTCACGTCCACGACCGTGTTCTTGCGCCAGCCGAAGAAGAAGTAGCCGACAGCCAGGCCGAGGACCAGGGCTATGCAGAGCCAGACGTTGTAGGTCATGAACACCAGCATGAGGGTGTAGGACGCGGTTGATTGCAGGAAGTGCAGCAGTGTTTGTATCGCGTGGCCTGATGACAGCATTGTGTATCTGGAACGGAGAAATGATTAAGTTAGTATTGTGTTAAAGAACACTGGAGAGGTGCTCAAGAGGGAATAAAAATAAATATTTTTTATTGTTCCCATTAGAGCACCCCGTCAAAATATTGATTTGAGCTCTAATGGGAATACTTTTGGTGCTCTAAGAGTCTAAGCCATAGGTGCTCTAAAAATAGGTGCTCAGACGGCAATACCTCGTCTTTTCATCTATAATTTTCCAAGGAAACATGAAAGAATGTTGATGAGACTGTAACATTCTAGACTGCTGCTTGTTTGTTAAAGCATCTCGTAGAAAACTATTGTAGGAAGGATACCTATGTAAAGGAACAGAGACGTTAATGGTTATTCTGTGTAGCTGTTCACACAGAAGAAACGTACCATTTATTATTCTAAGTACTTCAACTTTGGATCATCATCATCAACTACCTTTTTCCAATTATGTTGGGGTCAGCTTGGCAACAACTTCAACTTTAGATGTGTTATTAATATTGCGTCTTAGACTCTTAGTTGACCAATCATTGAAAAGTAGAGCACATCAGATAAACGTGTTAATACGACAAATTGGAGCACACAACAGATCAGATCAAGCGTAATTAACACGTCTCGACGGATCCAAGGCCTTTCTCTCACTACTTCAATAGTTCAATTATACATTATGTAGTTTTAAAAGAAGATAACTTTGCGATTATTTTTATTACTTTGAAGTTTCCGATGAACAAACTAAGAAGGTTAAGATAGGTATAGGTTTCATCGTTCGGAAATCATGGACACACCTCAGAGTGTATATCGACTGATAGTCGTCTTCTGGTATGACGGGGAACGCCTTCCGCACTGAATGTTATTGCTATTAAACAGGGTAGAAGCGACATCGATGCACAAACACTTGCTACGTGTTCAGTATATTCTCCCCTTTCGAACGCCCCATCATCATCATCATTTCAGCCGAAAGACGTCCACTGCTGGACCTCCAACTCAACTCACCGCCCCACTCCTTTTTTAATCGGTAAAAATGTGTGAAACAGCAGATTATTTTGAACTACCGATGAAAATACTGAATATTATCACCTGTCTCGCCGACGTTTAGTGGAAGCGAGTTGTTTAATGACAGTTTCGCCGGCCGGTGTGAACAGTCAGCGATCTTTTTCACATAGTTTGAAAGACAAATACTATTACTAGTATAGCTAGAAACCTCCTTACTTAACAACAGCAGTTCCTCCACAGGGTCCATTAGCTCCGCATTCGCTCTTCGTGATGTTGACCCTGGAGTCTCCAGTGGAGGCCGAGGCTCTCGCGTGGAGAGCTTCCCGGAAGTACTTCAGCCCTTCGTAGAGCACGCCAGCGAAGAAGATGGCCACTGCTGATCCGAACAGCTCCAGCGCATTGGTCGTCATCCAGCCGCTGAACAGGATCTCCTGACAGACGTCAGAGTGGAACTGCAATGGGAAACATTCGGAAATTAGTTGTATATCATGGTAAAGATGGATGAATTGCGTGATAGTTTGAAAGAAAAAAACCGGCCAAGAGCGTGTCGGGCCACGGTCAGTGTAGGGTTCCGTAGTAATAATTCTTTTTTTGTTTGAAAAAAGATACGTTCAGGATAATAAAATATGTAAACGAAGTTAAAAAAAATGCTTTATTATACTACAAACTTAGTCCAGAAATTATTTTGTACAACTTTTTGTCATTTTTGTACAAAAACTGTTTCCATCCAAGTTCAAAATGATTTTCCTAGAAAGTCCATATAAAGTTCTACTTTTCAGATTTTTTTCATATTTTCTAAACTTATGGTTCAAAAGTTAGAGGGGGGGAGGGACACACATTGTTTTTTACTTTTGGAGCGATTATTTCCGAAATGATTGACATTATCAAAAAATGATTTCAGTAAACCCCTATTCATTTTTAAATACCTTTCCAACAATATATCACATGTTAGAGTTGAAATTAAAAAAAAATCACTTCCCACTTTACATAAATACCTACCCCATTGAGGTATAATGTACTTTATACTAGAGAAGCTATTTCAAACAAAAAATGTGCGCGCACTTGATGACAGAGCGGGGCGGGCGTCATGTTCTCATAGATTACTATCAATACGTGCAGATGCGACTTATTGTTATTATTCTGCCTACTTGATAGTGTACGTATGTACTTAGAAAAGAAATAAAAATTTACTTAAACTGTAACAATAATTTTTATTTTATCTGTGATTGAATGTTGATGGCTGATTCAGTGAATGTTGATTCAAATTTGCAAATACTTCTTTCCTAATTAAATGCTTTAAGGTGCTGTTTACGGACATTTAACTAAAATCACATTTCAGGGCAAGACCACTTTGCCGTATTAAATTACTTACCTATGATAGATGTGTGAAATGGAAGTTTATAGTATAGTCAAACTATCAATGCAATCTTCACCTTTTTTCTTTTTTATTAATTGTCTTGATACATAAGCAAATATTATACAACCTACTATCAATTTTGACTCGCATGTAGAGGATTCGTGGCCAAGCATTGAATACCTCGATAGTGTCTGGTCTGAGCATTTTATTCTTTGACATTCACGTAAAAATGGCCGCCGCGATGACGTATTGCAATGGAAAAAATATAATTAAATTATGTGTGTTTTAAAGATAGGTAATAGTTATATTTACTGGTGAAAAGTCACTCCTTGACTTTTACTTATATTTATTGAATTATTTCTACAGTATCTAAATGCACACGAGCATACTTATTTAGACAAGAAAACTTCACTCAAATATGTCATGTCGCAGCAACCGCTCGGCATAGACTGGCGAGACGGTGCGGCGCGATCGCCGCAGTTGAACGAGACAAAGTAGGAATTTACGGTGTCTTCTCTAGTACGTTAGTGCTTATATCTCGATGACCTACCCTAATAAAACATTTTTTTCTAATTTTTATTTTACCACTTTGTCGGCGTGATTGATACACATATTGGTACCAAATTTCAGCTTTCTAGTGCTAACGGTCACAGAGATTAAGCGAGGACGGACGGACGGACAGACAGACATGGCGAAACTATAAGGGTTCCTAGTTGACTACGGAACCCTAAAAAGGAATGTATGATAGGGAGACACTTTTCGCTTAGTCCTTGCCTTGCTTTGCTTGTCCTTCAATAATACTAGTTTTAGTAGGGCAGACGACGTAGGTAGTTGCCAGGAGATCAAAAAAATAAAAATTGGTGTATTCAGGCTGTGGATGATGATGACATGAATACAATAAAGTAGAGTTTTTAGTGAAAATAGATGAAATCTAAATATGAATGTCTATTCAAAGTCAAAGTCAAAGTCAAAAATATTTATTTCAAGTAGGCCAGTAACAGGCACTTTTGAATAGTCGAATTAAACTAACTGCGGTACACATAGATATCCAATATGATAAAAGCGTATCGGCTCAACACCGATAGTTGGAACTGTAAGAAATTACAACGCTACTCCTACAGCTATTTTTTTACAAAAAAAATCACTGAACCTAGATATTGCTATTTCGTACATTAATTATTTATTATCACAGCCACATTTCGTGCATTTACGAAATGCCTAATAGCTTTATTTGTACAACTTATCTAAGTTTTCAGCTCTATCTGTAATCTACATAAAATAGGATAGGTACGACTGAAAGCCCAATAACCGAACATCCGAAGCCACTAACTCTTAGCTAATAAAGTAGTTAGTATTCCTCGCTGATCCTTTCGTTTCATTCTCCTTAGAGTCACTCAGCGGAGCATTAATCAACGACGCGCTGACGTTTCCTTTTACGAATATTGCATATAAACGTGATTCCCACGTTTTAGGGTTACACAGGATATCGCAGAACTGGTGCGACATTCGTTTGTGCATAATTTGGTGGAAAAAAGTTTTTATTATTTAGGACTTGACATAATAAATTCACTCACGTCATGTCTGTAGATTAGCGTGGAAAGTCAAACTAAGTAGGTAAATGATTTCCTAATGCCAAGTAAAATTAAAATGGATATGTATAATTAATACGATGGGCACTCGTATTTCATAGCTATTGGATTTTTTCCATCATGAATTTTTCCGTAGTGCGCAGCCACAAAGTCTGTCCATTATAATTATGTTCCGTTGATAGACTGCCTAAGTTTGCCTCCTAAAAGTGGGTGTATACCTCAGCCTAACCCGTCGGGCATTATAGGCTATAAGTTACGTTTATGTATGTTTAATTTTCGGGAAAAATAATGCATTTATGCATGGATGGATCAATGAATGGGAACTTCAGTGTAGGATCTACCCTGAAGCAGGTTGTAATAAAGTTTTCATTCTCATGTCAGCGGACAAGTTACGCTTGGAGTTCTGTAGTATTTGGTTGTCTGGAATTCAGGACGTGCCGAATCTTAGACCCAAGTATCAGACACAAGCATCACCGGGTGCCAAAACAATGTGACACTATCAACCACTGACACACAGACACGAATTTCTCCGTTTCGGTCCAACCGTGTCGGAATGCGCTGTTTATCATATCGACAGATGTTCTTGTTTTTAAAAGCACAGCGACGGGAAATTCGCGTAAAGTTACAACGAATACATACTTGCAAACATTGTTATCAATTTGTAACACTTTGAGGAGGAAAATAAGAATGAATAATGTAAGTGTATGAGCGAGTCTTCCTTCTGAAATCTGAAATCGTGGACGGGGAAAGTAGGTTGTAAATAATACTGTATTTTCGTGTTTTGAGATGGAAACAACACTATGCTATTTGTTTGCATTTATTAGCACAGTAGTGTTATTGGGCTATTTACTGTCTGTGGGTCATTTAAGCTAGGTCTTGTTTTGAAACTGATATTAGGTTCCTGTGGTTCTAATTTAACTGCCAATTGTGTTTTCTATGTGTCTGTGTGTAGGTAGTCCACGGCTCATAAAATACAGGCTCCTGGCCTAGAAGGCAGAATTTCCTGTTCAACGTTATTTGTTGTGTGTTTTGTAGGCCTTTCTTCCTTGTAAAATTGTTCCATTTTCAGTATACTTAAGGCTCGTGAAAATCATTAAAGTCACTCACAATGGATTTTACATGTTTTATCAACATGTCAAATTAATTGCATGGTACGTGCAAAATTTCCACACCAAAGAACTTACTCCTTATCATAAACACGACACTTCCGCTCACCGCAAACCATCGACAATATCATCGTCCTGTCCCGTTACGTTCCGATATCTATGGGAAAGAGTGGTCACCGCCAACCGCAGGTGATAACGAACTGATAGTGACAATGTTTGTAATGCAACTATTTACTAGGTACCTACATAACTAGCCTATTTCTAGTGATACTTAGTAGATAATTGTCACTAGAGCTAGGGGGCATTGCCTTGCTTCGTATCGTGGCCCTCGGGTAATACGTGAGACTTTTACTCACCTACCCGAAAAGGCGGTTATACTTCGTGGAGGAAAAATTGAATTGATTATATCGATGAAACTATACTTGGAGGACTCACTAGGAATAGAAAGAGAAGTGTAGGTCGTCTGGTGGCGAGATGGGCAGACGATATTGATGCTTTCGAGGTAATATCCCGGACGAGGCTGGCATAAGAGCGAAGAGCTTGGCACAAGCAAAGAGAGGTCTATGGTACCCATGTCGCGAAAGATGAAATCGCGATGTTCCAAACCTAAAAAATGTAAATATAATTGCACAACACTAAAATGTAAATAGCAACACTAAATCAGTATTGACAACCTGACGCTACGCCAAAACGACGCCAGCCATTCCCGCTAAAATGGTCGCCATGACATATTCAGTCTGAGTAACTAATGTAACTTCAAGTGAAGTAAATTCAGTGCCTGGAGTTCATGGAGATTCCTGTCATCCGTGTCGCGGGCCTCCTGTAAAGCTAAGTATTATTTATCTGTTGGTCTAAACAATATAGTTAATGGATATTACAATATGTGTGGAGGTACTTGTTTGTACCTGTTCGAATAGTTTGAGACTAAACTTAAATGTGTGGGTCGTGCCTTCAGCGTTGGGCTGAGGGCATAACAGCGACCACATGCTAGCTGCTCGTCCGGACATAAAGCGCTTAGGGTTTATAGCCATAGGAAGGGTCTTGGGCAAGCCCTCCCTTATAAATCCACCCCCACCGCCTACGAAGTCGTGTGCCGTCGGACGCGCAACGTCGACGGACGTTTAATTACACTATATCACCTTTATATAGGTAATGCCAGAGGGAAGCATTTCAGACGAAGAGGCATTGGGGCCGAAGTCGTTCTGAGATGCATGCTTAATAACAGACGTGGAAAGAATCCAGTATCTGATAAGCACTTAAGTGTCACGAAATGCGTGCTTCAACAGACGTGGAAAGAATCCAGTATCTGATTAGCACATACGTGTCACAAACATTAGTGATGAGAACAAACCTCATCATAGGTATGGTAAATGGATGACTGCTATAAAAGGCTTCATCAACGAAGACAGATAGGTAATACTTAGCCCAAAGATTCATGGGTACTTAAAATTTACAGATATCCTATTGACTCCTGAGAAGCTGGAGGAATAACACTCCGGTGCCCTTGCGGACCGGAGATAAGAGACTGGATTGCGAGATACTTACACAACCGAAGGGGAGTTACAAGGGTGAGTACCTCTATTATATCGTGAGGCGTTGGGATTAAAGCGAAGCAGTACATTTATATATGGTTACCATAAAACCAATCACTTTGTGAACTTTGAGATGACTAGAATATAATATACATAAAAGAAATAAAACCAATTGCCCTCGCGACATGGTGGAGATGCTCAGGTATTACAAAACGGTAACATTTAAAGCATCCCAAGGCATAAAATCAATCCAGACTCTTATTGTTAAATATTAGAAATATTTGTGTATTAAATCAGGTTGGCAGCGACATCTATATAATTCGATTAGAACTAACGTTCATAAGCGGATGTCCATAAAAATTCATCTACATAATAATATTTGTGTATTAAATCAGGTTGGCAGCGACATCTATATAATCCGATGGTAACTAATGTTCATAAGCGGATGTCCATAAAAATTCATTTACTTAATAACATTTGTGTATTAAATCAGGTTGGCAGCGACCTCTATATAATTCGATGGGAACTAACGTCCAATAAGCGGATGTCCATAATAATTCACCTATAGGCGCCAAAATTAGAACGTCAAGGTGATGATGAGTAAATGTTCATTTATCTAAGTTTATTGAGATGAACAGCAGGCCGAGATGAAAGATTCTCGAAGTTACTGCAAATTGAATGGGTATGTAGCGTGTGTACGTGTGATGTGCAACGTTATAAGCCAATTAAACATTCTAAAATTTTGAATTTGGCGCGGATTTGATAAAACAAGTTTGGCCGAATGACTAATACTTTTTTTGACCGGAAGTAAGAAGTAATATGCTGCGGACTCGAATAAACATACGATTATCCTATCTTTAGCGAGTTAAAACCTATAAACCTTATACACAGTTCAAGTAAATTCCAAAAGTAATTTACTGAATAACATATTATGCATTCTCACACGAAACAATATTGATAAAATTGCGAAATCCGACTGTGAAAATTTCGATGGATTCAAAATGGCGATGGCGGTAGTGTCTCGTGTGTCATACTGAATATTGATAAAACTAAAACTTATTTATTTCCTTGTTTGTTACATTCTTTTAAAAGAATAAAATTAATAGAAACCTGACCTTATATTAAACGTAACTTGTTCAACTGTGAAAAGGTGCTATCTTATCATTGATATATAAAAGTCAATGTATCACAACAAGTAAACTCACGAGTTGTTTGGGCGAAATAACTTCAAGAAAGTTATAACTACTTCTATCAGTGAACAAAAGGAAACTTAAAATAACTTGGGAATAATTAAGAAGATTATCAGGTAAACTATTTCACGATTTATAAGCTGTAACAAATAATAGAAGAAACTACTTAAAGTATACTTTGATAAAACTACATGTGCTCAAGGGCGCACGAGCGAAATTCGGCTCGGACGTCATTGTATAGTATTGTATTAGTTAAATAAGTACCTAACTAAAGAGTAACTTTGTAAAGTTGTGATATGAACACCTGGTGTATTAAAATTTGCATAAAGACAGCATTGTTGTGTATGAGTTCACATAAAATTGTTTATCTATACCTAATACCCTCTATACAGATGGGCAAATGAAGGCAGATGCGTGACACTGACATCTACACCTGACATCTATTCTCATTTAAAGATCACTGATACTATAGAAAGGAAAAACACATCAACACTCATCGTAAGTTTATTTTAACAATTACTTTAAAGAAATGAGTATAAAATTGACATGTGTGAAACTGGATTGTATGTTATAACTTATGTGTGAACTACTGTCATGTTTTACACATCATCCCTGACTGACTGCATTGCTTCATGTTGGCTACTAAAGTGTACCAATTAACTAAGTACTAAGTTGATGCAGGTGAACCCTAATATCATTTGTGGATGCATACACAAGTGATGTTGGCAGGTACCTAATATGTTTATAAATAAGTAATTAACAAGAACATCAACCATATAAATGATTGATGGATGGAGAGTGAGATGAACACCAAAGAAACGATGAATGAATTGTGGGAGAAATGGTATAACTGAAAGGTGCAAATAATTGTGTGGTAGTTAACAGAGGAGATTGAAAGGAAGGGTCGGTACGGGATGAGTGAATGACATAGAAATTTTAAAAATAATAACAGAAAATTAAAAATAATAAAACAAACCAGTTTCACCTGTCAAACAGCAACAGTATTATGAATATATTCTGTGTTATCTGAGAGTTTTACCCGTCAACCAGCAACGGTGATAAGAATATATTCTGAGTAAATACGGAAACCTCTTAGGTATAAGAGAAATTCCCTTACCCATAATTACAATTCAGGGGCTGAGTTCATTATGGAAAATGTTGTATTCTAGAGATAGTGAAATATTTCTTGCTTTTAACTTGTTGTATACAGGGTGACAATAAATTTTTTTTTTTTTTGTCCTGTACAGGTGACAATAAAATTCTTTTGTGTCCTGTACAGGTTGACAATTAAAACTTTCTGTTATATATACAGGGCATTAATAAAATATAATTCTATTATATGTCAGGTGTTGGTAGAGTTCTTTGTTCATAAAAGGTTTTAGATAAACTTTTGGTCATACAGGGTGTTAAACAAATTTTAATTTTTTTCAATTTTATTATATTGCGAACGCCACGCAATTGGGAAATTTAAGGAGATACATGATGTAAATCTTTAACTTAGGATACAAGGTATAAAATTATAAAATACTTTTTCAGAATTTCAAAATGGAACAAATTCTGATAAGGCGACTTGAGTCTATATCAAATGCTATCTCTAAACTAACCGAAGAAGCACTCACCTATAAGGATAATGCTAATAAAGAAAATTCGGAAAAGTTAGAAATAGTGCTAGGTAAGCTAGAGGTAACTGTGAAAAGGTTCGGAACTGAGTTAAACAGTAGTCTATCATTAAACGAAATGCAATCTTATGTGGAAGAGGTCACTTCCTTTAGTGAAATACAACTAAACGGTGAGGGGGTTCTAGCGGAAATGAATATCAAACTGAAAAGGATAAAGGCAAAAACCGAGGCAATAGAAGAAATTCGTCAACATCTGGAAACCATAATAGCTGCTAGGGAAGACGCAAATAGGATCACTTCCGAAAATCTGGAAGAATATACCACTCAGACGTTACACACAAGCTCACACAACAAGAAGGGAAAATCCGTAAAACCCAACAGAAATCACAAGAATTCTGAAAACCACGATTCAAGTCAAACCCGCCCAGGAAATAAAAGAGAAAGGTTCAGTGAGAAAAAACCATTCCATAAATACAGTAACTACAATAGTAATTCCACAAAAAGAAGACCTCAAGAACAAGGAAGTAAAGGAGACAGGCCCATGGAAAGGAAAAGGAAACATCAATGTATTTTTTGCCAAGGATCGCACTTCAATGATCAATGCAAGGTTGTTACAACTGTGGAAGAAAGGAAAGAGAAAATAAAGGATCACTGCTTTGCCTGCCTAAGCAAAAATCATCAAGTAAAAGATTGTAAAAAGTCAATTAAATGTGTACACTGTAACAAAGTTGGCCATCATAACAAAGCACTTTGTTATAAGAATTGCATAAATAAAACCGAGAAGGTCAAGTACAAAAATACCTAAAGTTGTTATACCCAAGTTCAAAATATCAACTTTTATTTCATTTTAGATTATTGTATTTACGTTAAAATTACCTACTAGTTACAGAAATGTTTTCACCATTGTCTAATTGACTAGTCACAGGCAGACTGGTTGATTCGTCATTGTAAACTGTGGGAAATAGGTTAAGTTAGGTTGAAACTGTGACCAACGCTATTTCCAAGTTGCTTTCACAATTATTGTCTAGTTATCCGATAAAAATAAAGTTCTAGTGATTCTGTCGATAACTTAAGTTTTAGCACAACATGTAAATAAATATCGATCTTTAGGATATTCGATACTCTGAACTTCGATATTTAGGTCATTGGATGCTCTGAACTTCTATATTTAAGCCTTTTGATGGCACGACAGTAGTATCTACGTACCATTAGTGGCTGTTAAATAATATTTGATGACAATTTTAATTAAATTTTGATGCTTAGTGAATGTGGCATAAGTAATTACAATTTAAACGTACTGACTTAGTAATTTAGAAGGCGATATAGAATTTTAGATGCAAATAATGCTATTAAAAAGAAGCCGGTTTAATTAGCACTCAATGCCTAATGGAACTAGAATCATCAATCATCATCAATCAAATTGGAATATGTGATTCACCAAAATTGACTAGGGACGAAGAAGTAATCAACCAATTCAATGATACAATAGAACTAGTAAATAACAGATACACTGTTAGTTGGCCATGGATAGATTACCCACCTAATTTAGAAACTAATTACGGCCTAGCCATAGGCAGACTAGTCAATCTACTCAAACGATTAAATTTCGATTCACTAACAGCGTATGATACTACATTAAAAGAACAATTAGCAAAAGAAATAATTGAAAGGGTACCGGACAATGAAAAGGGAGTCGAAGATGTAGATCATCCTATACACTACCTACCACATCACGGTGTTAGTCATCCGGGCAAGCTAACTCGCATAGTCTATGACGCTTCAGCAAAGACCAAGAATAGCAAAAGTTTAAATGAATGCTTACACTGCGGACCACTTATGCTAGAAGACTTGACCGGAATGTTGTTAAGGTTTAGGTCGCGTCAAATAGGAATAACAGCAGACGTAGAAAAGGCTTTTCTACAGATAGCACTACACGCAAAGGACAAAGACGTAACTCGATTCTTATGGTTGAAAGACATAAAAGGAGCGGCCACGGAGGATAACATCCTACACTTACGATTTTGTCGCGTACCATTTGGAGTGATATCAAGTCCATTTCTTCTAAACGCTACTTTGAAACATCATCTACTGCGTTCCAAGGAGGAAAATCTAAAACGCATTGTGAATGACATCTACGTCGATAACCTTGTCACAGGAGTAGATTCCGTACAAGAAGCAACAGAGATGTATGAGTCGTGTAAGATCACATTTGAAGAGATTTCAATGAATCTCAGAGAATGGAGTTCAAATTCCAAACGATTCTCAGAAAGCATTGCTTCATCGGATGTCTGCAGAGACGTAGAAGTTAAAGTATTAGGACTGAATTGGAACACAGGAGAAGATACGATCAGATTAAGACCAAGAAAGACTACAGAAGCCACTACCAAGAGAGAAATACTAAAAAACATAGCGTCAATTTACGATCCATGCGGATATGCTGCACCAAATTTGTTACCAGCAAAACTTTTACTACAAAATCTGTGGATACATAAATTCAAATGGGATACCCCATTACCAGAAGAATTGACCAATGAGTGGCAAATTATTAGAGAACAGCTGGAAGACACAAAAAACATTGTTTTACCAAGGAAATACTTCAAACAAGCTGATGACAATATGTGATGACAATATCAGGCTGCACGTTTTTACAGATGCATCAACCAAAGCTTATGCGGCAGTTGTATACATTTCCAATGGAAAAGAACTGAGCTTTGTGATAGGAAAGTCACGAGTGGTACCCATCAAGGATCAAGACAATTTAAAAATTCCAAGACTTGAACTATTAGGTGTTCTAATAGGAAGCCGGTTACTGAAGTACGTAATCAAGTTCCTAGACTTTGAATTTACAGAAAGCACTATATGGACAGATAGTCAAATAGTGATTGATTGGTATTACGGCAACAAACTACTACCACCATTCGTTGCAAGGAGGATAGAAGAAATAAAGGGAAATACACCAGTAACAGTTAGATATGTTCCAACAGGATTGAATCCAGCAGACGTGGCTACTAGACCCACGAGTTCTATGGAAGACAAGCAAAAATGGCTATCCGGACCAAGCTTTCTACTGGAAGACTCCAGAACTTGGCCGAAAGGTTGTAGAGCCGAAGTTTCTTTGCTTAATGAAACCGAAGTCGCAGTAACTCCCACATGTTCTTCTGTGGAACATGACTTTTCGTTTCCTGTTGGGGAGGATCTCACGAGTGGAGAGAAGATCTCAAAGGAGCAAGAACGGAAAAATCAATCAGATGAAGAATCACGAAACAGCTCCACAGAACACTGTGAGGAAGATACACTATCACATACACAAAAGATAAAAAGGATTCAAAAAGAACATTTCCCGGAGGAAGTAGAAGGTAAAGATACTAACCTACAACGAAACTTAGGAGTATTTACCGACATAGACGGTATCTTACGTTGTAAAGGAAGATTACAAAACGCTGATTGGTCTTACGATAAAAGATATCCAATACTAATCCCAAAGGATTGTGATTTCACTAACACAATGATCCTAGAAACACATAAGAAAAACTATCATGTAGGGGTCAACCACACCTTAAGCTTGATCAGATTATCGTATTGGATTCCCCAAGGAAGAAGCCAAGTAAAGAAAATATTGGGAAAATGCACAAATTGTGTCAAACATGGAGGAGGTCCATTCAAATTACCAACTACTCCAGCGCTTCCTAAGGAAAGAGTGAACTATAGTTCACCTTTTACATATACCGGAATAGATTATTTGGGTCCTCTTCAAGTAAAGACAAGTAATAAATCAGAAAAAAGATGGATATGTCTTTATACATGTCTAGCAGTACGTGCTATACACTTGGAAGTCGTTAAGGATCTGACGGCTGAGGAATGTCTATTAGCACAACGAAGATTTATATCTTGCAGAGGAATACCAACAAGAATAGTTTCAGATAACGCACTACAATTTAAATTAACTGCAGAAATACTGTCAAGCAACTATTGCATCACTAATAACATAGAATGGAAATTCATTCCACAATTAGCACCATGGCATGGAGGTTTCTATGAGAGACTTGTTGGACTAGTTAAACACTGTCTCAAGAGAACTCTGACGAAAAGTTTATTGTCAGATAATCAACTAAGTACAATCATAAAAGAGATAGAAGCAATATTAAACACACGCCCACTGACGTGCGTAGGTTCTGATCTAGAGGATATTCTCAAACCATCAGATTTTCTAACCTTGAATAAATGCATCGTGACAACACCTTCAGACGCAGAATTTCCACAAGAAGGCACAGTAACAAAACAGAATCTAGTAGAAGGTTGGAAACGTGGACAGAACATGCTGAAAGAGTTTAAGAAAATGTTCGTCGACCAGTACCTACCAAGTCTAAGGGAGAGATACCGACACTCTCTTAAAGAACCAAGGATAACAAAATTAGAAATTCCAAAACTAGGAGATATCGTCCAGATTAAAGGAGATACGAAGAACCGAGAAAACTGGAAAGTTGGAAAAATTATATCTTTGTTGAAAGGAGCCGACGGTCAATGCAGAGTGGCGCGAGTAAAGGTGAATGATACGGAATTCACTCGTTCCATCGCACATCTTTATCCGTTGGAGGTTGAAGAAGATATATCTGGAAAAGAAAGGGTTATGTTGGAGTTTGAAAAGGAAGATGTTACACCAGCATGGGATAACTTACCTCTGCTAGAAGAACTCGACTCAACCATTCTTACCGAAGAAATATCCACAACTCCACAAACCGCAGAACCCGTTGACAAACCTGAAACAGAAAACCACATAAACAGAGAAGAGATAGAAAAGAAAATAACTCTGAGAACACTTACCTCAGAAAATGATGAACCAACAATTCTTGATGAAGAACACAATAATGATAGCATACCTCAAAGCACTGATACAAATGAAATAACTCAAACTCCCGAAGTGAGAGAAGTGAGAGACGCGTCCATGAAGGCTCGAGAGAAGATCCGAGAGTGGACGCGAGACTTGATGGAACACATGTAACTTATGTCGTCGTCGGGAGTGTCGCGAAAGATGAAATCGCGATGTTCCAAACCTAAAAAATGTAAATATAATTGCACAACACTAAAATGTAAATAGCAACACTAAATCAGTATTGACAACCTGACGCTACGCCAAAACGACGCCAGCCATTCCCGCTAAAATGGTCGCCATGACATATTCAGTCTGAGTAACTAATGTAACTTCAAGTGAAGTAAATTCAGTGCCTGGAGTTCATGGAGATTCCTGTCATCCGTGTCGCGGGCCTCCTGTAAAGCTAAGTATTATTTATCTGTTGGTCTAAACAATATAGTTAATGGATATTACAATATGTGTGGAGGTACTTGTTTGTACCTGTTCGAATAGTTTGAGACTAAACTTAAATGTGTGGGTCGTGCCTTCAGCGTTGGGCTGAGGGCATAACAGCGACCACATGCTAGCTGCTCGTCCGGACATAAAGCGCTTAGGGTTTATAGCCATAGGAAGGGTCTTGGGCAAGCCCTCCCTTATAAATCCACCCCCACCGCCTACGAAGTCGTGTGCCGTCGGACGCGCAACGTCGACGGACGTTTAATTACACTATATCACCTTTATATAGGTAATGCCAGAGGGAAGCATTTCAGACGAAGAGGCATTGGGGCCGAAGTCGTTCTGAGATGCATGCTTAATAACAGACGTGGAAAGAATCCAGTATCTGATAAGCACTTAAGTGTCACGAAATGCGTGCTTCAACAGACGTGGAAAGAATCCAGTATCTGATTAGCACATACGTGTCACAAACATTAGTGATGAGAACAAACCTCATCATAGGTATGGTAAATGGATGACTGCTATAAAAGGCTTCATCAACGAAGACAGATAGGTAATACTTAGCCCAAAGATTCATGGGTACTTAAAATTTACAGATA
This sequence comes from Diarsia dahlii, assembly GCA_949775195.1. Classification (NCBI taxonomy): domain Eukaryota; kingdom Metazoa; phylum Arthropoda; class Insecta; order Lepidoptera; family Noctuidae; genus Diarsia; species Diarsia dahlii. The sequence goes on from OX459209.1 coordinate 20,727,176, forward strand.
TCCTATTGACTCCTGAGAAGCTGGAGGAATAACACTCCGGTGCCCTTGCGGACCGGAGATAAGAGACTGGATTGCGAGATACTTACACAACCGAAGGGGAGTTACAAGGGTGAGTACCTCTATTATATCGTGAGGCGTTGGGATTAAAGCGAAGCAGTACATTTATATATGGTTACCATAAAACCAATCACTTTGTGAACTTTGAGATGACTAGAATATAATATACATAAAAGAAATAAAACCAATTGCCCTCGCGACAACCCAGCAGTCGGGGTTTTAATGATGATGATGTTACTCACCACCATGGAATGTCCATGTCCGGCGTGCGCGCACGGGTCGTCGTGGCCCATGTCCATATGGTCCATGCGACCTGCGCCCGCGCCGTGGTCGTGTCCTGCGTGGTGCATGCTGTGGTCCATCTTCTACGGCTGTCTGGAAGAGATAAACAAAGTTATGTTAGTTATAGAGGTATAGTATCGTAGCTAGGCTAGGTTTAGTAGGATATTTACGAATAGAGAGAAGGTGAAATATTGCTCTGTTGGAATGAAATATTTCACAGGTTGTAAGAAAAGGAGGTCGACTAACTTTGATGGCCTAAGTAATCATTAAAGCTCTCTGAGTGCGGCAGTTACGGACATAGATTTAGTTAAGAGCAATAATTAAAAAAAAAAAGTCAACACGATGGGACAGTTGAAATTCCAGGTGTATTCTGAAAACCCATAAATCCGAATTTATTAAGGAGTGGGGTACATTTTGAAGACCTACTTTCGGACCGGCCAGTCAGTATCTTTGTTAACTTACGCCCAAATACTCAATCTTCCCGTGGGTGTCGTAAGAGGCAACTAAGGGATGTACCAGAGAATGGGCAGCAGCGTTCTCTGTGCTTTTTGTATCAACCGTACTGCGATCGCCAACCCGCCTGCCAAGCGTGGCGATTATGGCAAACCCCCCCTAAGCAAAAATTACACTTAGGGGAGGCCTATGTCCAGCAGTGGACGTCTTTCGGCTGAAATGATGATGATGATGAAATACTCAAACGTCACTCAATTATTAGTAACCCTCAAAACTCCTGCTATCTTTGTCACTCTGCGTTAAAGTAACAAAGACAGCACGAGATTTAAGTGCAACTTATAAATTGAGTGATGTTTGAGTATTTGGGCGTTAGAGAGGAGCGCCAAGACAGTTTTCAAAGGCGCGGTTTTCGCTGGCTCTAACTAATGCGTCGCCACCGAAATGGTTTGCGTTTGTAATTCATGTTATTCGGTAAACCGGTGGTTCTGGTTCAACAGCTATATAAATATGTATTTCAAATATATAAACGACTCATAAATATTTAAGTAAACATTATCCAAAATGTGAGTTTATGCTTGGCGTGATGTTAGAAAACAATATTGACAAATTGCTATGCTTTTGTTTTAACTAGTTTCCTACTTTTCAGACATGGTCTGGGGAAAATCCGAAACATTTTCCTGTAAACGGATTCCACATGTTACCTATTCACCTATAATTACAGGTAAGTGTATCAACAATAGCCATTACATTCACGACGTCCGTTCAGGTGCGGTCTAACATCAGTCATGAGTCATGACAATGCCCACATCAGCACATAATGACACAATTGCCACTAAATAACACCCATTATGTATAGTGACGGAGGAAACTCATTATTTTCAGTATTTTCCTCTTGTTGATAATTTTCTTTCAGCATGTGGTTTGTACTAGGCAGATGAGTGTGGGTTTAAAGCGTGGTTTATTAAGTTAACGCAGAGAATTGAAAATGGAATTGTTATAATGTTGACTGTAAGAGGAAAATGGTTACCTAAAATGTAAGTTAATAATAATAATAATAAAGCCCGTTTATTTCCAATCTAAAAAAAACTACTATTACATGATTTTTTTTAAATATTTAAATTATACATTAATACTACTCGCTATCATTACTTTCTTCAGTGTCGTTGATCGGAACCCCTTCTCGGGTAAAGGCCTCCTCCAGCTTCTTCCAAACCTCTCTATTCGTAGCTTTCTCGCTCCATTCACTTCCTGCTATCCCTTCTATATCTTCTATCCACCTCTTTCGAGGGCGCCCTCTTTTCCTTTTGGTCCCTTCCATATGGTTGACTCTAGTGTCCAACGTTTGTCTGTGTATCTTGCTATATGTCCTGCCCACTGCCACTTTTGTTTTAGGGCATATTGTAAGGCGTCTATAACTTTCGTTTTTCGTCTTATTTTTTCGCTTCTTACTTTTTGTATTCTTCTTAATTTCAGAACACTTCTCTCCATTGCTTTCTGGCATACCACTAATTTAGTTTTTATTTTATTGTTGTATGTCCACGTTTGGCATCCATATGTTAGAGTAGGCAAGATACAGGTGTCCAAGACAGTTTTCTTTAGGTGGAGAGGAAATTTTCCTTTTAAGATTTCCTTCAGGGACCAAAATTTTTTCCAGCTCATGTTAATACGCCGCTCTAACTCTAGTTCTTCGCTTTTGTCTTCGAATGACAGTTGTTTACCTAGATATATATAATTGTTCACATATTCAAGCGGCTTCGAGTTGAGGTTTATAGGGTTTATGTGGCTATTTGTCAGTATTTTAGTTTTGTCTTCATTCATTTTGAGGCCCACTTTTTCACTTTCTTCATTCAAGGTGCTTATCATTTTTTCTAATTCTTTACTTGTCTCAGCGAATAGAACAATATCGTCCGCGAATCTAAGGTGTGTAAGTCGATCTTGATTAACTCTAATCCCCTCTGTCTGCCAGTTGAGATTGTCAAAAATGTGTTGTAGTACCATTATGAACAGCTTGGGTGAAAGGGGGTCTCCTTGCCGGACGCCTCTCTCTATAGGAAAATCTTCACCAGTAGTTTCAAGCCTGATTTGGGCTGTGCTTCTGGAGTATACATTCCGGAGTATACGTATGTACTTTCCATGTATTCCCTGTATACGTAGTGCTTCCCAGATATACTCATGTTCCAAGGAGTCGAAGGCTTTATTATAATCAACAAATCCCAAATAGTATTCTTTATTGTACTCTTTATATTTTTGTAAAATCTGCCTTAGAACATGTATATGGTCTATTGTTGAATATTTACTGCGGAAACCTGCCTGCTCTCTTGGTTGGTTTTCATCGAGGGTAGAGGTGATTCGTGCCAGAATTATTTTTGAAAAGACTTTATAGACATTGGACATCAAACTTATAGGTCTGTAATTACTTATATCGCCTTTATCTCCTTTTTTATGCAATAATATTATTGTTGATTTAGTCCAGTCTTCGGGGATAATTTCAGTCTCTATTATTTTGTTGAAGATATCTGTTAATAAAGGACCAATGACTGGTGCAGTAGATTTTAAAAGTTCGTTTTCATCATAATTAGATAAAATCAAATATTTGGTTTATCATTTAAGTTATACTAATTCGGGTGCGAGCCCATCATAAGCAAGCTTAACGACTTCTTATCAAATTCGATAGTGCGTCCTTATCGCCTTATTTGTTTATTTAAACAAATTGACAGAATGCATATCTTCGTAAATAAATAATCTACACGCCTCAGATAGCAGAAAGGACAGACTGAGGGCACGTTTGGTCACCTTTAGCCATAAGGTTAGCCCTTAGGGTATTGGTGTCAAATTGTATGAGAAATTAAATTATGATTACTTATCGATGAAATTTTGAATGAAGGCATAAATCATACATATCTTTGTTAATAGAAATTAACGACCTAACCTAGGTATAGGTAATAAAAAAAAATACATTATGTTGGTACATATTATGTAGGTATGTACATTTTCTTTGCGATTCACTACTTAACGTACAGTTTGTGGAAACAGCTGGTTACAGACCAAACAATGATTGGAATAACAGTTAATGTTTTGTTCTACGAAACAAAAAAAAATGTAGCTGTGCCATATTCACACAAAGTTAAGAAGGATAATGGAGAAAAGACACCTTTGATTATTAATTTTATTGCATTGCTGATAACTTTTGTAAACTCAATGTAAGTGACAAAAGGTACCAAAGAGGAAAAACTATAATCAGAAAAGGGGGCTCAGCCTTTTTCTTTTACTCTTTCTCATTTTGTCGGCGTGTACCGTCGTGAGGTGTTGTCGTCCAGTACTCCAGTCTCCCGAATCCTCACCACCATTGTCTTCCTACCTTTACCCATATTACTTGGGATCGGTGCACGTGCAACACGTTTTTTCAATTTTTGCTCACGTAAGTATTTGAATTTGAAATTGTTTTCTCCTTTCTTGCAAATCCTAACACAATTTATTCATATTTTCTTTTGTTCAACACCTTTTGTTTAACAGTTTTTCTTTGCCAAATATTTTTAAGATTTTTATTTTTTATCCAAGGATATCTAATAAAATATACTGGTTTATAGATACAGGAAAACCTTGAGGAAACCCACGCCCACACGTTATGATCATTAAACGTCATGTTTTAAAGATACAATACAATATCTACTGTCTATCGTTCGATTTAATTTATTTATTAGCTTATTTCTATTTAAATCTATAGATAGTGACATGAAGTGATTAGTGACTACCACGTCACTTCATGTAAAGTAAACTACTGGTCATGTGCAACTGAAGCCTGAGAGCTGACCCCAACATATACATACTTGGTTGGGAAAAGGCTAAGCTGGTAATGATGATATATATTATGTAGATGCTTCATTACTAATTCGAAATCAAGTCATTTATTCAAATTAGGCCGAGATTTAGCAGAAGCACCTTTGCAATGTCAACATAACTTGTGCGAGTTCCACAAAAGTCACTTCCTGATGTGTTAGCTGAGAGGAGGAGGTAGCGGAACAAGCTCCTCGGAACAGCATCTGTCTGAGTAGAACACGGTGGGCTTGCACAAACTAGCTAAGTTTTAAACACCAGGAACATGAAGTAACCACAGCACAATTTAATGAACAGTGACTATATGCATAAAGTGCATATAATTTCCAAGTTTACTCGAGACTCGGTCTAAGATCTACGGTTGCGCAAGATCGGCTTTCACTGCGCAGTAGGGCTGCGCGGGCGCTGGTGTTGCGCAAACCATTGCCTTGGCCTGGTAGATCATACGATGTACTTCCTCCGTTTTCATCTATTCTAAAATTTTGAGATAAGGAGATCGTTTTATTTAGTTGTGATTATCATGGATCTACTCCGTTAGTGTCGTGGTCGTCAAACGCAGGGTATGGGGGCCTGAATTCGGTTCCGAGAAAGGGCTCCATCAGGAATTTTACAGTAACAACTTGGTTGTATTCCCGATTGATGGTAATGAGATCGCAACCTGTTACATGGGACTTAGACGCAACTGGCGTTGGGTGTTGGTACCTATAGATACCTACATGATCACTACCTTCTTCGGGAATTATTTATTTATTCCGGCAATTCTACCAAGTGATTAGAAACTTGATCGGAATTTCAGAAACCTGAGGTCAGGCAGTTCCGGGCTAGACAAATCAAGATGATTAAGTAAATGTATCCTCTGAAGACGTCACTGCACTGGGTTTTACCTATCACGGTTTAGTACCTGCACAAATACTGGTTTGATTTTCCTCATTCGAACAGGTACCTATCATAATCTTCTTAAACCGTATCACTATCAGATAATATCTTCATTTCTTGTGTAGTACGGTCTACTTGTAATAATTCAAAATATGTAGATATTGAACAATTATTGGTGCCCCGAATCGAATGAAACCTTGCGTGGTAGCAGGTAGATAAACAGTTTTCGTTATAATTGCTTCTTGTTTACCTTCGTTTTCGTCACTTGAAATAATTAAACACACAAACACACATTTATCGCTGAAATTAATTAATTAAAGAACTACTTAAATTTATTAACCATATGTCGACCTAGTTCTGTATATGTTATTGAACCATGATGAGCATGCGCAGAATTTTGTCGATAAGCAAAGTGAAATGTGTGATAAATAACTATATAGGTACCTATTTCAGATATTTTTATGATTATACAGCATTGCTGGGAGTGGTTGCGAAACTGTTGAATAACAGAGCATGTGTGTAGGTAGGGTGCGCCAAAGTTCACCTAAAATTTCAACTCCGATAATTGGAAATCCGAAAATGTTCTTCCTAACATTTTTCATCCTAACAATCGCAATTCCTAACTTCTCTGTCTCTAATGTTTTAATTCCGAAGCATTCGACTTCATAATGTCTGTAGCAATAAACATCTATTACACTATTATTTGTTTTCCTATATTTTCTCAACATAACCATCTTTTACACTATTATTCAAAGTCATATCTTTTTTTTTGTTTATATTACTTTTTATTCATAATAATCAGTATTATAAAAGGTCCCATTAAAATAGGTGGACAAAATTTTAGAAATCATTCAGACCGCTAAAATAAGGACAATAGCAAAAAAAATATAAGAATAAGAAATAAAATACCTACTTTTATAGGATGAGTTTGTTCTAGAGTGCCGGCAATTTATTATTTTAAGTCAAAATAAAATCACTTTATAAATAGTTTTTTTTTTTTTGTTTAGATGTCTTTAGTTAGGCTTAATAAACGCTGTGTTAAAATTTGTCCACCTATTTTAATGGGACCTTATATACTATGCAAAGATATCCATAGGTTAGGTTAGGTTAGAACTGTGACCAACTACGCGCGAGCCGAGCGAGCGAAGCGAGCGGTGCCGCGGCAGCGGCCGGCGAGCGCTACCTCGAAATTGGTCGCGAAATTTTTCTAAGTATTTTTTTCATATTGCCCCCAAGACGACACTCTGACCTGAATTTCATTCATTTATTTTATTTCAAGACAAAAATCAGTGAAACGACCTTTAATCATTCTAAACAGTTGTATGAGTGAAAATATTATGGTAATTATGTTTAGGAATAAAAGCGTTAGGATAAAAAACAGTAGGAGTTCCAATTTTCGGAAACATGAGTGTTATGAACATCGTCGGTAGGACTACAAATAGTATGAATGAAAACTTTAGGATGAAAAATTTTAGGAAGAGTGATCATTCGGATTACAAATCGTTAGGAAGAACAATTTCGGATAAAGAACTTTAGGTGAGCCAATATGGACCCGTGTAGGTATGGTATTAGTAAATGTAACAATAACTCTCAGCAAGACAGGTTTTGTCCAAGAGATGGCTAGAGACCATATTATTCTTACCTTTATTTTGTCAAAAGGATGGGGAGATAGCTATATCTCCCCATTCTTGTGGTACAGTGATCACAAATGACAGAGATAACCATGAAATGTGCGTAACACTATTAGGCTACGCCAATTCAAAAAAGAAATACTCGTAGTATTCTCCCATAGTATCCTAACAGCCTAATAGTCCAATTGACCTGTTGTTGTCGTTTTAACATATTGTTGTTTTGGACACGGCTTAACTAAACGTAATCAATGCTCTACGGAAGTGTACTATTATATTCACTCAATCTATATAAATAAAGAGAGAAGTCCTGACTGACTGACTGACTGACTGATTGACTGACTCATCAACGCCCAGCCAAAACCCTTGGACCTAGAAAGCTGAAATTTTGCACAGAGGTTCCCTTTATAATGTAGACAAGGAATAAGGAAGGATTTTTCGAAATTCAACTCCTAAGGGAGTTAAATAGGGGTTGAAAGTTTGTATGGAAAATCGTCATTTTCACGCGGGCGAAGCCGCTGGCAAAAGCTAGTGTATAATATTTTGTACCGGCTGACTATGACTAACTTCATGTCTCGGCGGAGTTAGAACAATCAGTGGAGTGCATTCAGTTGCACGGGCGCACTTGCAGCGACTAGTGCTTTTTAAAGGTTACTTATTAATACTTTCTCAAAATATGTCATTTTTGGATAAGTTTTTTCATCATGTGGACATAGAATGCGTAAGTTCCTAGTACCGTATATAGGTACTAACTAACTATTTAAAACATCAACAAAACGAGTTCAGCCATTTGCCATTGAGCTCTCTGTAAACCAATCATTTGTGTTTGTGGAGTTGATTTCCCAAGGTTTAATTCAGAGATGCATTCAGATATGATTGAAGGAACATCTTTAAAAATAAAATGCATAAAACTTCAAGTTACACCTGAAACTCGTGTGTGACACTTTCCTGGTTTACTTGGTTCACCTCTAGCTGACTATCTGCCCTCAGCATAGACTAATCTATAACAACAACAGTGACCCCTCACACTGAGTCAGTGAGACCCACCCTCCCCCGGATACATGCAATTGTTTAGATGCGCGTCGCGAATGTTCCCGACTATTGCAAATAAACCGGCTTAGAACGGTCATGCGATATCCGATAGAAAGACTCGAACGTGTGGGCGAGGGGTCCAGTGTTGGTAATAGTGTACCTTATATGGGGAGCCGTTGTTTTAGATAAGGTTGGTTGCTGCCAAGGTTTGTTCACTAGCCAAATAGCAGTTCCTGGCGACTGACAAGCTTGAAAGACGCTCTACCACCTTAAAATTAATTGTGTATAGAAAAAACGAGATAGGAGTCACGTCTTAAAAACATTTTCGAAAGGCACGCAAGAAGAAGCGCTCTAGACCTACCCAATCAGACTCACAGACCTTTGGCTTGTATTCGTAGGTCCTGTGATGTGAATCGCTTATTAGAGATCGGACTATTTTATTTGCTAGAAAGCAAATCAATAGGTTGTGTGGGGAATGATGATACTTAAAAAGAAAGGAGTAAAATGACGCCGTGACGTCTTACAGGGGAGAATGGAAGCATAAAACGTGTTGCGCCGTCCCCAAGTAGAATGGGTTAAGGGCAGGAAGATGATGATTCAGAAGCAAATCAAAATAGGTGAATCTAAACTACCAGCTTCCTACAATAAAATTGTCTTAGAAATACAAAATACTTACACCTAGCAGTAGATAAAGGCTACAATTTAAAAGTTAATCCCAAACAAGGTTGGATCACGTTTTGTTTTGTTTTTATCACTAAATCCTGCAACAAATTATTTGTAGCAATTTATTACGATAAATATTTCAGTATTTTTCACTTTACATAGTACCTACAGCATTATGCAGCAATATACGTAATACTGATAAAATCGGGGATTTTTTAAAAACCAAATTAGCATAATTATCTATCTGATTGCATATTATTAATGTGTTCAACCTTCCTTCTCTTTTTCTTCCTGACAAAGTTCTCATTTAGCTTAACAGTTCTTGAGAATTTGTAAACTCTGCTACTAAGTAAAAACAGTAGGCAGTCAGGCTACAGTCATACGCCACGTGCCAGGATAGTTACCTTATTATAGTTGGACACGTGGGATGTGACTATGTGACCGTAATTGTATGCTACATTGAATGTCCTACATTTTTTTTTTGTGTTTGTAAACAAACAGGGTACGAAAAAATGCTGTGATGAAGATACATCCTGAGAAAACTAACGCCTACTTTCTTTTTAACCGACTTCCAAAAAAAGGAGGAGGTTATCAATTCGACTGTATTTTTTTTTTTTTTTTTTTTTTTTTTTTTTTATGTTTGTTCACTCATAACTTGCGACTGGTTGAACTGATTTTCATGATTCTTTTTTCATTTGAAAGCTGGTGCTTCCCGTGTGGTCCCATTGTCACCATTTCAATATCTGATGATGGGATCTTGTAGAAATCGGGGGAACTCTTCAATAAATAACAGCAGATTAACCGCGATTGTTGCTATAGCATATCTAAGCATTGTTTACGCCATCACACAACATAATATTACGCCTGTACTCACTACAAAGGTTATAAAAACTATTTTGTGAAGATCTGATGAAAAACTTCGGAGATAGGCAACGGAACTCCTCAATAAATGATAGCTAATGGACTGGGATTGCTGAAATCTCATATTGTCTGTCTATTGTTTACACCAGTTCCTAACATAACATCACGCCGGTGCGTTGTGAAGGGGTAAGCACATGTGAAACACTAAAAAGTGAAAAATAAAAACTTTTTTACAAAAAATAAAACCGACTTCGACAAAAAAAAACACTCAAAAGTGAAAAATAAACTTGAGAAGAAAAATCAGTTTCTGAAGTCGGTGACAAAAAAATGAAATCAAAGGAACAAAAGTCACCGACTTCAGTAACTGATTTTTCTTCTCAAGTTTATTTTTCACTTTTGAGTGTTTTTTTTTGTCGAAGTCGGTTTTATTTTTTTTGATATGTATATCCCTTCAAGGGCCAGTGAAGTATTTTGCAGCTCCAGTAAGCCACCTGCAACGAACAATACTCGAAATGGCCAATAGAGGAAAAACTATTCTTCTCTTGCTTATTGGAAGAACCATAGCTTCACCTGCAAGAGATTTTTCCATAAACCATAAATATTTACATACACAGCATACTATACTGATCCATTAGGTATTTCTAATTAATAATACTAGAATGAGGATTCATTCTGGTATTATTAATTAAGTCTTTTCGAAAGACTACAAATTAAAAAACCAAAACAATTCAAGTCTGAAACAATACTACATTATAGGCAAGGTACCTAGTACTATAAAGTACGGCTGCGCGTGCGCATCTACTCAAGGTGATTCACGTAAAGTATGCGGTACTTACACAAACACCTTGACATTAACAATCATAATATTTTACAAAGCTTCACAATCAGATGTGGAAGCAGAGCTAAACGTAAACTTGTCGTAGGTTGGCGCTTAATATATTTCTTTTTGTATTTTATAAGTCACTCTATCTATATCAAATACTGTTATTCAGCTGCGTCAAGTTAGATTTGAAGACGACCATAACGTATAGGGAGAAGGCTAGGCAGATGATGGCAAGGAACTCTACCATGAACTCTTCAAAACTAATATTTACAAAAAATGAAAGAAGCACAAGGACCTTACGAATAAGGAAACTCCTTCTTTTTTTATTTGACTAACTAAAGAAAGAATATACACAGAGGTTATACAGAAGACCGAAGAGTATAACTAGCCTCTCTGTTTAGCGTTTGTGGACTACGAGAAAGCCTTCGATTCGATCGAGACTTGGGCTGTGCTGCAGTCTCTCCAACGGTGCCAAATCGACTACCGGTACATCGAGGTGTTGAAGTGTTTGTACAAAAACGCCACCATGTCAGTCCGACTTCAGGACCCCTCGGAACCTATCCTTCTGCAGCGCGGTGTGAGACAGGGAGACGTCATATCTCCGAAACTGTTTACCGCTGCATTGGAGGATATCTTCAAGGTTCTGGATTGGAGAGGACTTGGCATCAACGTCAACGGCGAGTACATCACTCACCTTCGGTTTGCCGACGATATAGTGGTCATGGCTGAGACCATGGAAGACCTCAGTGCAATGCTCGATGACCTCAGTAGAGCTTCCGAAAGAGTGGGTCTTAAAATGAACATGGACAAAACCAAGGTTATGTTGAATGTTCATGTAACACCCACTCCTATCAAGATCGGAGACTCTACGCTCGAAGTTGTGGACGATTATGTCTACCTGGGACAAACGGTCCAGTTGGGTAGATCTAACTTCGAGAAAGAGGTCAATCGTCGAATCCGACTCGGCTGGGCAGCGTTCGGGAAGTTGCGCGGTATCTTCTCGTCCAACTTACCCCAGTGTCTCAAGACGAAAGTCTATAACCAGTGTGTGTTGCCAGTGATTACATACGGGACCGAAACGTGGTCGCTCACAATGGGCCTCATCAGAAAGCTCAAAGTCACCCAAAGGGCAATGGAGAGGGCTATGCTCGGAGTTTCCTTGCGTGATCGAATCAGAAATGAGGACATCCGCATGAGAACCAAGGTTACCGACGTAGCCCGAAGAATCGCCAGACTTAAGTGGCAATGGGCAGGGCACATTGCTCGCAGAACGGATGGCCGATGGGGCCGAAAAGTTCTGGAATGGCGACCGCGAACCGAAAGACGTTGCGTTGGAAGGCCTCCCACTAGGTGGACCGATGACCTGGTCAAGGTTGCAGGAACCCGCTGGATGAGAGACGCACGGGACCGGTCAATGTGGCGACGCCTGGGGGAGGCCTATGTCCAGCAGTGGACGTCTTTTGGCTGAAATGATGATGATGAACTAAAGAAAGGGTTGTTAGAAGTCAGTTGAAAAAGTAATATTTATTCAATCTCTATTTTTATACTATAAGTTTCAGAAGTGGAAATTTATTAAAAAAAAAACAATTAACAACAAAAAAACCATTTTTACTTTATAATTGACTCAAATTACAACCAGCACAATTTACTTACAGTCCAGTAAGTCTTAAAATTAACACAACAAAACACAAACTCACTTTATGATTTTTACGACAAACTAAACTCAAAATGGCTTACGTAACATTACAATTGACTTATGAATCTAACGTCCGTCCAGTCCAAGCGTCGAGCAGCAAAAAGGGACGTTCTACCCGCTGCGCCTTGTTTTTATAAGCGAGGCGAGTATGACGTAACGCGAGCATTCTCCTTACACGGCCTCTCCTGACGAAGTGTCGTCCTCGACACAAACTCTTGGAGCGGCCCCGCTAGGACCCGCGCTGGGAGAGGTCGGCACTTCGACCTCCACTTCGCCCGCTGGCAGAAGCGACGGGTTGACCGCAGTAGAGGACCCCGTTTGTTCAGAGTCGTCATCAGTATCTTCATCTGAAAACAAGATCTTGTTAGAAGCTATCCAAGCAATTTGTGTGAAAGCGTTCAACCTCTCACGAAGTTCCATTCATTCAGCCAATTAATTCATTCATCGTTCTCTCAAATAGTTCATAAGTTTGAATAGACACACATCCATCTTTCTCAAAACATTTATAAAAATAAAGCCAAGGCATTGTCCTGTACGTATTCCAGCGGGTAAGAGGCGGTTTCTATGCTGCCGTCTTGCTGACGGTGACCGCAGCTGCGACCACGACCAGCGTTCAGCTCTCACCACCTGCAACATGGTCTGACAACCTGCAGACCCGCTTGACACGCAGACCGTATTCATACGTGCAAGCCGCTTAACACGCAGACCGTATTCATACGTGTAAGCCGACTCATACACTGACCGCAATCATGTGTACAAGCCCACTCGATACGCAGACCGTATTCATACGCACGAGTTCTCTCAACACGCAGACCGTATTCATACGTGTGAGACCACAAATTGACCACACATGGCCAAATTTATGCGGCTACCAGTGACTCAGCAACAGGTGCCATCACAACCGGCGACACACACGCGCCTGCTACCAGCGGCACCGCAGTACAGCACAGCAGCCAAAGCTCAAAGAACGTGGCACACGTTTCTGGGCACCACTGTCCTCAGATCCATCTCTCACAACCAGATCTGCAAACACATGAAAGTGAACACATGAGCAAATAAATAACATGACCACTATGGTTTGAAGCCTATTCAAAGCGAAGTAATTTCATAAGTTAGAGTCCATAAATTTGACCAGTGTTCCAGGCGCAAGCGTGCACTCAAGCGACAGCAACAAAGACCACCAATAGTGATTTTTAAAATTGAAACAGCTTCAAACTCAAGAGATTCAATGCATCGCTAATGATTTTGTGACACACCGCGTCATTGAGACTGAAGCCCAAAACTTCCACATGTCTCCACTATGACCGCGGAGCAGAGCAGAGCAGACGCCCAAACGTTTGCATGCTCACGACAAATAAGTAGCAGTAGTCCTGCAGCGACGCGCTTGACCAAGCCAGGTCGCGCCAGTAGCCGGGGCCATGCGCTCAACCGCGCCAGTAGCCGGGGCCATGCGCTCAACCGCGCCAGTAGCCGGGGCCATGCGCTCAACCGCGCCAGCAGGGCGCTCTAGCACCGTGGTGTGCCACGCACAACTGCGCCAGTAGGGCGCGCTGGCACCGTGGTGTGCCACGCACAACTGCGCCAGTAGGGCGCGCTGGCACCGTGGTGTGCCACGCACAACTGCGCCAGTAGGGCGCGCTGGCACCGTGGTGTGCCACGCACAACTGCGCCAGTAGGGCGCGCTGGCACCGTGGTGTGCCACGCACAACTGCGCCAGTAGGGCGCGCTGGCACCGTGGTGTGCCACGCACAACTGCGCCAGTAGGGCGCGCTGGCACCGTGGTGTGCCACGCACAACTGCGCCAGTAGGGCGCGCTGGCACCGTGGTGTGCCACGCACAACTGCGCCAGTAGGGCGCGCTGGCACCGTGGTGTGCCACGCACAACTGCGCCAGTAGGGCGCGCTGGCACCGTGAAGTGCGCCAGTAGGGCGCGCTGGCACCGTGGTGTGCCACGCACAACTGCGCCAGTAGGGCGCGCTGGCACCGTGGTGTGCCACGCACAACTGCGCCAGTAGGGCGCGCCGGCACCGTGAAGTGCGCCAGTGGGGCGCGCTGGCACCGTGGTGTGCCACGCACAACTGCGCCAGTAGGGCGCGCTGGCACCGTGGTGTGCCACGCACAACTGCGCCAGTAGGGCGCGCTGGCACCGTGGTGTGCCACGCACAACTGCGCCTGTAGGGCGCGCTGGCACCGTGGTGTGCCACGCACAACTGCGCCAGTAGGGCGCGCTGGCACCGTGGTGTGCCACGCACAACTGCGCCAGTAGGGCGCGCTGGCACCGTGGTGTGCCACGCACAACTGCGCCTGTAGGGCGCGCTGGCACCGTGGTGTGCCACGCACAACTGCGCCAGTAGGGCGCGCTGGCACTGTGGTGTGCCACGCACAACTGCGCCAGTAGGGCGCGCAGTCAGCGTGCAGCGACGCGCTCGGCAACGCCAGTAGGGCGCGCAGTCAGCGTGCAGCGACACGCTCGGCAACGCCAGTAGGGCGCGCAGTCAGCCTGCATTGACACGCTCGGCAACGTCAATAAGGCACACAGGCGCGCGGCGGCGGCCTGCGGCCACGTGCACGTTCATGGCGTCACTGTTGCGCAGCCCTGGCAACCACTGCTATGAGACCAGGCAGCGTTGCGTTGCATATCACACGCCACACGTTCTTATGTAATGGTTACTCTGCAAAGAGACAAATCTACGACAGAATTTTGTTCCACTCGGTCACTCCTGACCAAACATCCATTAGGTCCCACTCTTTTTGATAAAATCAAACGTGGCCAAACTGGAAATTATCGAAAATACAACAATCAACCACCCTAGGTCATGTACCATAGTCGTTCAAATCAATCTTAAAAACACTATTGCGTCAAAAAAAATGCCAGGTTCACAAAAATCTTCGAGTAAAACCACAGATCTCTAACTGACTATGAAACAAGTCGATCACTATTTGACTTCACACTTAGGTCTTTCCAGACCCTGACCTCAACCAGAGCTAAACGCGCATCGCACACACAGTCGACTTGAGTTTCCTCAAAAAACTCCAATTTCAACCGAGCCACGACTACGCAATAACTACTGGTACGGTCGAACACAATACAGTCGATAGAAACCCTTACTCGACTTTCTACCTCAACTTAACTTCATCAAAACCTTTATGAACATCGACTGGTACGTGACCCGTTGGCTTCTTCCTTAGCCAATCATGTGTCTTAGGCACCTTCTTTAATAAAGCTAAAAAGACTAGACTAAGACTTATCAGACTTTACAGTGAACCTGTATACGGCCTACTTCTTCACACGAAAAACAAGTCAACTGATCATATTGCGTAGTGGTTTGAGTTTACGCAGATCATGATTATTTGAGTTTGATGTGCAAACAACTGCACTTTTGGGTTTCAAATATACAGAAAACAAGACTTGACTGTATTTTGTTTTGTTCATAATTGCGGCTTTTATTTGAGCATCAGATCTACCACAAATCACAACGTTGCCCCACACTAGCAATTTCTCATGTGTCGTGGGTACTTTCACAAATATTTAAACTCACATACACAAATACCAAGACCCGGAAAAACTATCTGTACGCCATACAAAAGGTTGTTCCGTGCGGGAATCGAACCAACGACAGTCCCTTGACGATATTCAACCGCATCAAGGACTTTCAGGCATAGCCTGCATGTGTGGTACATTTATTCGAATTCGTACTCATAACGTCATAATAGCACAGTGGCCATATCAACTTCACGCAGACACAATGACCAAAATTCGGGTTTAAAATTAGTCCACGTACCTACTGTTGTTGGTCACTCAATCGTCTTAGCACCACCATGTAAACAACCACCAATGCGTCCGAGGCATTGCCAATTGCCCCAGTGACTTAATAAACACACACACACAACATAACATCACGCCTGCAATCCCCAAAGGGTAAGGCAGAGGTACCCAGTATACCCACATTTCGCCAGTTATGTTAACTCCTATGTAATAGGGGCGAGCCTATTGCCACCAACCAAAAGCATAAATCCAGACAATAAAACTTTGCCCGACCCGGGAATCGAACCCAGAACCTTCATGCTCAGCAGTCGCGCTTGCGACTACAAGACCAACGAATTATAACAATGGTTCGACCTTACTTCAGGGACGAAAGTAAACCCACTATTCTTCTAGGTAGAACTCGTTTGAACCGGCGGTGAAGGAGTACGTGTGCGTTTTCTATTGCCAATGCTGCAATGTCGCTGCAATGTCGCTACGCGAACGACCTACGCGTATCGCGCCTATCCCTACTACACGATTGGTGCCTTTCGGGACTATAAAAATCATGCCAATCTCGATTACGCAAGCCATCTCATGGAGTACGACTACTACTCGAATCGCGGTACGATCTACCACTATTGCGATCAATGACCCACGGGATCGACGCCGTTTGCGCACACGTGACTTAATCCCGAGTACGTGACCGTTTGTCGCGAGTATGCGGCTTTTCACGCCCCATTATCACAAGAAAATCGGGATTAAATCAGACAAACAACTAAAACAGGTCAGACAATCGAATAAAAAGAAAAATAATAAAGTGGGTAGTTGCAAAATAAAATTTAAAAGTAAAAGAATGGCTTTTCTGTTCAAAACAATTTTCAGCTACGAGACTTCGTCTAAGTGGGCCTAAAAAGTCCTTTATCCCACTTCTGATATAAGTTTCAGAAGTGGAAATTTATTAAAAAAAAAACAATTAACAACAAAAAAACCATTTTTACTTTATAATTGACTCAAATTACAACCAGCACAATTTACTTACAGTCCAGTAAGTCTTAAAATTAACACAACAAAACACAAACTCACTTTATGATTTTTACGACAAACTAAACTCAAAATGGCTTACGTAACATTACAATTGACTTATGAATCTAACGTCCGTCCAGTCCAAGCGTCGAGCAGCAAAAAGGGACGTTCTACCCGCTGCGCCTTGTTTTTATAAGCGAGGCGAGTATGACGTAACGCGAGCATTCTCCTTACAATACAATATCGACTATCTTTATAAGAAAATTGTAATGCGAAAACGCCATGAATGAGAAACATTGGATAATTTCATAGCAGGTGCTTCAAATAAATATAATTATTAAATTGCAGTAAAGTTCGTGTTGCTACAAATCGTGCAATGCCGGGATGCACGACGGGACGTATTGCTCGCGCGCTGAATTTAAATAATCATCAACTTTACAGTGCGATCAAATTATCTTGGCAGCTCTGAACATAGGCTTTGCGAAATTTTACGCATGTAAACTTGGGAATAAAACTGTTATTGCCAGATAAACCAATACTTAAACGATCAGAAAATATCTAATTTAAACAGTGAGAAATACAAATAAAATAAATATCATACCACTTTTATACATTCGTTGTAACAAAATGACCTGCACGAAGTTCGGAGCTGCCAAGATAATTTGATCGCACTGTATATAGAAGTTACTACTGTTGTTATGACTATTATCACAAGTGCTAGACTAGAAAATTGATGTCATTAGGGTAATAGGTGTTAACCTAAAATGTCACATCATAATGGTATTTTTCACTTGATAATTTAGTCCGCTTATATTGCTTCTGCTCTAAATTACCCTTAGAGCACGAACAAAATAAATAATATCACACAGAGCTGAACCTTTTGTTCTAAAGTTATACGTTCAAATAATATTTAAATGGTTAAACAATGGACTGTGTGAAAGATGATATTGCAAGAAAAGGGATGATTGCTGAGATGACGATTAATACGAATAGAGAAGTCTTGTATAGAAGAAGACATGCTGCGCCCACCCCAAATAAATTGGGATAAGGGCAGTAGAATGATAATGATGATATTATAGTATAGATGATATAACCTTTATTGGTTTGACTTTGGGTACACCCACTTTTACCAGTTACACAAAATATGTGGGTCCAAGTCAGAAGCTTGTCCAACCAGGATGTTGTTTGTCCTGAATGCCTGATACGGGAAATGACACCGTAACCTTTCGTACGAAAGGTGAATGTGCCGCTCCACGCCATCTAGGTCCTCTTGAAACTAGATGAAATAGATATACAATTGGTACACTGACACAGCGAGGGGACTTATACGAAAACATGCGATGTATAATAGACAATAAGACAATGGTCTAGATGTCGGATCACGGGTTCCAAAGCTCCAGAAATAAAAGGAATAGAAACAGTACTGGGATGATACTGACTTAGAGAACCAACAGTTCCTAGGCTTGAACAAAGCAACACACTGTCAGTGATAAAGATGATCGAAAAATAAAAATGTGGACCGAAATAATTATGCTACCTGAAATATCCCGTTATTAAAGTCGCTAAAGAAAGATAAAACGGTTTGAACGGAATTGTCAATGGGTATTTCGAAAGGGAGCAGCACTTTTTGGAGACAATAGCTACCAGTGTTGGTGATGAATGATGATAAAAAGCCCACACAGGTGATGAGGTCAGTAGCTCTTGCTATCCAGTAGATACCGACACGTTCATGCTCTGATAACGATAACAAGTAAACAGTTATCTGTTATGTATTCGTTACCACCACGTAACACTGCACCGGCTTAAGTTGAGCTTGAAGTTTCTATACGACTGCGGTAAACACGAATAATGTTTATTGTATGAAGAAGACTCGTTTTTATTAGTGTTTATTAGTTTCCAAGTCTATTAAATAAATCTGAAACCGGTTTAACTGGAAGTTAATACTTGTGCGTATTTATTGAAAGAAATGATTCTTTTGTTAATTAGCATATTATTTTTAAAAATTGGTCTTTGAGCTTTTGGGTCATGTTTCTAAGCAACATACAACATGACATGAACATTTTATTGCGGTTACACTGTTTGACGAAAAGGAAACCAATCAGAGTTTTTGCAAGTGGTGTCAATGGACCAATCAGAGAGCGCAATTAGAGACGCTTCAGATTCACTCGCTTGATTGCTTTCCACCGCATTTTGTTAACAGTATCGTTATCAGCAACGCGCTTTGTTTCCGTAATCACAACCGTTTCATTATTGTCACATGCTTTATTATTCGCGGAATTCGCTCGATCTTCTAAAATTATGTTTCCTATATGATTTAACAGTCCACTGAGGTATATAGGATTACACATTTCTTCTTCTGTTACCCTGTCTAGAGTGTCTTTAGCGTAGACGGACGAAAGGTTAAAAAAAGTGTAATTCTATGAGCGATTTATACTATAGAGAGGAAACTCTATGCTTGACATACGCCACCGACAAATTATGTTAATCGTGTGGATTACTCTATTAAATATATAAAAATTCTAAACGTTTTCAGAACAATTGCCACTTGTTTGGACTCAGTTATATTTTTTTCCAAAAACAGTGCTGTTTTTTATTTCTGAGAGCTTAGCTACACATTGCACATTGTTCTTCAAAAAACCTGTCGCTAAAACATTGATTGTATTGTGTTA
This sequence comes from Diarsia dahlii, assembly GCA_949775195.1. Classification (NCBI taxonomy): domain Eukaryota; kingdom Metazoa; phylum Arthropoda; class Insecta; order Lepidoptera; family Noctuidae; genus Diarsia; species Diarsia dahlii. The sequence goes on from OX459209.1 coordinate 20,746,818, forward strand.
AATTCGCATCGTCATGGGCATTATGTAGCAATGACTTGTTGGGCAATGCCCGCTCAGACATGACTTCGTTTTTGACATTGCAAGGTCGCGCACCTGATCAATTAGTTTCTTGAGAAAAAACGCGAAAGTTTCACACAAAAAAAGGAACAATAATTTAAGACCATAATGGTATTAATTATAGGTTTTACCATGATCAATGTTTTGGTGAATTTCCTTAAATTGCCTTTTCTGACGGTTTCCCATACATGCATTATCCTCAGGTGATACTAAAAGGCTACACGCTAAGGCTGATTCGCATCGTCATGGGCGTTATGTAGCAATGACTTGTTGGGCAATGCCCGCTCAGACATGACTTCGTTTTTGACATTGCAAGGTCGCGCACCTAATCAATTAGTTTCTTGAGAAAAAACGCGAAAGTTTCACACAAAAAAGGAACAATAATTTAAGACCTTATTGGTATTAATTATAGGTTTTACCATGATCAATGTTTTGGTGAATTTCCTTAAATTGCCTTTTCTGACGGTTTCCCATGCATGCATTATCCTCAGGTGATACTAAAAGGCCTCCCACAAGGCCTCCCACTAGGTGGACCGATGACCTGGTCAAGATTGCAGGAACCCGCTGGATGAGAGACGCACGGGACCGGTCAATGTGGCGACGCCTGGGGGAGGCCTATGTCCAGCAGTGGACGTCTTTTGGCTGAAATGATGATGATGATGATGATACTAAAAGGTTACGCTGTACGCAGATTCTTTTCCTTTTCCTAATGGTTTTCTTTCATTCCCTATGTTGGGGTCGCATACCAGTCTAACCGGATGCAAATGAATTTATTCAGTATTTTTCATGGAGCTGCAGTTTATCTGACCTTGTATTAAAAGCGTTATTATGTAGTACGATAGTTTTTTTTTTTGTTACACGACATTAATATCATAAACCCTAATTTGGTGTAAATCCAAAGTATCAAACCCACCTGTCGTTGAACATTGTTTACCTAACAGTCATAGTATTACGGATGTTTACTACCTTGCCCCGCGTGTTTGCCTGTTGCCTGCGTCTCTATTGTTATGTGTTTAATTGTCGGCGGTAGTGCTTTGTAAATATGGGTGACCTTTGATAGGTGCCTGTTACGGAGTGCGTGCACACTTAACAGATGTAAACATACATTTAATACAGGAAAATTTTGCTTTCCAAACATCCCTTGATCAAATTACCATCTAGAATCAGGGACTATTAGGTGTATTTTTTTAAAGGACCTAGCAAAAACTCCTGGAAGACTGAACGATCAAATTGTAGATGGAAGGGTTGAAAACAGTTGATAAAAAGAAGAAGAACTTAGGTCTCCAAAGGTTAGGTTAGAAGGGAAAAAACTCTCTTTGCTAACATTTCATAAAATTTATAAATTAGACAAAGAGAGTAAATAACAATTAACAATACAGGAAGTAGAAATGCAACAAACAAGCAGTTTTGGGCAATTTCACGCTACACGCTACTTAGCATCACGCTGAGTAACATCTTTGTCATATGATGAGTCGGTCATCAGTGGTATTGTTTGTAACACACACGGGTGAAAACAGACAGGTTTCTATTTCGTTTCCGGATATTGTTGATATTGTTCGGTTGTTTCGAAAATAGATGAATAACGAATTTTGTAAAATTATTGTAACGAAAATTGAGACATTCTTTTGCATGAAATTGTAACGAAGTTACCTCTACTTGTGTCAAACCTTAAACTTGATCTTGAGACGAGGCTCAGGCTTGAGAAGAGTGGAGTTTTCGGCCAGTCGTCTCCATAGAAAACGACTACTTAATCGGTTAAAATTTAAAGCCATAAGTTTTTAAAACACGCATGAAAGGTTACTTACAAAAACCTGATTCTGTTATCAAGGGTTTTTACGAAATACCCAAACTTTTTTCCCCACTGCAACATTAAAACTTGCTTTATATTCCATTACCGGTATTGTTTCAGCAATTGTCCCAAAATCCCTTATCAGGCACCAATGGACTACGAAAAGTGAAAAGTGGTTGCTAACTGAACTGGTAAACCCCAAGGTCGATTGCTCAACCAGTCCGGTCAACCGCCAGTGACCTTTACAACACTATACTTCTGGTTGACATAGATTTTTGAAACCGTATTTTTAAAAGTGGTTTTATAATCTAGAAACAAAATAGTTATGTAAGTAAGTAGGAGTAAGTAAGTAAGTAGTTACGGATGAATTTAATTATTTTTTTGTTTATAAATGTGGAAGTTTTTACTTAAGCCGTCTCTTAGTAAAGATTTGACATGCAAAAGCTTTACTAAGTTAGGTAACGGCTTAGGTAATCATTAAATGTTCCTGACTGCGGCAGTAAGATATTTAGCGTAATTTCGAATTTGTTGTTTTTAGTCAGTTCTAGTAAGTAATCAAATAGGTGTGTGGCTGAGAAATTTAATTAAATCTCCATTATTATTAGTTTAAACACGGCGATAAAAGCAAGCCTATCGCGGAACGAATATCGTCTAACCTTTAGTACAAACATACCATGAAAAAAACTTCTTTCTTCGCACTTCATTAGCACTAAAAACTAAATTGAAAACGTTTGTTAGTAAGAACACGGTGTTATGTGATGGTTAGCAGGTAATTGCAGTGGCGTGGCTGTGACCAACAGTTATGTGCCGTGACTGTACGCTGCAGCAGCCTGCAGACTGCGGGTACTCCAGTGATTATAAAATTTAATCGCGATGTTGAGGCTTTAATAATAGAATAGTTGAAGCATCTGGGAATAGATAGAATCATCGAAATGCTGGTGTGACGACTTTGATTCTTTCTTGCCGGATTGGCCGGAGAACACTAAAATAAAAACAGGACGTACAGAATATAGTAGATATTCACAACCCAGTTACTGGTTGATAAAATACCTCTGGGAAAGCCTGGTTCTGGTATAAAGAAGACGTAAATAACTACAGTGCAATCAAATTATCTTGGCAGGTCCGAATTTCGTGCAGGTTATTTTGTTACAACTAATGTATAAAAGTGTTATGATATTTATTTTATTTGTATTTCTCACTGTTTAAATTAGATATTTTCTGATCGTATAAGTAGGTATTGGTGTATCTGGCAATAACAGTTTTCTTCACAAGTTTACATGCGTAAAAGTTCGCAGAGCCTATGTTTAGATCAGACCTGTCAAGATAATTTGATCGAACTGTATTCACATATTACTTTGATGTCCTAAAATCAAGTGAGCCACCCAGAAAGCCAATTATCGGCCTAACTTGTTTACCAATTAAATTGTTCCTAATTCACCTTAGTCATAGTTAGAATGTGTAATGTTAAACCTCATAGCTAAGAGTGCACAATAATTGCCTGTTACACTCGCAGCCGGCAGTCTAGCTCCAAGTGCTCCAACAGGGAAAACTATCGCAAACCGGTCTGGTGAACCGGAATCTAAAGTTTATTGCGAGTCTGCCGATTATTCTCTCGGTGTCTTAGAATATAGAGCCTAGACATCCTGACTTATATAATTGACTTTGTTAAATAAGACGGTGTTGACCTGACTAAAAGTGTTGAATAAGAACCATTCACAAATATACCGGACTGCTATACTGTCACATCTGGCAAAACACAAGGAGAAACATTCAGAGTTGGATTGGCAACAAAAAAAGAAAACAAATAATCTATAGAATAGTAGTATTTAGAAATGTTAACGAATATACCTATGCTGTGCATCCATTTATTTAAATTAGACTGAGGATGAGCATTTGAGAACGTCAAAATTACATAAGTGACACAGTCCCCACGTCAACCACTAGCTACTGTTTTAGCTGGGAAGACGCAGAGGCGGGACAAACTCCTCAGCAGTTGTTAAGTTAAACAAAACTATTATCAATTCTGTAGAGAAATAACATTCTTGTTATCTCTTCACTATCACTAACATAGTATAAAACAAAGTCACTTCCCGCTGTCTGTCTGGTGGTGGTGGTTTTTTTAATAGATAGAGTGATTCAAGAGGAAGGTTTCAGTACACAGTTTCGGGTCACTAGTAGGTACTTTATAAACTGGTCCTAGCAACATCTGAACTCCCTGAAAATCAGTTATTGAGCCAAGATTTCAACAAAACAGTCATTATTTTCACAACACGAAGCATGTCAGCCGTAAGAAAGTTTGCAAGAATCATCGCGATTTGAACGAATTTTGTAAATAAAGTGAACGCATAACAACGCCCATGTTGAAACCGATCCGATGTTTTTGATAACACAGTGTTACTCAGTTTATTTTGACAGTCGCCTACACGAGGCGGTAACATTAGGAACTCAGTTTCATGTTAAACTGTCAATATTTGAACGTAATCCTGTATGTTTTGTAAACCATGTGGTTACCTATTACGATATAATTATGTTATGCTCGTTCTTGTTGCCATAGCTGGCCCCTTGACTAATAGACATTCACTGTCCCACAGCTGGGCAAAGGCTTCGTACAGAGAAGGGCCGTCGCCCGTCGGGGCTGCGGAATATCGAAAGGCATAACGCGGCCTCGGCACAAGGGCGAAGAAGGTTCCTTCTTCGCCCTTGTGCCGAGGCGAGGCCGCGTTGGTTGAAAAAAAAAAATGGGTTGGTTTTTAGTCAGTAGAAGTCTGGCACTCCCTTCCGCTCTGCCCAAGAGCGAGGGGGGGCGGGTTATTTGATGATTTTACAACCACCAAAAAAAAAAAAAAAATAGCACTCCGGGAGAAGTGAAAACTTCAATATTAACTTTCAAACTCGCGTCAGGGTCACGTGATGCTGATCGAAAAATCGTAAACAAAAAAGTGCTCAGCGCCGCTAAAGAAGTTTTCACTTCACAAAGATACAAGCATCATCATCATCACAATTTCGCATATTGGTTGGTCTAGCCCGGAAATTAAATCACGATCTAATGGGGAAGAAATCGCAAAGCTATGAACAGGTGGCGCTGCTATCGCTTGACTCATAACATCGCACTGTCATTTTCTATCTCCAAATATTTTTCGGCTTTTAGAGAATTAGATCAGGAACTAGCGTGTTTTTTGTTATTATAACGAACAATGTATTCTACGTGGACTGTACCGCAGTTAAAAACTGAACTGAAGAACCGAGGAGGATCACTAAGAGGCCGTAAAGCGGATCTGGTCAACAGGTATTTACAGCCTATTTTCTCGTTATTATTAGAAGCAAATAACCAAATAACCCACTTTTATGAATAGCAACATGTCGTTCTTTATTTATCGTAGTAATTATACTAACTTTTACGTACTTACACAGTAGTTTTTTAACAATTTAATATTCGATGTTTTACGAGCTACGACCGTAACCTAGAAATTAAATCTGTTACAGAATCGAATCATTTGATCGAAATTTGAACTTTGGGATACCACAGCAGCATGACACTGATGATACCAAGATGGATCTTCCACCTCCAGAGAGTTATCACGACATCAATAGCAGCACAACGCTTCCTTCTTTAACGAAGCAGCATATTCATCTGTATTACAATGAGTAAGTATGTTCCTATGATGAGAATATGTATTCTTCTGAATGTTCCTACCTATCTATTTGACAATATAAAACATTTTTAAAATTTTACAGGTTTGATAAAAAGCCAGATGATGGTCTAAGATTATACGAATCAAGATTTTTGGTGGTGATTAGGGCTGTATCAGTTAATGAACACACATTTATCAAGGGTCTTTGCAAAGCTTCTATGAAAAGACTGCAGTATGAGGTAAATGTAAAATTACATGCAAGTGGCCAAATTGAAGAGACTTCATGTGAATGTGTGGCTGGCAGTGGAATAACTGCCCACTGTAAACATGTAGCTATGGTGCTTTATGCTGTCGACCATATGGTACGTGAAAAAATTATAATAAAACACCAAGTACCAACAGAAAAACTGCAAAAGTTTCATGTACCCAAAAAGGTGTTTAGCTCTACACCTTTAAAAACTTCAAAACTACCTATGAAGAGAAATATAGACAATATTATATTTTCCCCATGTGCATTAAAAATAGATACATTAGAATACAATAATAGATTCAGGAGTTTGGTAACAAACTATGTATCGTCAAGCATGCCCATCAAGCAGTTATATGAACCAGCAAACCCATATGCATTAGAATTGGACCACTGCTACAGCAATGTTAGCACTGAATCAAAGTTATTGGAATTTTTAAATCTTTCGTCAATAACCCCAGAGCAAGCCGCTGCCATTGAGCTTGAGACTCGAGGTCAGATAAACAATCCCAAGTGGACCAATCATCGTGAGGTGAGGATTACAGCTAGTAAACTTCATACAGTATGTCACCTCAGACACATAAATCAAGAGAAGTTTGCTAGCCAATTATTGAGTCCACGTAAGTTTTCTTCAAGAGCTACCAATCATGGCATTATTAATGAAAAAGTTGCTCTTCAAAAGTACATGGAAGATATGGAGTTGCAAGTGAATGGATGTGGATTGTTTGTTTCAATTGAACGTCCATACCTTGGTGCATCACCTGATGGCCTCCTCGGTGATGAAACAATAATTGAAATTAAGTGTCCATACAGCAGTAGACATCAACAAATAAGTCATGTGACTGTGCCATATTTAGTGCAAGATGGTAATAATGGTTTGAAATTAAAAAAAGGATCCCCATGCTACTACCAAGTACAAGGCCAGCTATATTGCACGGGAAGAAATTATTGCAATTTAATAATATTTACTTTTGTAGATATGAAAGTAATTTTTGTGGTAAGAGATAATGATTTCATTATTGAAATGTTAACTATCATTGATGCTTTTTATATCCAGTTTTTTAAGAAAGCTATTTTAAATAAATATGTTTACAAAAACTATGAACAAATAATAAAGAAAACAACTTAAGATTTATTTTTTTTATTTAACAATTCCTTCTTTAAAATTACATAGCATTACACATATGAAAAATATTCTGGACAGCAATGGCACATAGTAAGCATTCACATCAGATTTCAATATTTTGAAGGTTTTTGTTAATCCAATCAGACGTTCAATATGAATGCGGTTTTTAGCTAATTGGCGATCATGCTTTAATTTTATTCCAGGCAGTTGAGTCAAACCTTTCAAAAATGTTGGTGTGTAAATAGATACATTTTTGTGTTCAAATAAATCTTGAACATTGAATCCTCTATCTGCCATTATTGCATCTTTCTCATCACATAAGGTCAAAAGTGAACTGCGTTCTGTTATTTGACGATCACTTGTTGCACCAGCATAACCCTCTGAGCAAAAGGATATAAGGCCTCCAGGTGTAGCACCCACTAGAAACTTTATGGTGTTGTGATGCTTATAACTACTAAATGTAGCTTGCTGAGAGATCGGATTATTGGGTTTTGCAATAAATATCTCAGTGCCATCAACAATTATTCTTGTATTTGGATGATGCTGTTTAAATGATTTTGGCATGTAGTAGTCTACAAGAGCCCGGCTAGGCCAGATATTTATTTGAGACCATAACTCATACACAAAATTTACCCATGTTATAAAAATATTGCCAACTTCAGTGGTACTAATGCCAAATATTTTAGAAAGTTCAAAATCTTGTTTGTTTCTTCTTAATTTAATTAACATTAAAAGTAACTGATCTTCTACAGTTACATTAATAACTTGACTGCCTCTATAATGTAAATGATTTGCCATGGGTAATAGTGTAGATAATATTAAGTTAAATTTATTAATGTTTTCTAAACCTGTGTAAAATAATACTGATCTATCATCAGACAACATATCCTGAAAAGAAAATAGTCTGAGTATGTGAGTTGTTTGGGTTGAAGTTGTATTTTGAGCTGAAGTTGGTGCACTAAGATCTGCAGTTGTTACTTCCATTTCATGTTGAAAGTCGGGAACTTCAGGTAAGTGTTCTACTTCTTCAGGTATAACTTGAATAGCATCATCTAAAGATAGTTGTTGTGAAGTAGATGGAAACAATTCTTTTCTAGAAGAACGTTGCAAAAACCGCTGAGCCCTAGCAGTTGCAGTAGAAGTAGTTGCTTTGTTCCAAGCAAAAACTGAAGGAATCGCTCCCTTTTTCAAATATCGGTGTGCTTGAGGCAGTCCTAAAAGTAAAAAGATTACAGTAGTAAAACTCAATTCTTTGTCATAGGTACACAAAATCGCCCTTTCAAATATACTACACCCTCGTTTCGCTAGTTATGTTTATGTCCCATAGGGAGCGGGCCTATTCCCATTAACCCCAGGGCTGCAACTTTGAAAATTTTGAAATCCCTGATGGGAAAACCCAATAACACATTGTCCGACCAGTCGCGCTTGCGACCACTAGACCAACACGGCAGTATATTTTATAACAAGTGAATAAAGGTAGGTATACTAACCTGTAGCATGACTTACTCCTTGAAAGTCTGTTTCTATAAAATGGTTAGAACATAACCTCGAATTTTCGGAAGCTCTAAAATTGCGTATCTTTGTCGCCCTTTCCCATAGTTTTTTTAATCGCAAGTCTTTGGGAAATGAATGATTTCCATTGTTATTACAACCGATTATAACACAACGCGGCATATTTTTGTCAGATGCCGTCCAAAGTTTTTTGTAAACAAGTTTTGTATGTAATTTGACAGCTAATGACACTTTCTGTGAGTCAAGCGTTACCAGCGACACCCGCGGGATAAATTGTCAGTTTTCTTCCCCATTCATGACAAGCAAGGGCTACCACGTCATTTAACTAAGTCAGATTAAAAAAAGTCTAAGATTTTTTTAAGATACTCCAACTGTATTAAATGAAGACAGACCAAAAATAGTTGGGAAAAGCTAGGCAGATGAGGTGATAGGCAGGTGATGATGATTTGTGATAAAACTCAAAATTATCTGCTGCTAATCAATTGATTGTATCAGTTTGTTACACGTAATCTTATAGTGTTATCATTATCAGTTATCAGCACCGTTACATTAACTTGTAAGTATCTTAATTATCAGTTGCTGTAACATTATAGAAAGGCTTCAAGTAGTATTTTAGTGCTGCCTCCAAAATTTTAAGATCGTGTGTAAAACCTAGATAAACACCGAGTTACGGTACCTCATTGGTTACGGTTTAAGATAAAAAAGAAAAGATTTATTTATTCTCATGATATGTCAAAGATTTTCGTAACCGCGTGCTTATATTATAGTCGGTGCAACGATATCTTTAAACCGAGTGAAAAAGTAAAACTCATGGTCAACTTCTTTTGACTGAGCTGCGGAGCAATGAATTATTTGGAAATTACCCACTTTCTTTTAATGAGCACTTGTTTTATCAATGCGCATAAATTAATGTAATGTCTTTTTGTACATACTCGTAAGTACACTGAAACTAGGTGAGCCAACCATGCTGAAGGTAATTAATAGATATTAAGATACACAATAGTCCACTCAATAAATCACCCATAAGGAGTTGTAGAGTGCGTGAGATAGGCCCTAAGTAATTTCTTCAGAAAATTGTTTAGGGTACTTAGGGAATAAACATACTAAAAATCCTGACGTCTAGGGGGTGAGGCGGAGTGGGGGGAGGGGGTTAAAGTTCCCATTTTTCAGTTTTTCGCTAATATCTTTTAAACGGTGCGTCATGGAGATAAGAAGTCTTCTACGCAATGAAAGCTTATAAAATTATGTACAACTTTTATCTTATACACTTTTTCATATTCTTACCTATTTTCGAACTACACATTCCGGAAAAGTGAAAATTGAAAAAAAAAACTACTTGAATTGAACACTACCTTTTGTATACTACTTCCTTCACGTTATTTGGGGATAAAAAGTACCTTAAATCTTAAAAAATAATATTCTGCGATCTTTTACAAGCCTACCTCCACGCACAGTGAGGTTGAAGAGGCTGGGAAGATGTGCTTCCTCAAATGATATGGCGCACCAGCAAGACTGACCTCCCTCAATAAGTACCGATACCAGTGATTACCAGTACGCTGGTGAAAATTTGGAAAAAGTGTTAAGACAAGTGTAGATAAAAGTTTTGATATCCTAACGGCTGTACAGATTTGGATAAAATTTAGTAAATTGATATAGTAGGAGTTGATTTAAGATATAAGATACTTTTTATTCCCAGATAACGTGAAGGAAGTAGTATACAAAAGGTAGTGTTCAATTCAAGCAGATTTTTTAAATTTTCACTTTTCCGGAATGTTTAGTTCGAAAATAGGTAGGAATGTGAAAAAGTGTAGAAGATAAAAGTTGTACATAATTTTATAAGCTTTCATTGCGTAGAAGACTTCTTATCTCCATGACGCACCGTTTAAAAGATATTAGCGAAAAACTGAAAAATGGGAACTTTAACCCCCTCCCCCACTCCGCCTCACCCCCTAGATGTCAGGACTTTTAGTATGTTAACTCTCTAAGCACCCTGAACAATTTTCTGAAGTAATTGCTTAGGGCCTTGCTCACGCACTCTACAATCTCTTTGTTGACTGGACTACAAGCGATGTAACAAGAATGATGTCTGTTGAGGTCGGTTTCAATTGTAACGGGGTGCACCTGGTATGTACTTTACATGGAGAGACTGTAAACGTCTGAAACTTTTTTTATCAATGTTATAATTTTTTGGCACTTTTCAGTCTACTTACACAAACTATTAGCTGAGAGGCCAGGAGATCGCGTTGAGAGTAATCTTAACACAAGATTAGTGAGTGGTAGATAGGACATGCTTGAGTAATTAGGGTTGAACTTGTCTGTCAGCATTCAGCATGGAATCGCATTTTTTCTTGATAAATATCCTTTTCTGTCGTTCAGAATCGTCATTTACTAGAGCGAGAAACAGAAACAAAAATGGAATTCCAAAAAGGTGAATAATATTTTTGAATGTGTGTTTCAAAAAAGTTTTGAAATTGACTTTCCTCATTTAAAAGGTCGAATTAGAAAAAAAAACAAGTAAACCTGTTTCATACAAAGATTTGTTTCTTATAAAAATCTATTTACAACTTGTTTTACGAAAGTAGCTTTTACAAAAATATCACTGTTTCTTTGTATCCAAGTGTGGTTGATTATCTACCTACTTGTTTTTAATGCGCCAAGCAACAACTTTTGTTTGTTTTTCTAATGAGTCGATTGATAAATAAATAGATTTACTGATACGCTTGTTGTTTTACCATTGCTTAGAATTTAAGCATATTTTAACGGTACAGGTTTATTGCTTAAAAAACGTAGTTTGACCGGTTTTTATTTTAATATTATTATGTAAATAATAACATTCCTGAACCTAGCAATAAAATCTTGCTCCATATACGTCCGCATTCATGATTAAATCAAAGTTTTTCTCGATTTATCCGATCATAGTTCTAAATCTTTTCGTGTACCGAGTGTGGGGTCAGTGCGCATGATAGCCGTGCCCCATTTTGTTTAATTTAAAACAATAAAGAGTCCCGATGGTGCTCGTGCGCGGCCGTGGTGGACGTCTGGTGTCAGCGACTTGTGAGTGTGACGTCATTACGTGAGCCAGCGGATATCTACGCTTAGTCTATGAGATGAGAACATGCGCACTTTTTCTGAACGACAGGAAGGAAGCTGTGTTTGGAAAACTACTCACATGCTGATATTGTTTGATTTGTAGAGCACATAACATCACGTAAAATCAAGGCTCATGCGGTAAGTATCAAATCTGTGAGTTTGTGTCTATCTTTTTGTGTTGTTGTGTCAGAAAGGCGATGTAGTGGAAAAAAAAAGAAAACCAACGTAAACTATCGCCCATCTTTCCTCTGGCCGTGCAGCCGTGGGAACTCACAGACTGCTCCTTTCATGAGAAGATTTACTACGAGAACGTGGGCTATGGCAAACAGTCTACTACTTTGTTAATTTGTTTTATTATGAAAATGAGACAATACGCATACTTTTTATATTTTAAACATAACACACATCTGTAATACCCGACACATCCACATTTCGACAGCTAAAGCAAGTTAAAATGAAATAATAGTTTGCATAACATTTAATGTTGGTCTTCCGCCGAGTTACGCTGATTCCATAATTTATCTATAAACTCTTGTCCTTGGATTACATAATATAGTTATTTAGTATCTACATTAAGTTACGATAAGTGACATGATCATTATTGTAATCATAGCAAAAGCCATGCTTTTGGCAAAATATACAAATGCAAATACCGGCCGGTAAAGCTAGTAAATAATAAGTAATTAAAAGAACTAAGCTTCTAGCAAGTAAACAAAGGCGACTCATTAACGGGGGAAGTCACACGGCACCCTAAAGCGATAACAAAGTAAATAAACACGAACTAGACCTTTACTTATCTCTAAATAATAAACTGAAAGTTTCCTGAGATAAGGTTGACAGATCCGACATGTTTTTATCCGAATGTTTCAAGTTTTTTGTTTTTTTGCAAATTATTATGGTGTTTTACTGATCGCGTGCAAAACGGCGGACAAACTTGTTGACATTCGCAAGTTTATCTTCAGAGAATGGGAAAACAATTAGTTAGAAACTTTGCAGTGTTTTTATTTAAATTATTATTACTGACTTTGTTTTCCATTTCGATCAACTTTAATTTACACTGAAATCGAATCTTATCAAAACTGGCAGCAACTCACACACAGCTATCAACCATCTCTACAGACTTGAAAAACTCGATTCTTAGATACCATTGCACAAAAACAATACTAACTTATTTTTGTACATGATGCGACTCAGGGCATTCCTACTTTCCAAATAAAAATCTTTAACAGAAACTAGTTATTACTTTGTCCTCAGTAAAAAAAAACCTACCTATTAAACTGTTATTTACGACATACATAATTCATACAGAAAATACAGACATTTATATACATTGCGGTGACCTAAGATGAATCATGAAAATATATTTATTTTAAAATGTCGTTCTTTCAATATCGAATCAATCCGATATAATTTCAGTGATACCATTGCTCGTCATTTCAAAGTTAATGACTGTGTTATGTACATTTAAGTAAGGTTTGTATGAACAGCTGAAATAAATAATTTTGTACGTAATAATCTAATAAGACAAAGAGCGCACGTCATCACATTTGCATAATAATAACGTTATCATTCACTAAATTATATAAAAAGAACAAAGAAAATCTGGACGTTATCACGAAATCGGTAATAGATGAATATCTTTCATATATTACCTAAGTCATACACGGTGGGCATCCTGATTCGTGACACAAACTGTAGATAATCATTGTTTAAGTCCCTAGCTTGACCTTCCACAACTGATATATTGTTGGATGGTTATTAAAATATCTGTTATTCTTTATAAAAAATGTAACATTGACAAATGTTAGAGTCACAGTTAACGAACATTGGTCAATGTCCGTTAACATAGTATGGCTATGTATAAATCAGTGATAAAATGGAAAGAGACATATTTTGCACAATGCAACTTGTTTAGACCATAAGTCAATTTTCTATACTTCGTCAAAATTCTTATGGGTAAGGTTTTAAGACAAATTGCCTTGTTACTGATGGAACATATCTGTTTATCTGGCACTTACATGATCGTGTAGCTAATTTGATTATAATTTAATAAAATTGCCTGCTCTACTGGTATTATGCTTTTATGTACCGGTAGAGTTAGTACCAAAAATTTAACTGATTCTCAAACCTGCAATTTTCTTGTATGGTTCCCATTTATTTTAGACCGGAAGATTGAAATGATACGAGAAGTCGGTCGTCGCTATGATCAAATATGATTTCGTCTTACTCTACAAATGACTAAATACTTTAGCTTTAACCACAGAGACCATGTTTTAAAACCTCATTCAGCCGCTGTCATGATTTTAGTTTAAAACGATGTTTTTGATATTCTAAGTTAGGTACTATTTATTATTTTCCAAATTCTTAAACTTCTCTGATTTTTATAATGTGTAATTACAGCACAAAGGAACGTAGTAAATTCTAATATTTGGTTGTTTTCAATTAAATGAACGCGTTTATGTTTATAATTTACGTAAATTTTAATCGTTAACAAATTGCATTTGACCTCGTCTGGTATTATATACGAACATGTAAATAATCGTAGTATTTGGATCTATAAAGTTTACTCACGCGATGCAAATATACCACATAGGTACATATACATACTCGTATGTATTACATGGTTACGTTATAGTTACTTACGTTACGGTAAGTAACGTAAAGGCCAGTCTCTCCCTTCACTTGTGTTGTGGGTCTCGCAAAAGCAAACTTAGGAATATTTTGAGATAAAGGCAATAAAATAAGATAATAATGTATGATCTTTTGGGTATAAAGGACTTGTAGTAGGTCTATCATAACGTGGAGCGATGCGATGACCTGGTAAAGGTCGTGGGACTCCTTCGGATGCGAGAAGCGCAGGATCGGTTGATTGTGCGACGCTTAGAGTAGTCCTACGGCCAGTGTTGGACGTCTTACCGAGGTAGGATGATGGTGTTGGTCGTGGCGAAGATATGGATCGTCAGATGAACGAGTTACCTACCTATCAAACTAAGATAAAGGTCACAAACGGGTTTTGGGATGTTTTATTAGTACAGTAAAAAGATGCGGCCGTTTATCTTCATAAGATCAAACCTTTATCTGTGTTTTACGCGATTAGACGAGATAACCAGACCTTCTTTTGGTAGAGCATTTAATCTGCAGTCTACACTAAAAAACCGATAACACACGATTCTACTTGAAAACATCCTCTTTTTTTCGACCAAAATTATTTTTTACCAGACCTCTAAAGTGGTTAGCCTGACGCGACTAAGAGATCTGTCTGTGTTCTGTATATAAACAAACATGTGTACTTGTGGTACCGGTGTGAGGTGTCTTACGAGCCAGTACCCCGCGTTGCCCCGAAAGGTCACCTGCGCCGGCGCAACACCGCTCACTTCAAACTATTCGTTTCTATGACTTCGGCATTGTGTAATGCACCTTATGTAATTACTAACACATATTTGTTTGATTTGTTCGCTTTTGAAATGTTTCTGTTATTTCGATAGTTTGGTAAGGCAGTAGTGAAAACAAAATTGGAAAAAGTAACATGGTGTACGTAATTAATGTTGTGAGTTGTTAACATAATATTTAAGTATTCGAAGTCTAGTGAAATATGCGGGTCTAGGATCTCAAGGGTAACCGCCGGTAACGACTTAACGAGTAATTGAAGACCAGAGAGGTAACTTGTATTATAGGTAAGTAAACAAAGGAAGAAGTAGAGTCTTTGCTCATGCAGGTGTTTTTATTTTAGGCTCCTTAGTATTCGTATATATAGGTATGAATTCCTTCAAACGCTTGTTATGTTTCCACTAAACCAATTGACCAAACAACAAACCATCTGACCATAAAATTGACGTACCTTAATCTTTATAAAACTATTCTGAAACCGGATTTTCTTTTGTCCAAAATTCCATAAAGCAGTCACAAAAAATCAATTAATTATATTTCTTCACAAAACAACCGCTTTAAAGCCGCAGTCAAAGTCGCAATAACCGCAATTATTTTACAAGGACGCCATAAAATAACACTAAAACTATGCAAGTATGAGTAATCTACAGTTACTACTAACTCACCGAAAGGTCTCCAAATAAACAACAAACAGTATCACACAGTTAACTGAGATTCCTCAAAAAAAGTCAATAGAAAACACTCGCGATTGACAGGTATGCGATAATTTGACAGCTGTCAAATAGTGGCGCGAACGTCCGCGGTTGTCGGGCAGCGATGGCGGAATGGCGCGGCCGGTTGCACGCCGGTCGCCGCGACTGCGCCTGCGATTACAAAGTTACGACACCAACTTGTTATCTATTCCACCTCATTGCGTATGCGACTATACGGAGAACGTGGTTACTGCGGTTACCTTACAAGTTACAGGGTAGGTATAGGTTGTGACCGATTTTTGTGACGTCATGACCTTGCACCAGATTGATATTGGGCAATTGGCGGTCAATAGATAAGATACGGTTTTGATATCGCAAAATTAATTTTCAAGTTTAAAACTTTGAAAATTTGATCCTGACACCATTATTTTCTTACCTGTACCTAATGTCACAAAACCAACTACCAGTGGCGCTAGCCCAAGTTCGAAAGAATTTGAAGTATTTGGAGACCTTTGCCTAGTTTACGCAGGCTAACAGTAATAGGAACCTTATGTTCCAGGTATCGATAGAGCCCGTCGGGGCTGCGGATTCCCATCGGGGCTGTGGTTCCCCGTCGGGGCTGTGGTTCCCCGTCGGGGCTGTGGTTCCCCGTCGGGGCTGTGGTTCCCCGTCGGGGCTGTGGTTCCCCGTCGGGGCTGTGGTTCCCCGTCGGGGCTGTGGTTCCCCGTCGGGGCTGCGGATTATCGAAAGAGATGACGTGGCCTCGGCACAAGGGCAAAGAAGGAACATGGGTTCGGTTTTTAGTCAGTAGAAATCTGACACTCCCCTTCGCTCTGCTCCAGAGCGGGGGGGGGGGGGGTCATTTGATGATTTTCCACACACCAAAAAAAAAAGGTATCGATAGAGAAGAGTAGAGAAAGACCAAAGAAACGATGGATGGACTTAGTAAAGAATGATATAAGTAGGTAGTAAGAAAGGAGGTGTCTCATGAGATGACGAGAAACAGAGAAGGAGGTATGGAAGAAGAAGACATGCTGCGCCAACGCCAAATTAATTGGGATAAAGGCAAGACAATGATGATGATGTCCCGGGTATCGGCCGGGTATGGTGACGATAATATTACACGGTATTCAAGATGTTGTACCGAACATATAGGCGTTGTTCAGGAAGGAAGGAAACCGGCTTGTGCGGCGGTATCTCACGACTCATCGTTTGGTTCTAGCTAGTGTTCCCATGGAGATCGTAATGAGATAAAAAAAGAATAACAAAATGCAGTTTAGGGTTTACAAGAACAACATGATCGAATGCGAACTATCGAATTCAAATATTTTGAAAACTCCAGGATGTCGTCATAGACATATATCACCAAGGTTCGCCTTTACATCAAACGACTCTCCGAATCTTGCTTTTAGCACGAACGGTCAATTTCATCTTATTCTAGATCTAATCGACTACCATCCACATTATTGAGCTAAACCAATCAATATCCTGTTTGAGAGCAGAAACACAAATAAAAAACTAGTCAATTAGTCATCAAAACCTTTCCCCTAATATGCTGGTGTCGCCTTCCAATCTTCCAGATGCATCATACCAATATTTTTACATGAACCTAATGCCTGTCTGACCTCTTCAGCCCCTTTACTGGGTATAGCCCCTTCACGATATCCCTTAGTAAGACTGGTTGACACTGTTGACAGACATCCGGGCTTCGTTCGTTGTAGTCAACCCATAACGACTGTATCCGACAGACACTGGCAGACTTCCTTTGGCAGAACTGCTATCAATCCAAATCAAGCTCACCCCCGTTACCTGTCCTTCACCGTTACTGATAACAACGGTACTGCAGTCATACACAAGTAAGCTCGGCTGATATATAGCTTGCGCCCGCGCAGCATGCTAACGAGATCGCGCGCAAGGAAGTGACGTAACTCTCACTCGTGTCTTATGTCGTATAATGCGAGATTATGATTATGTCACCGTCAAGACGTTACGAGATTTGGTATATTTCGTATTTATTTGGAATTTTAGCGCATGTTTGTGAATTATGTTTGTTTGTGTAACGCGATTTGAATTTCGGTCCGAGACTCGGAAACAGATTTATGATGAAAGATAAGGAAAAAGGGAATAAATCCCATCGAAGATCTGTACAGTACAGGAACAGGTTGTCTTTCTCGATCTCTGGGCTTCCCCAAAAATATTGACAATATTGTAAGACGTCGGGATTCGGGATAACATGACAAAAAACATACAACGACTTGAAGGGATTCCGAGAGATCAATTTGAAACTACGAGTACATATTAAGTTTTTGTGTAGAGCAGAGTAAAGTAGAGTAGTAGTGCAAAGCATTTTCAAATATTGGTTGGCTCAACTGCAGCAAGTTAATTATGCAACGCTAGTACTCGTATCATCACCTCTAAACTTATATCAACTGCCTAATCAAACAAGACTCGATCATAACTCACGACTTTATCGAACTAAGCATAGATAGTCGTCAATCAATCGGCACTCCACTTTGATGATCAGATGCCAAGCTCGTATGCGCGCGCGCAGCTATGGCTCACGACTTCCCCTGCATACTTAGTATGGCACTAGATGAGTTGCATGCTTTAGATATGAATCTATATGTTTCTGAATTATGGTGGAGATAGGGCTGTCTGAATCCGATGGAGGCGAGTAGCACAGGATCGGTCAATGTAGCGATGCTTGGAGGAGACCTATGTCCAGCTGTGGTAGTCTTAGATGATGGTGAATAGAGAGACGTAAGCAACGCGCCCGTTGTCCCCGGCAAAACGAGGTTAAGTTGCAGTTATATATACGCCCCATATATTAGAAGGCGAGCTTTGATGTTAATATGAGAGGGCATCAGAAGTCCAGAATCCAGTAACACTGACAATTATTATTTCCTGAGAAAAAATCCAATATAATATTTCGTCACACCAGGAAAATTTAATCACAGTCGTGGTTGCTCTTACGACCTAAGAATCAAGATCAATATCTAAAGAAATGCAAGGCTCGAAGCGAACTGGTCAGTTCAATATGGACATTGCTCATTGGAATTACAAGGATAAAATAAATAGCTGCATTACTAAGCTGGCAGTCTTTGCTGATAGCTTATCTAAGAGATTAGAATAGAACATTGACTTAAATCAACGGTAGCAAACGGGTGCAGGCCCTGAGCAGACGATACTACGGACAAATACGGCTTTGTATGTACCCGTGGTCCCTCTCGTAGTCCCTTGAAGGGACAACGGGCACAAAAGTACCCGTGGTCCCTTTTTCAGATATAACCATACCAAATTAAGAAGGCGATCAGTCACAAACTACAAGGAGGGCAGAAGCATCGGGAATAATGTAGCTTCCCGTTACGGGGGGGAGGGGGGTGGTTATATTTTTTTTTATTATAAATGGGCTTGCTCTTGACTTCTATATTTTATTTTAAACAAAAATCAAATGCAACAGCGTACAAGCGGGGGAGGAGCAGAGGGGTAAAGGGGAGTAGGTAAGTCACAAACTACCAGGAGGGCTAAAAAATAAATAAAAAAACAAACAAACTTCCATTTGATTTTTGTTTAAAATAAAATAAAAATGTAAACCCCCCCCCCCCCCTTATCGGGAAGCTACATTATTCCCGATGCTTCTGCCCTCCTGGTAGTTTGTGACTGATCGCCTTCTTTATTTGGTATGGTTATATCTGAAAAATCCCAGTACGAGAGGGACCACGGGTACAAACTACAAAGCCACTATTTTGAGTATAGTCTATTCAGCACCTTAGGAAGGTGCGAAGTTGTGGCAGTTAGGAATAGTTAGGATGTGCAACTCATTGTTCTAAATAGTTAACCGTAGAAGGCAAACAAAGCAGTGTGTATGTACTAGATGTCATATTCCAATGGCTCCATATTAAAAGCATTGTTAATAGCTGAGTACTACTTAAGTACGGTAGCGGATTCTTATCCTTCTTTCCTTGAGACTTGGGTTCGATACCGGTTTTGATCCTAGTACAGATGTCTGATGATCATACCATTTGCATGAAATTGTCTGTATTTTTGATGCTATCTAAATGCTTTAAACTCAGACATAAACTAGACTGTGTGTGAACTTTTCGAAATGGCTATATTACCTATTACGATAGCACAGTGTTACGCAATTAGACTGCAGAATCTGATGAAGTAACGAAAAATTCGCTTCTTATTGACAATACATCAGATTAACGAAAAGGTATTGAGATATCCGTTATGGAATTTAGACAATGAGATGATTAGCAATGACTGCTGCCCAATGAAACGTCAATAATAATTGTGATTAACATGTAAAACTTTCCAGGATTTTATTAATTCATTAAAGCTTATGAAATAATAATCATTTTCGCTTGTGTAGACTCTTTCCTAAAGGTCCAGTCGTACTAACGCTGGGAGCGTTAGTACGACTGGACACCCAGGAAATCACACCCGGAAATATATAGAAGTCCTACCTTAGTTCCAGTAACCAGTACGTCCACTCAGTGAGGGTTCCAGGCAGGCACTGGAGTGCGACCCTGTTCTATGCGCTATATACTGACAGGATCACAGAGCACTATCTTTGCACCGAAGCGTTACCTAGCTCAAGTGACGCGTACATGAGCTTGTAATTAAAACAGATAGAATACTATTGTAAGTGTACTGTCAAATGAACGATTTGGAAACATTTATGAGTGGTGGAAATTAATATTATGATTGTTACGCTCAATTAATTTGATAAAAATGGTTATAAAACGCTGTGCATGTTTGCAAATAGATATTATATTATTACTTTAAGTTCGTTCGTAAAAACAAACCTTGGACAGGGGCTGCTAAGAGTACTTCGAGAGGTACTCGTTGAGATGTTATGTTAACGGAAACCAGCACAAGAGCGCCGTTACATTAACTTGGCCACAGACTTGGTCCAACAAATCTAAAACGTTCCATTGACTTGAAAGAAGACTAAAAGCTGTATTACAGCCGTTATTGATCGAAGATCACAGCCAACCATAACCTATCCCTGTTGTTAGGACCGTGTCGAGTGGATAACATCATCAACCTATGCCTAACGTTTCTACTAATGGGAGGAAGTCATAATTCATTCACGCAGGCCCATTGTAGGGTAGTGGCTGTCACTGTCTTGGAATTGTTGATTCTAGGATATCCCCGATTTTAATTATGTCATCAGGATATATAGCAGTAGAAAAATCCACGAAGTGTAGGTACAGGACCCCCCAAGTGACGACTCTCGGAGGTAGGTTAAATAACCATTTCTTTAAAAACAGTCTCTTCACGTAAGCCAGCCGTCAATTCAGACCACACAATAACTTAAAGTGATCCAGCTTTATTTAAACCATTATGGTAAGAGACCACCCGTAACCATGAAGTATCATTTTAACGATCATTCATTACACAGAATACATTGCTGAGAAAAATCGAAAATTAGCACGAGACTAGGGGTCGCTCCGGATACTAATATTAATTTAAACTAGGAAGAGAGGCAACAGAAGGTAATTATCAATTACAGAGCGGTTGGTCATTGGATACATTAATTTGCTTGGGTGATATTAGACCCGATTTGCAACAATTTTGAAAGGCACATAAAAAAAAGGTGTTCTGTTTATCCGAAATGACACTTGTCGTGTACATTTTACAGGGACGATTGAATTGTTTCATAGTCTTTCAAAGTTATTTATTATGCCTTGTGATTGGGACTGTAGCGTCATTTGGTTGTTGTTTTGTTAGACAATCTAAAAGTGCCTGTGACTGGCCTTGAAACAAATGCTTTATTTTTGATTTTGAATATGCCTCGTGTTGTCGCGAAGTATACGTGTACTGGGTGCCAATAGCCAGACTTGAACTTGAACTAAAAATATCGATGTAGATATTTTTTGCATTAATCTGCATTTTGTCTGTCGAAAAACCCATGAACGCACTTATTAATATGTATTATTTCGTATTCAGATTGGATTGTTATGTAATGTCTTTGTGCTCAAAAATAGTGCGTATTACGTAATTCTTATTTAAAGACAAACAATGTGATTCTTGTTTGAATACGCCGCAGATGAATGAAAGTTTGCTAGTGTGCTATCAACCTCAGAGACACGGTTGACCCTGCTAATAAGAATGGCCACACTGCACATTATGACCCCCAAATCAACATTCCACGAGAAAAAATCCAGAAAAAGATTTTTTTTCAGGATTATGCTCTTCATAACTTCGTGATCTGTATAGTTATGAGATTTTCAATCTCATAACTATACAGATCACATCACTTCAGCATCATATCATCAAACATAGACGATTGACAAGGCAGAAATATGTGACAGCGTGCGTGTATGACCAGATAAACGAATATGTAAGAATCTGTGGGGTTCTTAAGTGTCTGCCAAGAAGTTTATTTATGTAGGTAAGTGTATGAATGAGAACGCTCTAACATGCTCTAGTCGTCGTGAGCATTTTTGTATACTGTCACCTATAACATAATGAACCACAAATAGGTATCCATCCGACTTCAAGCTCTGTGAGAGCATGAAAATTCCCAGGGTTGTACATAATTTCCCTCAACGAAAGAGACAAATAGGTATACAAGCTGTAATAAACTACAAGAACTAACAACCTGCAAAGATTAAGTTAGTGTTTTACTGTTCACAAGAATTAATAACATCAAGTTATTGGCAACTGCTCCTCAATGTATCATTATGTCAATGTAGCGGAGTCCAGGCAGCTGCTGAACGTGCATGGAAGCACGCATACGTTACATAATGCTGTATGTTTAGCATACAAATTGTTTAGGCACGTTCGTAAGCTTGCAAGACTTGCTGGCGCGCCTCTTCTGACTAACAAAAGTCACGTGGCTCTGGGCCGTGATGGGATATAGCACACAACAAAAACATTAAAATTTTTGTGTTATCTGCTGTATCCCATGATCCCATCACAATCATATCCCTTTTCTTAAAAAAATAATGGGCAAGGATAGAACGAATAGGTATTATTATTTTTTGGGTAGGATCACTCGCTGGTCAACTCTATCTAGAAGCTTCAACCGAACTATCATGCAGTGTACTCAAATGAATATAAAGCCTGCTGTACATGTTGGCCGAGCTTAGACCAACGCGAGCCTAGACAAATGACACTACTTACAAGGCAAGCGCTACTGTCCAGTGTGGTCCAGTGTATATTTTTACTTTTTTTTATCTTTGTGCTGTATGTTTTTAGGATTCTCTCCGGTATATATGGTTATGATAGGAGACGTTTATAACTTTCAATGAACAAATTCATTGAATCATTAGATTGACATTATTACCTCCATAAGGCATCGCCTCTAGTTTACAAGAAGCTCCTTTCATCACAATGTACATAAAACTTAATGTGCTTGCAATCAGATAGCCGAGCACATAAACTTGTACATTATAAATAAGTTAGTTATGAGTAAACAAAGAGTAATGTTGTCTGGACGTCGTAAATACTGAAACTGTGCATGTTTGTATGACTCAGAAAGCTATATACTTAGTTATGGCTTCTTCCATGATGGTCAGGATTTAAAAATAAGTAGAATTAAGTACCTACATAATATACAACAGACATTGACGGCATGACTAAAAGTACAGTCGCCAGCGCATAACTTTCCATATCAACCATAATAATCAACGATAAAGTTGAAATTTATTAGAGACATTTTGTAGTAGAAAGAATGATGGATGGGCTATGGGTGGGTATGGACTGTTTAGAGGATAAGAGGAAGATATGTCAAGAAAGGAGGGAGGTGCCTGACGAGAAAAATTGTACACTTTATAGGTATATTGCAGCGATCCAATAAATTGTAATCATTAGACCTAATATCTCACCTATGACAAACAATAAATGAATTCGAATTTGAATTTAAGATTTTTATTTTATTTTTATTTTATTAATAGGAACAGCAAACAGTTACAAAATAAGGACTTACAACTAATTTAACATAGTAACAATTTGGTCATAAAGTAACCCACAACGCTGTTCACAAGTAGGCGTAGAATTTTGGGTAATAATAGAACTAATCGCTAGGAATATTGATAGCAGCACGTGTGACAATTAACTTTTAGATGATGACGAGTATTAAAGAACTTCTTCTTTATATGAAGCGGAAGACATGTTGCGCCGACTCCAAATTCATTGGGATAATGGCAAGAGAATGATGATGACGAGTAATAGTCCTCCTGACCGTTTTCCGGCCACGGCGGCCAATCCCAGCGGAGATCAGCCATCTGCGCGGGAGATATTATAGTGCACAAGTGTGTGCGCAGGCACAAGTGCACTCTCTGTTCCCTTTTCTCTCATAGTCCGATGGGACGGCAATCCGACACGACCGGAGAGAGATCAGGCGCAGGACCAACGGCTTTACGTGCTTTCCGAGGCACGGGGGTACTATACCGCCTCCTTCCAAACTCCGGGCTACTACTGGGAAATTTCTAATGAAAAACCCAATGGCATTTTTCGCCGACCCGGGAATCGAACCCAGGACCTCACGCTCTGCAGTCGACCACTAGACCAACGAGGCAGTTTGATGACGAGTAATGAAGTGTTGGCGTCCGTTTAAGTACCTGGTCATAAACTAGGATATAATTAAAAAAGGTTAATTAGATAGGTACTAGGTTCGTGTTAATTATTTCCTACTGGAGTAACCGTCTAAGAGATACTTTGATAGATTTGGAAAAACAAACGAATAATAACAGAACGACGTTCTCACTGTAGTCACGGTTATAGGAAAACATTATACAACATCCGGTTACTTCATACCTACTCAAATTTTGTATTTCCCCACAAGTTTATTACTTATGTTTAGGTACAAACCTCGTGCTAACCACACTACCCCCGGTTTGTGTGATAAGTAGTGACCTTATCATCGCTACACTAGTCTACAATGTTGCAAGTGCAACATTGTCATCTAACTTACAAAGAACAATGCTCAAAAATGTATGGACACCGTCCCCACCCTTGTAGCACTTTGAAACCTATGTCAATGGAAGGGTCATATAGACACCTTATAATTTTATTGTATGACAGCGAAACTGAAATGTGCATCCAAAAAAAGTTATATCGACGTAAATAAACCGGAATCAGTAAAATAATAATTAATGTTACCGAGCACGATGCTTTTATTTGTTACTGTAAGCACTACATGAGGTCATCGAGCATTGTACTGAGGTCGTTTATGGTCTCAGCGTACTCGCCATTGACGTTGATGCCTAGTCCTCCCCAGTCCAGAACCTTGAAGACATCCTTCAGTACATTGCATCACGTGATCATTGAAACATTTGTAAACTTATAACTGATGAAGATAAAAAACATAAAAAAAAATTTGAGTATGAATGTAGATAAGTAGAGGAAGAGTATAAGAGTAGAGGAAGACCAAAGAAACGATGGATGGACTGTGTGAAGGATGATATAGCTAGAGAGGAGGTGACTGCTGAAATGACGAGAAATAGGGAAGTATGGAAATTGGAAGAAGTAGACATGTTGCGCCGACCACAAATAGATTGGGATAAGGTCAGGAGAATGATGATGAAGTTATCTTCATCATCGTTGTTCTTGTTTCTGGAAGATGTGAACTTGGTCCCAAAATTTCTCCGAATTCCTAAATTCTTTATACCTATGCAAGATGCATGTGAACAAATGACCAGCATTTTAGACCCCCAAGGAAGAGTAACAATTACAATTCAACTCTTCTCATGCGAAATGAAATGAAATACAAGTAGTTAGCCAGGAAATTGGCTTGCAACTGAATACAACAAAAACAAAAATAATGACAAACAATAAGAAAATCCCCATACGCGTCGACAACGGTCCTCTGGAATATGTTGAAGAGTACATATATCTAGGCAAGCAAATATCCTTTAAAAGATCTAGACACCGAGATGAACTGACTAGACGTGTAAACATGGCCTGGAACAAATTTTGGAGTTTTAAAGAAGTTCTTAAGTCAAAGATTCCTGTAAGACTGAAGAAAAAAGTCCTAGACTCTTGTATATTGCCTTCTCTTTCTTATGCATCACAAACATGGATATTCAACAGACATACTAGTAACAAGATACAAACCACCCAAAGAGCCATGGAGCGGAGCACTCTAAATATAAAATTAAAACATAAAAGAACTAATATATATGTGAGAAATACAACTAAAGTTATAGATGCTCTACAACACTGCAAAAAACTAAAATGGAAATGGACTGGCCATGTTGCACGTATGGGAAATGATAGATGGACAAAAAAGATAACCACTTGGAAAGGACCATCAGGAAAGAGAAAAAGAGGTAGACCAAAAGAGAGGTGGCTCGACGAAATACTGAAAACAGTGGGAAATAACTGGACGGAACTAGCAATAGATAGAGATAAATGGAGAAAAATGGAGGAGGCCTTTACTCTGTAGAGAGGTCCTTAATAATAATTAATGATTTGTTTTGCATGTTAAAATGATTTTTTGTTTCATATTTTATTATTTTTTGATATTTATTTTGATTGTGAATGTTGATTTTTATTTGAACTTTGATTTTATCTTTAATTTTGTTTCTGTGATTCTTATTTTAATTTTAATCTTAATTTTGTTTTCTATGTAATTCTAATTTCGATTTTAAATTTTGATTTTGATACTGATTTGATTTTTATATATGTTTGTTTGAGATTTTAACTTAAATCTTAATCCTGATTTTAATTTGATTTTGATTGTAATTTTATTTGATTATAATTAGGTAAATTTATTGATTTTGATTTTATTTTGTTTTAAATTTTAATTTTAATGGTGATTTTAATTTTGATTTTAATTTTGATTGTTATTTTGATTTCGATTTTCATTTTAATTTTAAATTCGCGTTGTTATGTTTTATTATTAAAACTCAAAGTTAAATTTATTTTAAAATATCGAAATGTATTTAATGTGAAATTGTACTATTTTTTTATTAAGGAATAAACAAGGCTTTATTATTATTATTATCTTCTCATGCCTTCGCCGTAGTCCTTGGGTAGGAAAAGAGTTTGACTCTATTACTCATTACTGGGTGGAACTATTATATGATGCCAAAGAATAAATGAATATGGTTCCAGCCATTATCATGAATCTACAACTTAGCTAGATGTCTGGCATTAAGAATTTAAATAATAGTAATTTAAAAACATTCATTTGGAATCCCCAAAATCTGGTAAAACGGAAAGTTTGAGGAAAAAAATCACGAAAGCACGTGATGTAAGAATACGTAGGACATAGGAATGCTATCTAATATAATACCCACCTGCATCAATCTAAATTGCTCTGTCCTTGTGAAAGTCCAGCGAAATTGGCATATCACATTATTATCAAGTACAAAGTAATTAATCTATATTTACAGCTGTTATTTTTATCGAAGTGGGACTGATATTTTATATACGTCATTATTAAACATTCTGAGGGTGAAACACTTGTTTCGAATAAAATTCCTTTTATAATGGTAAGTAATCGGAA
Organism: Diarsia dahlii; assembly: GCA_949775195.1. Classification (NCBI taxonomy): domain Eukaryota; kingdom Metazoa; phylum Arthropoda; class Insecta; order Lepidoptera; family Noctuidae; genus Diarsia; species Diarsia dahlii. The sequence goes on from OX459209.1 coordinate 20,773,817, forward strand.
TGAAAAAACATTAAAACTTAATGAATTAAAATAAGTACTTGTTATTCAGTAGTTCATCACTATGAACGCCTTAGTATTGGGCAACTCTACCTACCTTACTAGCACACCCCGCGAGTTCAAAGGTAGGTAAACCCTGAAGACTTCGTGACACTTATAAGTCGCGCACTCACTCTCCAAACTCAATTATCGCACGACAAAACTAAAGGCCAGGGCCTGCAGTCTCTACACTAATAACGACGCTACGACTGTCGTTAAGTCGAGAAATCGTAAACTTTCTGTAATAGATTTTCAGCTTTATTTCAACAGCTTAAGGTTGAAAATCTATTAAAGAAAGTTTACGATTTTACGACTTAGCGACAGATTTTTATCGTTATTTAGTGTAGAGACTGCAGGCCCTGCAGTCTCTACACTAAATATCGTTAAAAATCTGTCGCAAAGTCGTATCGATGTCAAATTTATTTAATAGACATTCAGCTTTATTTCAACAGAGACTGCAGCCCCAGGGCCTGCAGTCTCTACACTAATAACGACGCTACGACTGTCGCTAACTCGTAAAATCGTAAACTTTCTTTAATAGATTTTCAACTTTATTTCAACATCATAAGGTTGAAAATCTATTAAAGAAATTTGACACCGATACGACTTTGCGACAGATTTTTAACGATATTTAGTGTAGAGACTGCCGGCCCTGCAGTCTCTACACTAATAACGACGCTACGAATGTCGTTAAGTCGAGAAATCGTAAACTTTCTTTAATAGATTTTCAGCTTTATTTCAACAGCATAAGGTTGAAAATCTATTACAGAAAGTTTACGATTTTACGAGTTAGCGACATTCGTAGCGTCGTTATTAGTGTAGAGACTGCAGGCCCTGGGTTGAAATCGGACGAGAAAGTGCGTTAAAAATAATCTGTCAGTATTGTCAATAAACGAACGTCAAAACATTAAGCGATTAAAAGGGACACGTGTCCAGCACGTGTCAGCATTTCAGTAAAGATCGTCACGGGTCTAAAAATATCTTATAATGAAAAACTAATTTACTGGTGACGTACAGACAGATTTTCTTTTTTATTATAATGAGGTGAGAGCTAAGGAAAAATATTTGTTCATTCATTCCCAAATAGGATATAATATAGAAGATCAAGTTTGTATGTTAGGTATATTATTATAGATATAACGTATAGGTAGTTCGTCAGTTTTGCCGATGGAGAATCCCAACGAGTACACGATTTGTCACAAATTACCTAGGTCTATCTCATTTAATCTCATAAAAATATATCCCTGACGTACCAGAATGCTACGGTCTAAAACTAGCTGAAAAAGGACAAAAACAAAATGTTACAAACCGAGTCCAAAACTGGATGGACATGATGTTATTGAATACATCACGATGAGTTTCCTTGTTGACTGTTGTGTTGCTGGTCAGACCAAATCCAGTTTCACACACTCTTGATCGATTTTTTCAAAACACAAAACAAGTTTAGTTTCACAAATGCTAAAGCATGTTTTGTAAAAAAATGCACTGAGGAAACCGGATCGTGGGGTTTTATCAAATTATCAGTTAGAAATAACTTAGTTTATGTGCATTAAACATGTCTCATTTCACTTTAGTCTCACTAATGCTGTTAGTAACAAATCAGTGGTCTAATTGATCACTTTTAAGAAACAGGCTTATTGTGCTACTAAGAAATTATATAACTCAATTAATGGATATTCTTTAATAAGTTGAAAAGAACTTCATTACTCTTTTAACACACACACATTTTTTATTGACTTTTCTTTTCTCTCATTAGTTAAATGATTCTTTAATCCATATTTAAAAACGTTTTAACCAAATTGTCTTTTTCATTAATTAAGAATTTAGTACAATTCATTATTGTAAGACAATCCGCCGGTACTGATACAGTTCAATGCTTCACAGATAAGGTGATTGGGTGCGCGTGCGCAAGTACTCGCGATTGGTGCTTGCCTGCTTGGTACTTCAGCCGTGTGCAATGTTTACTATGCGCGCAGACCTAATGGACGATTAAATTAGAAATGGGGACAGGAGGAAGACAATTAATAAATTTACAGCATTTAATCATTGCTTTCATTTCTAACGATATAGAACCAAACGAGGCAATGTGTCTCACACTCCCTGATAAACTATATAATTTGGCTTAGTTGGTGTCACGATCGCTACGACTTCCTATATATATTATGGTGGAACTTTACTTGATTGATGATAACCTTTACTTTAATTAAGAAAAAATATGACCTATGTTATAGCCAATCGGCTATAACATAGGTCATATTTTTTCTTAAATGAAAGCAAACCACATCAGAACCACTGCGAAAGTGCAAAATACACACAGCACAAGCAGTCGTTGATAAGGGCAGAAACCTACCTGACAACTCTACTAAATCTGTCTTATGAACAACCTAATAGTCTGATTAGGTAACCAGCATGGTTACACATTGCTGTATCGGGCTGTAAAACACCTGAAAAGGCCACTGTACTTATAGATCAACTCGAGTGCCACACTCGGAATGGAAGCTAATAAAATTGTCGAGGGCTCTGGAATAAGTGGAGCGCTAGCGTTTAGCAGTTTATTAGGTACATCATTTATCCACTCTAATTAGATAATCGCTACAGTAGATATTTGATTATTATAGTTACTAGGTTTTGCTTTTCTTTTTATCATTACTGTTATATCTCCTCCCACTAGGTGGACCGATGACTTGGTCAAGGGACCCGCTGGATTAGAGACGCACGGGACCGGTCAATGTGGGGACACCTGGGGGAGGCCTATGTCCAGCAGTGGACGTCTTTTGGCTGAAATGATTTACTGAAGATCGTCATTACCCTGAAAAAAGCTCGTTTTATTCTGTGCTGTAGCGCTCCATAATCTTACATGATTTCAGAATAAAACTAGCTAACAGGGGCCCAATTCTGTAAAATAGCTAACTTATCAATAGTGTGTCGGTTGTGTCTCAATAGACTATTCATTGACATTTGGTATTCTACAAATATTTATGGTCATTGACGTGCCACTGTAGTGACATTGAAACGCCATAGTAGGACTCTAGGGTAGTCTGTAAATATATTTCAAGTGAAATCTGACAGTTGTGTCTATCGTGTTTGGCTATCGAACTGCCATTGTGAAGCCATCGAACAACGACACCTCTTTTCCCTATTGCATAATAATGTCTGTAGTGTGTCGATAGAGTGTCAATGGCGTGTTGCTTATTTCTAAGTTACAGAATTGGGCCCCTGATCTGTCTGTCTGTAACGATGTCCATTTACGAAACGTCGTTAATGCTCGCGGTTTATTAGGTAAGTCCTGTAGGGTGCTAATACAATTTATGAATAGGAGAGCATAAGAAGAATAACTCTCTATATAATTTTCAGTAGGTAGGTAGCCCTATTATTCAGTATATAGGTACCTAACCGATGACTCAGTACATTCAATTAAGCTGAAGTCACGCCAGACTGCATGACTGTTTCACCTTTACCTAGACCTGCCCGATCATCCTTCTTATTCACTCTAAATCTCCCGTAATCATTGCATTACGATTAATTGTGGCGACCCAAAGTGTCCCGAAGTGTCTCAAGCACGTAAGGTACCTACACAACTACTCTATCAATGATAATAATTGATAGCAAAGCTGTGATAAAGAATGGAGTGGTGTCGCGCGCAAAACACTTAAGGAGATGGTTGTTATGGAGTTTCTTTGTTTTAGGTGTCTTTTTGATGAATTAAAGGTCAATATAAATAGTACATTATGGTACAAGTGTGTAATGTTGGTGATTACCGCCGAGGCGCCATTGAGACCCGAGCCGTCAGGTGAGGGTCTTAAGATAGCCGAGGACGGTAATCATCAATACACACGTGTATCATACGACGTTTTTCAACACACTTGTGAAGAAAATAATACTAAAAAGTCATCTTCAACAGTTAGAGCGAGTTCTGATTTTTTTTTTCACAATAGCGGGAAAAAATTATCGGTTTTCCTATGCGCGCGCATCTACAGTTCGGCCAACTTATCTGTGCAGGCGGGAAAACACGGAACTAAAATAAATGTACTAAGTTTGACGTAGCGATGCATATTTCTTGACCAGTGGCGCCACCATGAAATTCAAACTTAAAATGGTCATACTGCTGTAACAATGACGATCGACCATAGACTAAAAGAATGAGGTTAATTTTTTTTAATTTTTTTTTAATTACCTAGCCTATTCTGTCCCACTGCTGGGCAAAGGCCTCCCCCATTTCTTTCCAGCTCTCCCGGTGTTGTGCCTTCTCTGGCCAATCAGTCACGAACGAGTTAATAAATTTACAAAAAAAGTTTTAAATATTACAAAAGTTATATTATTTGAGTGAAAGTTTCATTTATTAAAAACGTACAAGTTAAAATCTATTTAAATTCAAAATTGCATGAAATGAGCAAGCACTAGGTACATTAATTTATTTTTACTACTGAACACGATCTTTTTTGTATCGAAACTTTTTTAAGAACATAGCAACACAACCAATAAAAAAAAAACGGTATTACCCGGTTAAATTGAAAATGCTCTGTTTACTCGCATGTAATTTGCAATATGGTACTAACTTAACTTTGTAGTGATAATTCTATTATGCACTAGTGTATAATATTATTATGCACGTGTGAGTTATAGTTCGGTTTATGGCCCTAAGAACGATGTAATAAGGCTCACTTTACGAGCAAGTGTGTTGAAAAAAAAATGTGAAATCAATGTAATGTTGGGGTTCCTAATGGGTGTTATTAAAGAAACAACCACATCGGTTAAGTACTATTTAATGAATGCCTTGGTAATACTCTAAAATAATGCATATAAGGTATAGTGCAAACTCAGCATACATACTGTTATAAAGTAGCGTGCTTACTTACTAAACTAAAGGAGCATACATATTATTCTCACACTTCACCTCCCGGGGACAAAGAAAAAAAAAAAAGAGATTGATATCTTTTTTTTTCATAATTATTACTAGAAAGACTAGCTAGAAAATAATAGTGTTTAAAAGACATATAGTTACTTATTACAAATAAAATAGTATATAAATTTATCCTTATCATTATACATTGCAATGTTATCTAAAACTAAGTCTTACATTTAAATCTATTGACAGAAAGGCCTAGTCCTATTCTTATGTACTAATTCAATTTTATTATTTTTAATTATTTTTACGTTACAACCTAAATCTTCCGTAACTGTATAGGGACCTTTAAATATAGCATCTAATTTACTACGTGCTTCGTTTTTTACTAAAACCAAATCATCTTTCTCATATTTTGCAGAATTGACAGACTTATCATATATTTCTTTCCGTTTATGTTTATTATTCAACAAATTTTTCTTTGCATCTTCATGAGCTAATTGTAACCTGTATTTTAATTGTAATGGATAATTATCTATATTATACAATGGTTCTATGGTATTACTTATGCTAACTGGTATTTGACAAAGTTTTCCAAAAACAAGTTCATATGGCGTGTAATTTGTTTCTGAATGGACTGTGTTGTTAAAACTGAAACACCAAAATGGTAACCAATAACTCCATGTATCCGTATGATTGTCACACTGTATCCTTAAAAATGCACCCAAAGTTTTGTGAGCATTTTCAAGAGCTCCAATCGACTGATGGTGATAGGCTGTAGAAGATAATTTTTCAATATTAAGTATTTTACAAACCTGTTCCATGGTTGCAGAAATAAATTCTGTTCCACGATCCGTAGCTATTGTCGCCGGAATACCAAATCTTAATATGAACTGTCTGACAAATGCATCTGCAATGGACACTGTTTCTTTGTTTTGCAAAGGAATAGCTTGTACAAATTTTGTTAACTCGCATTGCATAGTCAATATATAACAATTAGCATTTTCGTCTCTATCTAAAGGACCCACTACATCTAAGTATATCTTTTCAAAAGCCGAGGAAGCTGTTGTGGTGATTTCCATCGGTTCTTTTATGTTACGAAAATATTTGTGTTTCTGACATTTAGTACATTTTTTAACATATTCCTGGACATCTTTTTCGATACTTGGCCAATAGTATCGACTTTTTATAGTATTTATCATTCTGCGCACTCCAGCATGACCGCTGGATGGCAGTAAATGAAAGTCATTCATAATAAGTGTCTTTTCATTGTCGTCGTCTATTCTTTTTACGCCTCGTAATATGCATATTCGCGGTCCGGACCAATTAGTAAGTGTTGTTTTCTCATCACAAACACTTTTGATTAATTCTATATTATCATTATTTTTAATTAAACACACTTCATTGATACGTATCTTTTTACCCGACTACGGCAAAGCCAAAGGAGGGTTATGATTTTGACTGGCTATGTATGTATGTATGTATGTATGTATGTATGTATGTTTGTATGTATGTATGTATGTATGTGTGTATCTTCATCTGTTCCCTCATAGCTTCTAATCTACTTAACGGAACTCGACATATGAGGTATCGTTAGAACCGTCTTAATTTTCCGCTGAACATAGGCTACGTGACGTGTCACAAAAAGCGATTTGGCGCCCTCTAGCGGACAAAAAGTAAGGCTTAAAAAATAAAAATGGAGATAAATACGCCGTGTTTGGTATCATTTGAAAGGGCCTCACTTGTACATTTCCAAAATATTGTTCAAATTTAAAATCACGCCCTCTAGCGGACAAAAAGTGAAAAAAAAAGAGTAAAAAAAATAACACCAAAATTGTTTAAATAAAAAAAAGTAAAAAACTAAAACCCGACTACGACAAAAAAAACGACGCTGAAAAAGTATGAAACAAGATTTTCAGGATAGAACAAAAAGAAAAGCCGTAGTCACACGTTATAGGTACCAACCTAAACACTTTAATACCGTGTGACTACGGCTTTTCTTTTTGTTCTATCCTGAAAATCTTGTTTCATACTTTTTCAGCGTCGTTTTTTTTGTCGTAGTCGGGTTTTAGTTTTTTACTTTTTTCACAAAAATAGCTCAATTTCTGCACAAATTCGGCTCGCGAGAAATGCGCCTTGAAATCAAGATTAGTGTATAATATCTTTTTACCCTCTATAAATGCAAAACATTCGAATTCTTCAGTTATCATATCATTATCTCTAAGTCGTTTTAATTTGTTGCCTTCAATCAAACACAATTCTACCGAATCACACGGTTTTCTTAATATATCCACAACTCTTGGTTGATCAGTCCAATTGTTAATGGATTTATTAAGATCCTTCTTTTCATCGTCATTCTTACTCTTACTTAGGTCATTTAGCTTTTTCTTTTGCGCTCTGGTCATAACAGCCATTACTTGTTCATTCATACCTTTAAGTTCATCAGACGTTATACAAACTCTCGACAAAGCATCTGCCACAACATTGTCTCTTCCTTTCACATAGACTATTTTAAAGTTTTATTCTTCTAAAGTCAATCGAAACTTAAGTAATCTACTTGACGGATCTTTCATACCAAAAAGATATATTAATGGTTTGTGATCTGTCATTATGGTGAATTTGTTTCCATACAAGTATGGTCTGAAATACTTAACGGACCACACTATTGCCAAAAGTTCTTTTTGAATAGTTGGATAGTTTCTTTCTGCTTTATTCAAGGGTCTGCTGGCATATGCAACTGGTCTAAGATCTTTATTACATAATACAGAGCCAATAGCAGTACCCGAAGCGTCTGTTTGTAAAATAAATTCATGATTTTCGGAAAAATCGGGATACTGTAAAATCGGTGACGATATTAAAGCATTTCTTAAAAATTCAAAAGCGTGGTGACATTCATCAGACCAAATAAATGGTTCATTTTTCCTACTTAACTTATTCAAAGGTATTGCAATATCCGAAAAATTTCTTATGAATTTACGATAATAGTTGCAGAATGCTACAAACCGTTTTACTTCATCTGCATTTTTGGGAGTTGGATAATTTCGTAATACTTTTGTTTTTTCTGGATCTGGTAAAACGCCTTTGTCTGTGACTAAATGTCCTAGATAAAGAATTTCTTTCTTTAAAAATTCACATTTCTGAGGATTGAGTTTTAAATTAACTTTTCTCAATCTCTCCATGACAGTTATTAAATTTTTATTATGGGAAGACAGATTTCTTCCAAATACAATGAGATCGTCCTGATATACTAGACATTTATCGTGAGTTAAACCAGACATCGCTACAGACATCATACGACTAAAAGCATTAGGACTGATCTTTTCTTTCTGATCAAAAGACGTTGAGGTAGAGTTTGCAAGCAAAAGTTTCAGGTGTTATTTTCCGATTCGTCATTCATCTGCCTATACTTTTCCCATTAGTAATAATTCAGGTTAGTTCTTGAAATACAGTATAGATGTGGTGAAACCTAAAAATGAAGACTTACCTGTTACCTACAATAGGGACGTTTACTGACTAAGAAAAATATGATTCTAATTAGTCCGTCTGTTAGATTATCGAAAAATATTGGATAAGTATTTTTGTTTTATCAAATCAATAAAAATGGACGAAAATAAAACGCGTCAAAGATTTGAGTGGGAGGTTGTGACGTCACTGCTCGCTAAGAAATGTCATACTAATGTCTTAGAATATGTCACTGTATCGTCTTCATTGTTTGTTTACGTGAAAAAAGAAAAAATATGTGTCCAATATTTTTTGCAAATCTATCTGACGGACTAATTAGATTTTTAATGAAATATAATGAATCACGCATAGATAGGTACCTCTTCTAGCTATTAGGTTTAATACCAGTGCGTGATTCCTGAAACCAGACTCCGTGGCTGCTACAGAGAAATTCTTGTTGGAAAAACCCGATAACACTGCCCGACCCGGGAATCGAAAGCAGGACCTCACGCTCAGTAGTCGCACTTGCGACCACTACACCAACTCGGCAGTGCTATTTAAATACTTAAAACAGAGACTGGCAGTGAGTCATAAAATAAGTATTTTCTGTGAACAATGAGATGGTAACAGTATAGCAATCATTAGAGTACCTACTTATTGCTATATAGTTGGTATAGTTGGTTGCTACCCGCCCTGAAAAAACATGTAATTTGTTTAAACTAGATCAATCTTCGCCTTAAGTGTAGTTCACCCGGCACTAACATTTCTAGTGCCGTGCGCAAAAAGGCTTTCGTAAATGAATTGTAATCAACAACAATGATAGCACAAGATTGGTGCTCAATCACATTTATTTGACCGATACTCGCATACTTACGCACACCTAGTCCGGTTCGCTACTTTACTAAAGCCGATAGCACCTTGATAATAATTACAAAACAATACAATTATTAATTGTGAAATAATTTTATAGTTTTCAGATTAATAGTTCAAAGTAGTTGCATTCAAACAACTGGTGACGACATCTAGCGTGGAGTAGATGCAACGCGCGGGAGATGTTAGTTGTTTCATAGATGATGTCACCGCTCGGCGCTAGATGGCGTTAATATCTCAAAAGAGAAAAATAACTAAGGAACATTATCTTTGAAGTCAAAACTGCTTGGATTTCCAGTAAAAAATTACCAATGATATTTTAAGTTAAAAGAGGATAATAACACAGAAGTCTAGATAAAAGATTTTCTCAAAGATAATGAAACATCTGAGGCTAATCTGATTGTAAGGCGATTAGAAGCTTTTTACAAGTAAGCTACCTTTAGAATCACGGAACAGAAAGGGTTTTAACATTCCTGTGTTATCTACTGTGTGTACATAAATAGTGAAATAAATAAAAACATTGATTTACGATTATAAGAGGTAGGTAAAGACAGGTTTTAGTTTGTCTCATCTCCAGGATGGTTCATTGTTTTTTCCAGTCTACAAAACAACAAACAACACACATTCTTTCTTGTACTCTAATCCATTTTACGCCGATTCTCTAATTATAAAATTGTTTAATGATTAAGGATTTTAAGGGTGATGAGCTTGTGGATAATTAAAAACAGCAAGCCGCGCTTGCCTAGGTTGTTCTATGGATGGACCACCCATTACATTACATAAAATATTATTAAGTACCTATCAAGTTTTCTCCGTGTTCCGGCTGTCAATTGAATATCTTTCACAGTATTTACAGGTACCTAATCAGTGGCCCTAAAAGTAGCAGCTTCAGCTGCGTAGGTACGTTTAGACATGACTGGGAAAAAGTTGTGGATATAGCCGGCTGATGATTATAATTATGGATATTCATTGCTATTCATATTCTCTAGGCCTACAGTCGGCATCACAAGAAAACTACCTCGACTCATACCCCTAAGTACTCTTGCGATTCGAATTTCATAGGAATTTCTAACACTCTCTTAAACCCGGTCAAAATTAGCCAATTTATGTGACCTTTGAGAGACCGACCACTAGTTTTTGCCTATGACCCTTAGGCGCCATGCACTTGGCCGGGGGCGTGTCGTGCCGTGCCGCGCCGCGTCGCGTTACAAAGCGCCGCGCTGCACGTGGCGGCAGCTTCTGACCATTCGACGCGCTCTGCTGCCGCAAAAACTATAACAAATACCCGCAAATATGCTAATAGAGAAATAGACACTGTTTTTGTAGATGTTAGGTGGTCGTGTAATATTGTGTTGGTGAGTATAGTCATTTCGATTTTTTCAACTGAAAGATGGTTGTACCTGGTTTAATACTTTTATATCTTATGATTTAGGTAAGTTCTTAGCGACGCGTGGTAATTTCTACGAGTTTAAGCAGAATCAGTACATATTGAGCTACACTAAAATGGCCTTTTTAGCAGATCATAATAGGAAAATAATATAAATTGCGTTAACATTTGTATGGCGCTATCACTTATAGAGTCCATTGTCCAGTGCAGTGCTGTGTAGTCCTAAGTGCAGTCATGCACGCATGCATGCTACGGCACGAAAAACACGTTATCTGGTTTCTGGAACAGCACCACAAGAATCCGTCTCGTCGACCGACGTATCTACTGCGTTACTATACGCCCAGCCAGTCTACGAGTCCCCACCATTGCACCATAACAGGCTTATTCGTCAGCACGATGTAAATCCAAATTAGAATAATACTTTCAAGTTAGGAAACATTTAAATTCAAATACCTGGTATGTTTATTTGTCACACATTAACTAAGTAAGCACATGACAGTTGATATCAAAAAATAATTTAGGTAGGTATCACTATGTGCTGTAGACAGCCCTAAACTACTCTTAGTTTTCTGAATTTAGCAGGATTTAGTGGGAGCTATGAAACTATTCTGTCTAAAATGCCTTTCTAAAGTTACGTTTTCTAGAATAAAATTAAAGGTATGTTAAGTAAAGAATGCTACCTTTGTTACCTCGCAAGCGCTACCGGTAAGCATGGAGTCGTGGGCTCTATTCCAACGCCTTAAACAGACTAGATACAACTTGGTTTTCCATCGGAAACAGCAGTCCGGAGTCAGGACTTGGCTTTGATGGTAATAGTCGCGCCTCTATTATATTGGTCTCAAACATAGGTAACTGGTGAATTGTGGGTTAACTGTTGTACAGGCCCAATCCTATATTAACGCTACAAGCGTGATGTTATGTTAAATACAGTTTGAAAAGATTAAAAGTTAATTGTTTTCAAGAGTCAATGCCAGATGGTTTTATCTCTTCACGAAATTATCACATTGGGGTAGGCGGGGGTTTGTTATCAGTCAATAATATAGTGTCAGTCGATAAAACTGACATAATCACCACTATACACAGATTAGTTATTAATTTCTATCTCTATGATTTTATTACACAGTATCTAATTAAATTATTACATTGGTTGTCAGGTGAAATCTATCGAAAAATTGCCCGACTTCACCCGAGGAAAAACGGCTGGTAAAAAAGAATAAATAAAATTTCACTATGCAAAAGTACCTACTTCTTCTTTCTATTCTATTCACGGAACAGAAAAATCTGTTAGTGGTTCTACCAACGATTTGGTTTTTTCAACGATATCAATATTCAGAGTTACAGAGTAGGTAATATTTTATCAACGTTCTTCAATATCCTTGAAAGTTACGCTCTTACAAACGCATCCACCACCACCTGTATATTGCGTCGAACTTTCTTTCTATCCTAACACTATATGCTTGATACACCATACTTAATTATCTAAATCACAATAGTATCATTTTTTTTGTGAACTGGTCTCTGATCAGTTTGATTAATTATTATCTGAAAAATGTAGGCGATAACTAGATAGGTTATTAGCAATGTCATGCCCGCAGTATTCGCTGGCATGCCGCATGATTCGCCAAATTAAAATCATGAGGAAACTTCATCCGTACAAGATAGACAGATGGGTCAGGACCAAATTTTTGACGTAATCGCACAACGGAAATCACAACGGAATGTGTCACACTGGATCTATTGTGCTACATTTATTTTCCAGTGTGACAGATATTGTTTGTTGAGGTAAAAGCTGCGTTCTATTGGATTTCCCATCGTTTAGTTTAACGTTGTTTTTTTACCTTGTCTCTGATGTTAGAAAAGTCTAGTTCAAGTGTGTTGGTAATATGCAGGCATTGAAGTAGTTACCACAGCTTCTTTCAAAGATTTATGGGTATTCATACTAATGAAATATATAGGTAATAAAGATGTTATAATCTGTTATTATCAGTTATCACTTGTCAACCTAAGTAGTCGATTTGACACTTAATTTGAAAAATACTTAAATCCATTTGCGAATTCTGCGATCCGCGTGTCTATTAACGTCTACCAAGTCTTTTAACCGGCTCGCAGCTGTCCCAACCCTTCAGGGCTGCAGGCTTAAACATATCCATATAGGTACCTATGTAATAGGTACATATTAGTGTTTCATAGCTCAACGGCGCTGAACGTTGTATCGGGCTTAGAATCAGGTTTTGGACCGAAACTGAGATCCGCAGGCCCGACACGGAATTAAAGATTAAAAAAAAAGATTAAGAAGATTTCTTGTGAAATAAGCAGTATCTTTGTGCTCTTCTATTTTTTATGTTTTTATCCTTTTTTATGTATTTTGTGAGTACATAAATAAATAAATAAAGAAAATTTACATAACTGGCCTGTATTAGTTTGATAAAAGAGGAAAGAGGGAAGCAAGCCCTTTACCCTGCAGTGGGACAACCCAGGCTTTATAATCATAATAAAATAAGAACAACTAGTAGCGACTCCGACTGTGGGACACGCACGGCATTTCACGGCAGCGCGCTCACATTATAATATTTAAAGGCAAAGGGGCAGGCTTCCACAAAGCCGCCGCAAGCCGTTTGCTGCACTTTTTAATTATGTTCAGCGGCTGCCCCTCTCATCACGCAGCTCATGTAGGGTTGACCGACGAATGAACTGGGAATGGGCCTAGCAAGGTAACCTGGGTTCGCTGCGGCTAAAACAGAAACATAGACTCGCGTATGCTACAGCCCTCTTTGTTCTATCCATGGCGCTACTTATTGCGGATATTGAAATTTAAAAGTTCGATTTTGATATTATCAAACTAGATTGCCACAGTAAGCTTATTTCTTTCTCATTGATGGTAGCTGAACATTCAATTCACGACTCGCCTACTTACAATAGATTTTGTGTGCCATTAGTTAGGCCTATTAAAACGCTTGGGCTTGCTTTGTAAGATCGCCATAGGATTAAGTGAACCGGAAAGGCTCTAGGCCTTTAGAATGCATGTAACGATTTTATTTCTCTTCACTTTGATGACTTCGTCTGGGCCCTGCAAACCTGCTGTTGTTGGCATTTTACTGAGACTATTTAGGTACTAAGAGTTTGCTTGATAATTGATCTGGAGTAGTGGTCCAGCCCTGCAAACGGCGGCGGGCGGCTGCGGCTTGGTGGCGTCAAATGTCATTTTAACAGCGCGCGCGCTTATTTTTTGCTCCCGCGCGTTTTCGAGCGCGATCATAAAGTTTTGTTATTAATACAGTTAAATTTTCGGATTAGGTAGTATTAAATTCGAAACAAAGCAGGGATTTAATTGGTAATCCGTGTCCAGCGTCGGGAACTCGGGACGAACGTTATGCGAATATTTGTACGCGAGCAATATCCGTTCGTTTATTGTTTTCGGTTGTAAACTCGATTCGGGACGCGAGTGTGTGCGGCGGCCGCATTGTGCGCCCGCGCACCATTCAATTAGCCACTGAATTTTTAATGAAATATCACGTTGTACAGACGTAATTAAATCACAGCGCGGCACTGAAAATAGAGGATTTATTTGTGGAGCCATTGTGCCGGCGTTGAGCGCGGCCTAATCAATGAACGGTTTATTACGACGCGGCGACCAATTCCGCCTGCAGTTCCTTTTTGTTCGTTTAAATATTAATTCGGAGTTGATATTGATTATTTTCGTATTCTATTTTGGTTTATTTTCTCCCCGAGGCACAAAGGAGCCGGCAGTAACATAATCTTGCAGCGAAACACGACAAAATGGAATTCTGAAACGCTTTCAAAAGGGCATAAAATAACACAAAGCAGTGTAATGTATAAACAAACCAATTTATTTTCTATACTTTGACCAAATAAAGCTATGTTTAAATAATATCATGTAGTTAACAACTAGTTTGTACAGATTTTCGAGTTTGCACCTATTACTTAATTGAATGTTTTTTTTTTTTTTTTTTCGGCATGTTTTCGCAATCTGGACGATATCCGAATGGAGTCTACTGAAGTGTTAACTTCTAAATCGGCTCCATTGTGATCTCATCCAAGTGAAATAAACGCAGAAGTTACTAAAACAGAAATTGAGGAACAAATACCTACATCAGAAAATCTTTAAAATAATTCTGATTGACATGAATGTACACTTTGACAAACAGTTTATTTACATATTGTTGTTGAGAGAAGTGAGTTTAACAGTCACAAAATACCCTGAATGCTAGATTTCTAGACTAGACCAAATAAATTCAGACTGAACTAGACCAAATACTCGCTCAAACATAACATCTCCTTATATAATGCTCTACATTTTTTTCAAGTACCTATTCTTTAATGCTTCAGATTATTTTAAGACAAAGTTACGAAATAAAATGCTATAGGTACTCGTATGAGTGTTGTTTTTAATGTAATAAGTTTGTGTCATAGTTATTTAAAATATTTACAACATTCCACCCACGCTTAAATACTCGCCAACATTCACGATTTTTAGACCATAACTAATACAATATCTACAATCATTTCAGTTTAGTTCTACCAAAGTGTGCCAAGCCACATGTTTTTCATTTTCCGAAGTAAACTAACCCAACTGAACTATTTAGAGATTGTGGGTTGGCTCATTTTGGTAGAACTAATCCACTTGAGGCTTAATATCAACATTTGACAATTTAAAGCAATGAAAGATAAACACCAAAAAGAGATGAAGTCTGGCCTTTTAATAAGTTACGTTAAGAGTACCATTCATTAATTTAATACAGGTTATAAAAGCTTACGAAAGCTCTTTCATCAGTATTTTCATTATTATCAGCACTTATGTGTAGTGTAGCTCAGAAACTAAGGCATTCCCGTCGACAAATCGCACGGTTACCGACGGCTTAAACCTGATATTAGTTCTTAAAATTGGGATTTACATTGCTGAAAAAAAAGTAACAAACGAAAAGAATGTCCCTATCGTAAAAAAGTATGAAAGATTATAAATAAATTATGGTATGACACACAAACCTTTATCTTTTCGTCAACACATACTCCAATTTTCTTTAATTATCTTTTCCTTATACTTAAACACAAATCGGTGCTAATAAGCCTCGCGTGAAAATATAAAATCTATTTATCTTACACGTGATAACGTATATACAATAATAATATAATACTTTTTATCAACAACTATCTCTATTTATCACTATTAGATCAGTTTTTCACTTTTGTATCACTCTGCACAGTTTGCAATATGAATCAGGGCTGGACTTGGTACTTAAGGAACGGAATTTAGAACACCAGGGCCGGATAGGGAACAAAAATAGCAATAAAAAAAGGAGGTCAGTACTTTGAACCACCCACTCTATCGCTATTCTGAAACTGCTACATATGGGTACTTAGAGGACACATAAACCAACAAAGAAATGACCCTTACTAGGGTGCTGTAAAGTGTCGCTTTGGCGATATATTCGAAGATTTTTGTCTTCAAATATTTCGGCACTGCGACACTTTATAGTACCACATGTCGAGTCATTCTTGTTTGTTTAAATGCCTTTGATTTTTAATTATGCACCGAAATATTTGAAAGCCAGAAATATCAAAATGACGATGGAGTGAATTCATTGGACCCTCGGTTTCATGACCCAACGTATTTTCATACATATTTATGAGTTTGTACATACTTACTTAATCTTTAAAAAGTGCACATTTCGTGAATGTCTGGCTCCAGCTTAATTTTCTTTTTCAGCTCTTTAAACACAAACATATAAATTCGAAACAATTCCAGCACTTCCATAAGTTGTACATGGCGTGAATATGTAATCGCCATTTTGTATTGTTCAGTAGAATTTGCACAGTTTTCAAAATTGTATGTAGGTACCAATAAAGGATCTCATGATAATGATATTGAAGCGTCCACAGATTCTTACAAAACTTAAGTCTCTTCTCAATGTTACACAGTGATATACCAAACACATATCTTAGTCTACTAATCTCAGTCGTGACGCGTTCCCACGAGAACAGTGTCAAGTCACTCGCACCACTTATCACTTCACTGGGTGATCACTGTCACTGGTGATGGTGATCAGGGGGTGGTGATCACCGGTCGTGGTTGGTGGCGAGATGCGCGTGTCAGAGCGCGTGCGCGTGCGCGTGGTGGGGGGGAGGGGGCTGCTGGTGCGGGTGCGGCAGTGCGTGCGGGTTGCCTGCTGTGTGCTGACGACCCTGAGGGGGAAACGAAGTTAGTTAAACGATACTGTGGTTTGAGAAGTTATGGAAAATCTGAAACTGAAAGAGTATAATATCGTTCCTAAATAAAATCCAGTGAAGGTTTTCAGAAAACGAAAAACACAAGGCAATTTTGGTAACCATGAAGTTAACACCTGTTTTAGTCTTTTGCAGTCTTCGCTAGTACAGGGTGACTACATCTTGCAAAAATAAATAAGTATTTTTTATTTTAGAAAGTAATCTCCGAAACAACAAGTAACTTGATGAATTACGCGTTTAGAAGTTACGGTGGAATAAAAAAACTCACAAACAAACAATACATACATGAACGCTAAAAACATAACACCCATTTTTTGGGCAGTCGTGTAAAAAGAATTAGTAAAAGAATTTTTACCAAATGCCTATGAATAGGTAATTATATTTCTACAACGAGGTATAAGTCGCAGAAAAAACCTGCATCAAAAGAAAGTAGTTGCTGTCAATGGTCTAAAAGAATGCACCCTCACCTGTAAATACACATAGTAGTCATAAGGCTGGTGCAGCGGCCAGCACCGCTGCGGGGGCACGGGGTACAGCGGCGGCACCGGGTACAGCGCGCCCCCGCCGAGCTTGTTGCGCAGGATGCGGCTGATGCTGGACACCGACGGCACGTTGTACTTGTCGCACACGCCGTCCGCCAGCAGGCGGTCGCGGATCTCCCACGCGAAGATGCCCGGGTCCTTCGCTTTTAGCTGCTTAATGTAGGATACCACCTGAGAAGGTTCACTTCATTAGAAATTGTTTGAGGTTCCACTGACAGTTTAGGAAACGAGAACAATTTATTATCTATTTGTGTCACATTCATGATCTGCTTATCGTTTTCC